>MPDP01000050.1:0-164716 GCA_030869315.1 Colletotrichum cuscutae | reverse complement strand
AGGTTCTAGTGACAGATGGAGCAGGTGACTCAAGGGCCAATGCAGAGGGGCAGCGGGTCCGGTCTTGGAAAGGGCGTTTTCAGATAACAGGGAACATCATGGAGAATTTGACCTGTGCAGTGCATGGTTACAAACCGATCAGCCATGTTTCGGTGCAGCCTGCTCGACCGGGGTATGGAGATGGAAAAGCAAGGGTCAGAGGCGACCAGCCAGAGGGCAACAGGCTACTTGGCTACCCCTAATGAGTGCCTACGTAGTAGGTAGCCAGAGACCAGCCTGAACGACGAAAAGACAGCCTGCTGCCAGGCGTGCAAGGCAGGGAGGAATAGAGTTAGCACAGCCTACGATTACATCCCTCGGGATAAGCTTTACGGCGCGCCTGCCAAATCTCGTTCCCCTTTCCCCGGCAGCGATCTACAGCGAATCTGGGTGGCAGGTTGAGTTACATCGCATCACGCTCTGGCAAGACCAGGGAGTGCCTATACCAAGTAGTAAGGTGCTGTATGATCTCGAGACCATCAATGTTTCCATCGTTGTTGGCCATTCGTTGCGACCCTTCATGCTAATTTCACTTTCTGCTAGGGAAGCTTGTTGGAGGGTGACTGGCTGTTCATCTGCTGCTCATGGCACGACATTTCCTCCTTCTCGTACGGGAACCAGTCCCTGTGCGAGGGCTCGAGGGCATGTCATGCACTACCAAAGTCTAAAGAGACCCCAAAAAATCCCACGGCAAATCGCAAATCCCATGTTCTGTCTCGCCTACGGATACTATGTAATACTGGGGGGGCTCGAAGGGAACTGCCTTTCCCGGACGATATGCTCCACCTGGGTAGATTTGTCGTCCATCTCATCATTCCTCCAATTCCATCCCGTTCACGCGAGACGGCTGTCCAAAACACACCAACCACAGACGATACGCAGATTACGCAGTTACGCGGCTTTCCCAGCAGTGAGGGAGGCTAGCGCGCCGCACCAGCCTCTCAGCAGCTACACACGTTTGGACAGAAAGCCTAATGAGATTTGCAAGCGCTCGATCCAAGCCTCATACATCACTGGAAGCCCGGCAGTCTGGGAGAGAGGGACCATCCCCAAGCACGCACACACGGCACGCCGCACACCTCACTGAAAAGCTCAAAGGAGGGCGCGGGAATGACAAACTATGGAGGGGCGTGTGGCGCTTGTGTCGGTCTGGTCTAGTTCCATTCCCACACCATCTCCTATTTCGCATCTGAAGTAACGAAAATAGGGGTCATCGCCGTGGAGCTCCATGTTGATCGTCGATATATAACAAAGACACTATCGGGAAACCTTAATATTCCTTTTTGCCTTGGCCACCGATTAGTGATTACCGGTGTCGTTCTTACTCTCACTGACTGGCTCTCATCTTCTCTCGGACACTGCACGCACTCGCATCCATCCTCCAAAAACTCTATGATCGTCAGATGTCCACTCCGTCGCAGATAAGCTTTGGGAGCATTGCTCACCATCTCAGTTGCCTTTTGCTGCGCGCTTCCCCATCGAACATGGTGCCCGGGCGATCGATCACGGTAGTGTGGTCTCCAGTCGAGAATACCACGCTACGGGGCGGCCGCCTCTTGTACAGGAATGGCAAGGTCGCAGCGAGTAAGTCTTCGTGGGAGCCGCTTTGGCGGTTGGCGGTTGGCTTGGCTTCAAGCTCCAGGAGTGGGACGCGCCTCGTGTCTTCGTACTCCGTACTCGTACGGAGTAGTTCGCGACTATTTGTCGCAAGAATCGGGCTGGATTTCCTTGGCGCTGTCGCCCATCAACCGACCAAGATGGCCAAGCTTTCCTCCAACATTCCTTGACAGGCCTGGCTCTTGGTTGTATGGTCGAGTATGGAGTACGGTACTTGACTCACGCCCACCCCCTTACAAATAGCCGAAGTTCTACCTAGAGAGCACATCAACTGCCAAGTTGAGGTGAACCGGGGGCGGTGATTGGAGGATCGTCTCAAGACTTGTCGTCCCCATAGAAGATCTCCCAGTCGTGACTCCATTTACACGCCCTTTCCGAGCCTATAAGCAGTCCTAGGCCCGGGGTCCGGGTGGGCAGTGAAAAGAAGGTTTAGAGCCGCCGTGGGTGCAGATGAGGGTCTCTCTTTGTGCCGTTCTTGTCCCATGGATTCGCAACGCACCGCAACGCACCGCACGGGAGCGTACCGCAGTACGTAACGCGAAGCGCGGAGGTCAGCGGAGTCTCAGCGTGACGTCGGCCGGGGGGCTGGAGGCAGGGAACTCTGTGATGCGAAAGAAATCGTGCGTCTTGAAGATGTATCGGTACGAGTTCACCGCACGTCGCCGGGCCGGCATGTTTATGCCACTCAGCGAGATACAGGGCTGGGGCAGGTGATTATGGTCAGCATCACAAGGCCACACCTTACGAACCCTCTTCACGGCGCAGCATACGGACACCATACGGGGCACTTCGGCGAGTGTCAGGCAGCTCGGCGAGGCCAGATTAGAAGCTTGAGGCAGAGTCGAACTCAATAGGCGAGGACCGACTTGGTACTGTCAGAGAGAGACGAGAGACACGTAGCTAGGACCTGTCAGGCCGCCCACACGCCCGCAAGAGAATTGGAGAACCGAAAAGTCAAAAAGTCTAACAAGTCGTGGAGTTGTAAGAGCATATGCTGCGGTTGCGCTGGGCATTGTTCGATCGTATGTTTTGTTCTAGAAGGTTTCTTGGCCTCGGGAGTCGAAGGTGGGAGTACTCCGTATCCTATCTTCTCTTCTTGGGAACTACTGCGATGCTGGTAGGCCAGCATGGCGGGGTACGAATAGGTTCAGGCACAGCAGCAGCGGCGGCGGCGGCGGCAACAGCAGGGCCGTCGTCGCCTGATGGGCTCGATGCGAAGCACCTGGGCGGGCGTGATCTCGGTGCGAAGCGAATCGACGAAATGAAGCGCGCCAATGCAATTGCTACTGCCGGTGTCGGTGCCGATGTGCCGATGCCAGTGTCAAAGTTGTCAACCGATCGTGACCGATGGATGCTGCTGATGCAGCGGGAGGTTGCTTCGCCCATTCATTTCCTTTCCAACTCTGTCTGCTCGGTGTGTTGCACCGTTCAGACGGTTCAGCTGTCCAAGGGGTGTGGTGATATGGCTCAACGGCACGTTAGGTACAACACCTACAACTAATCACCTATTGAGCTCGCCGAGAGCACAGCTTGCCATGGGCCATCGATGCGCGAACTTTGCATACTTTCAGCCGTTGGGTTCATTGCCTATTCCAGAGAGGAAGGGAGTATGTGAGTATATGCACACCGCAACGATGACCCTAGCCACATTCTGACAGTTATCGCAGGAGAGAACTGACCAAAACCATACTCTCCATGAAGTTTGCTGAACGAAAACCAAAACGCTGAAAGGGGTATCGGGTAGATGGTGTGACAGCTGGCGTTTGCCTGGTCCATGCCGTCCATAGCTAGGCCTAGGCCCTTTGGGTGTGTCTACGCAGTAAAGGACAACAGGACGGGACGGTAAAGAGGGAGAGAGTAATTTGGGAGAAAAGTGTGGTTTAGGTACGTATACTCCCCTAGAGGCCAGGGTACCGTGACTGCTACAGGTATCGATGACAACAGCAAGAACAGAAGCACGAGGGCGGCGTATGCCCGAGGAGGGTCGGAGGGAAGAAGCAAAGAAGAGGGTGGGACGGCCCACAGGTGGGAAAACCTTAATTACCAAAAGGGGCGCGTACATGAATTCCGCATCTCTGGCGTTGCTGCTCTAGCCTCCTTTGTGGTTGGTGGGCTGTAGTCATCATTGACAAGTCAAGCCACACATCCTTCTCTCTTTTCTATGTGTGTGTGTGTCTCTCTCGTCGCAAAGACATGTGATTGAGAGTCTAGGCATCCCACCACACCAATTTTGTAATTCCCAAAGCAATCACGGTAATAGTCGCCGCTGACGGGAACAAACGAAAGACTACTGAACTTGCTAGATACGGGCGGTCGGATAGTATATTGCGTAGTAGACAATCCGGTTTCGTCGACGACGACGAACCTCCCACACGCCTCCTCCTTTTCCCCGGGGGTCTGGTGATCTAGCGTTGCACCACCGAATAAGGCGTATCGCGTATCGCGTGGCATCTTTCACGCCGTTCACGCCTACCTTACGGATGCTCTTTCTCCATTCTTCACTACGCTTTTCCGTCCACCTTCTCGGCTTACAAGTTACAACTCTCTTTTCCAAATGGCGCCGCCGTCCACCCGCCGTCACCGCCGCAAGCATGTGTAGTCTCGCAGCATACCCCGGGAAGAGGGCAAGATTGAAAATCGAAAAACATAACGGGCATTTGATGCAAGCACAAGGCTTCGGAGGTTCATTCCAACCAAAGCTCCGTATCTAGCGTACGCCTATTCGTTGGTGCCCAAAAGTGCAGTGAATCAACAAATGCAAACGGGGGGGGAATAGGGTGGTGTGATCGACATCATCGTCAACCGAACCACGGGAAATCAAGATGCGTAAGCTGAGTAGTAGGTTCTCCGTGGAAGCGTTGGACGTCTTTGACTGGCAAGGCAAAAGAGATGCGGGCGCTGAGATGCATGACATTTGCCGATTGACATGTTCATCCCGTCCGGGCGGGCGGGCAACTCACCGTCAAAGCTCTCTTTTTACTTTCTTTCCCCCCTCCTCGCTGTCACTTGTGTCTCGCTCGTTCGTCTCTGTCAGCAGGATCAAATCTTTTAATAATAGACTTTTTGGGGATTTGCGAAAACTAAGGGGACCTACTGACGACGACGACGACGTCTTTCCGTTCGCACTCGCGACTTTGGATTTCCATCGTCTGTAGGTAAGTTCGGTTCGCAACCGGGAGCCTTCAAAAGTTTGCACAAAAACCTACAAGTCTGCAAATGAAATAGCATGTATACGAGAGTCCACAATTGGTTAGAGGGAAGCTTTGGTCTTGGTGGTTCAAGCCTCTCTTTTGACCGTGCAACTAAACTCTGCTCTTTTCTTTTTACCGTCACTACTAGAGTTTACATCTTCGGTCCACGGTCTCGTCCAAGAGTAAAGACTGTGGTCGGACGAGCAGATTGGGCAAAATGAGGAGAGGGAAAAAGAAAGGGAGAGAGAGATGATAGTTTTGACCGCGCAGGTCTTGGACTCAATTTACGTGTCAAGGGCAAAAGAATCAAAGAGGCAAGTGGGCGAGAGGGATAATAAACTTCCGCACCACGACAGAGCACGTTCCTGTGTAACTTGTAAGAGGACCTTCTTGTTTACAAGATTTGATGCGGCTTTCAGGTCGATGTGATCATGCATATCGGCCTGACTTCTCACGGCACCTCCCCCCTGGCCTGTCAACGAAGTCAGAAGGAATGGGAACGAGACTTTCTTTTTCAGCCGAAAAAAAAAAAAAAACAACGCAAGTTGAGTCGATTCTTTTGCGGCGGTGAGGTAAGGTAAACGAAAAAAAATGAAAACCTGAATGTGGGATATAAACCTTAATTGCCTTTGTTCGCTCACCAACCAATGTGTGAAGTCAGGAAGAAATTCTGCCCCCTCGCACTTGGCCCCACTTCCCACATTCCCAAACCATGGTTGTGTGCCACGGCATAGCAAAGACGTACATAGTACAGCCAAAAAAAAGACCGGCAGGCAAAAGGGGGGAAAAGATCTTTGCTTTGTGAGGCGTCGAAAAATTGGAGATGACTTCGACCGGTGAGGGGAATGCAGAGCAGGGGCGTGAGGAGGTGGGTGGTGGTGATGAGGGGGAGGCAGACAGGGGCGTGAAGATGGGGGACTCAAGGGCCAAGCAAGGTTCGGAAAAAAGTTTAGCATGCGTTCTTGATATTGTTCAAGTCTTTTTGTCGGGGCGTGGGCAGTCTTGTACTACCATGGCTTGAGAGGGATTCCGTGCCGTGCTGCACCACCAGAGTCTAAATATCGCTGGGTTGATAAGGGGCGTACGTACAGGTTTGCTTATTCAAGGGGGGTCAGCGAGAAGGGTTGAGAGGGATTCTCAGGGCCGTTGTAGCGACGATACGGAAAGTATTTTGAAGGAAAGGGAAAGTGGGAGGGGCGTGAGCGTGAGCCGTGGATAAAGTACACGCGTACGGCCGTAACCAAGTGCGGTAGGAACTAGCAATGCCTTATTGTCTTGTCATCGAGAATGGCCGGGCTTCTGCCTTAGTCCTCTTGCAGAAGGGTGTGTATGTAGGTCAGTGTGGCGTGGCTTGAGGCTGGTTTGGACGAACAACAATTCTCCGGAGTAGATTCCGGTTATCAAAACAACAGGCCAACGGGGGATGGATGATTTCGTAAAGTTGTCTAGGCGGTTTTGAGAACGGAAGATGAAGGCTTGGATATTTGGGAGATAATGGCTTCCCAAGTTGAGGATGAGGGGATGGGACTGTGTGTACACTAGGGACTTTGGGGGGCGTGTCGACAAGAGACATTTTGTCCTTTTCCCCGTTGCGCTCTTGCTATCGTGGGGCGGTGCCTTTTCAGCGCAACCGAGCTGAAGAGTCCAAGTAAACTATAAATCTGATTATAGTGGTCATGTAGTCTTGTAGTCAGAGATGGGTAATCAGAGAGACAATGACTTTTTCTTGGTCATACAACCCGCACAAGCAAGGGCCAAAACAAGCTGATGAGAGATTACGGTGTGCGTACGTGTGTGTGTGTTTCTTCTTCAATGGCTGAGCTCTTTTGCTAGGGAAAACCTTCCTCACTTCCATCACAACTTTCCTCGCAAGTGTCGAGTTTTGGTTTTGGCTTTCCCTCCCTCGCCACCGCCACACGGCACTTCCAAACCGAACCCTAACAAACCCCTTATCCTGCCTTTTCCACGGGTCTCGCGGTGTCTGGAATTTGCGTTTCGAGTTGGTCCCCAGCGGCGTGGTGTAAGGGTTCTGGTTGCGGGATGAACCAACCAAGATGACCAAAACTCTAAATTTCGATCTGACGATGCGGTCACAGAAGAAGAAATGGAGACAAGGTTCAGGGCGGGGGATGGGGGATAACAGAATGAGAATGGGACTTTCAAAACTTGCAGAACTCGGTCGGTGTGGTGTGCTGACACTTGGAGTCTGTGGCCAAGAAAGTGAGAAAAGAGCAAAGTATAGAGCACGTTTCGTCGCTTTCTCGGTCGTCCCTTGGTCCTTGTCCTGATCTTCGGTGACTTTGCAAATCTTACATCTGGTGTTTTCTCTCCCCCTCCCCCGCGCGTGCCCCTTTCCCGCGCTCACTTGCTTGCTGGCGCTGCCACTTCGCCGGCCCCTTCCCGTCCCGGGCCCATCCCTCCTTTGGACCATTTTTAGTAACCTGATATCGGCTGGGTGTCGTCCTTAACTGCAGAGTTGCGGCCATTGTTTCCCTGGGAAATCTTGCACTGGATGGACCCTCGAAGAGGGGGACCAAGGGAACCCTACACTATCCGTACGGTAGTACCGTAGTATGGATACACGGACACGGACGATGATCGTTGGCTTGGATATAGATTGAACGGCGAGAAGTCCGTGATTTGGCGATGCGCGATGCGCGGCACCAGGAATACGTGTAAGTTGTGATATTGTCAGCATCACTAAGACGAAAAGCAAGCGCCCTGCCGTGATCAATGCTGCCGACTGCGGCTGCTACCACGGATACGATACTATGGAAGAAAAATATCCGATCCGAGGCAGGAAGTTTCCTCAAGAGCCGATTCAAAGCTAAGCATGGTATTCCTCCGAACCTCGAGAGCGAAAGAGAAACAGGGAGTATTCGAAGACTCAGTATTGACCTTGCTGCCGAGTGACCCGCATCCCATCGCTTGGCATCTCCACGTCCGGTATTGTGTCGTGTGAGCTTCTGCAGGTTCGCGACTCGCAGTCGCAAGCAAAAGGCGGGTATGCCGGTTTCTCAATCGCATTCCGGCGGGATGGCAAAGGCCGGCTGTCCCGGAGATTATCGACCGTTGCCGTAAAAAGGGCTCCATAATCTCCACCGAAACTTACAACTCGCCGAAAAGCGCCCTCGGTCGGCGGGACGTTAGGTGGCGGTGGTGGCCGACGTGGTCGTTGTACGTCGTCGTCAATATCCCACCTTCGGCACAGGAGGGAACGTACGTAATCAAACCCCCCCATTCCGTATGTATCGTCTGGAGTTCCCGTCCCGAGCCCCAGAGTGTATCGTCTGAAGTGGTCCGCGACGTCCCAAGACCCGAGTCCCGTGGGCGGGGGGCCGTCTTTCTCATCCAGGGCCTCTATCAATTGTCCAGGGCCTCCATCCAGAGCGAATAAATATTCACCCACCCATCTGGGCTGGAAGAGGAATCACCGTCATGGTTCGTTGAAACTGACACTTACCCCTTTCAGGGTCCATTGCCGCTGCCTGTCTCCCTGCCCACTGCCTTCCTCTTTTTTGACTTTCTCGTGGCACAACGCACAGGACTTGCGGACGGAGCTGGATTCTGCTTTGAGCAGAAAAGGATTCGGTCTCGACTTTTGCATTCCTCTGCCCGTCCCCCGTGTACGGAATACGGACACAATTAAGGGCAGTCTCCAAAGTTCAAAGTTCAATCCTTTTCTTGGCGCTCGTTTCCATGAGGCTCTGCTAAAACACGCCCGAGGGGTCAGCATTTCGATTCGATCTAGAGTGCGGGATCCGTAGGTCTGTGAAAGTGATGATCATCTCCAGGACACACACCACGGAGCTGGCTGCCAATTTGAGCCAAGATCCTCGCCGCCTTTGCGCTTTGGAGCTTCATATTTTGCGGCGTGTTCATCCCGGACTCTAAAGTCGTGAGGCTCTGCTTCGGTGCCGTGGCCGCCGATTGATACACTGGGTGTAAGGGGTCTCGGGCTCGAGCTGGTCTCCGAGATGGACAGAGTTCTCGTAATGATGCCGTGGTCGCGCCGTGGTGATATGATGCTTAACGAATTCAACTCCTATTCGTGATGCAAAATAGTGTGTCTATTCACCCCCACGCCTCGTTTCGAGTACAACCCGATGTCCTCTAGACCTCGACCTGGTGGTGTGGAAACACACGATGCCACTTTCGCCTCAGCTGAGACGACTGGACCAGAGCCACGCCCTTCTGCTGCCGCTGGGTACTGCCCCAAAAGAAACCAAAAAGAACACCACACACCATCCCTCTCCCCCGTACCAAAACTCCCTTGTTCGCATAACCTGACGCTGTAACATGACCGATCGATCGGCATGTCTTCCCATGTCTATCGCTGAGCCCACCGTTTTCAAAGTATTTCCCAAGTTAAACCCCTGAAGAAAACGGAGGGGAGTAAACATTCCCGAGGGATAACGGATCAACCAAGACGGATCTTCAGTCTGCTTCGGCTAATTGCATTATCAACCTAGCAGCCATATCTAGGAAAGGGAAAGGACTTGTGACATCCTTCTCTTCGAGCAGTCTCTTGTCGGCCGTCTCGTAGCCAGAACATTTGAAGTCCACGAGATAGACGCCGTGTTCCATCTCGTATATTTGGATGTCCACGTGCAAGGCTACAAAATCTCGCTTCCCCTCATCATCGCCAACAACATGAAAGCTATCTGGGGTCTTACTACCCTCTGTGGGAGTTCCTGAGGCCTGATGCAGTGCTGTAGTCTGGTTAGTGGGAAACCCTAGATCAGGAAGTATGCAAACACTTACTCGACGTCTCCCATCGGACCTTGATATGCCATGGGTCGGCTGGTAGCTTATATCTCTTGAGAGGATCAATACTGCTAGTTGAATCATTGGCCCCTTGAGGAGCGTATTCCTCGACGAAGCTACCGTCGTTGCTGGGTTGATCGGCCTCATTGCCGTGGACTTTTTCATAGTCTTCGTCGGGCACATAAGTCGCACCGAGCTTGTTCAAGGCCTTGTGAATACACAAGAGGGCTTCCCAAGGCGCATTGCGCGAGCGGATACCGAATTGCCACCTCACAGGCTTTGTCTTCTTCGCCTGAACGACGGGCGTCATGCCTTGCGGCCGTTTGCTGGAATCGTCGAGTCTGACCTGACTGTTCCTGGAGTGAGGCTTGAGATGCCTTGCTGTCTCTTCCCTTTCTGCATCCGTACGGGCGGATGAGCCTGGCTCGTTGACGACGATTGTTGGCGCCGGATGATCCTCGGGGCCAGCCTTCTCACGCTCCATGTACTCTTTGTGATAGGTTGGCAGACTGCTAGGCAGAATTCCGATCTTGCTGATGTAGGGTCGTTGTCCACCGACTGTCGAGCCACCCGACCTCGCGGATGATGCACTAGGAAGTGGACTACTAGAGCCATCTTGATCTACTGAAAGTGATGACATGGCCTCTGTTGAAATATTAGACGGTGGTTCATCATGTGGACAGGCCCTCACTGGTAGATACGTACCATTCACTTGCATGAGTTTGTTCTCGCGAACAATCATGTACGCATCTTTAATCGCTGACGGTTCCGCAGCCTGCAAAGCCTCCTCTACGTCCTTCTTTCCGTAACCCATGGTCTTACTGATCTTCTCTGTGACCTCGTTGTGCAACTTCTCCTGGACTCTAGGGGGGGCATTGGGTGCAATGTCACTCTTCTGGATGGCCTTGTTAGGGTCCACGCCTGTGTTGAAGAACTCCTCGACCGGCGGCGCCAGATAAGGCGGCAGGTCAGTCATGAACCAGGGGTCCTGACGGATATCATCAATAGTGGCACGTTGCACAGGGTTGACGACCAGCATCTTCTTAATGAGGCCTGCAGCACCAGAGTTCATCCACTGCGGTATGCTGTATGTGCCGCGTGCAATCTTTGCGAAGAGACTGGGGATATGCTCATCGTCAAAGGGGAGTCTGCCCACTAGCAGGACGTAAAGAATCACGCCACAACTCCACACATCTACCTCTGGGCCAGCGTAAAGCTTGCCACCAATGACTTCGGGTGCGGCATAATTTGGACTTCCGCAACTCGTCTTCAGGAAGTTTCCGTCCGTCATGATGTTGCTCAAACCAAAGTCGGCAATCTTGACATTGAGGTTATCGTCCAGAAGAAGGTTTTCGGGCTTCAGGTCTCGATGCACGATCTTGTGTCGGTGGCAGTACTCGACGGCGCATAGCATCTGTTGAAAGAATCTACGCGCCTCGGGCTCCTTCATTCGGCCATTTTGCACTATATAGTCGAAAAGCTCTCCGCCTGCATATTCAAGGACCATGATGATCTCGTTGGGGGTCTTGATAACAGTGTATCTGTGTTAATTTGAGTTAGCGATAGGCCTGAAGCGAGCCAGCGTCGTCTCAGACATGTCACATACAATTTGATAATGTGAGGATGTCGCAGAAGCTGTAGGTATTCGATTTCACGCTCCACGCGACCAGCCATGTCTCTGCTGATGAGCTTCTTCCTCGCGATGATCTTGAGAGCAACCTGCTGGCCGGTACCATTGTGGATAGCCAGCTTCACTTTTCCAAAGGAGCCCTCGCCCAGGGTCTTGATGATCTTGTAGGCACCAATGCGCTGCTCCGTCTTGATCTTCTCCCGCAGCGGGGCGGTGGTATCGACGGGCGGTCCCATATTGGCGATGTTTACGGCACCGGGCACAGGCGGTCGTAGTTCGTGATGGCCGGCGGCGGAGGCGACAGCATCGGAGGCGGCACCGTGCTGCTGGGAGCGTCGTCGGATCTGGGAGGGCGAGAGACTGATATGAAGCTCCTCCTCGTCGAAACCGGAAGCCATATTGTCGGTCGGGAGGGGGGATGGGGGGGGGACTCAGGTCGTTTTTGTTTGAATGGGGTTGTGGCCGGAGCAAGCCTTTGGACCACACTCAAGTGGGCATGACGAAGTTGGAGGTGGATTGTGGAGGGGAACATGGACTGGTGAGGTGGAGTGGCTGCCAAGAAGCTCCCTGGCTCGTCTGGTTTGTGCCAGGCTGTTCTGCACCTTCAGGCTTCCTGCCCCCCCTTCTTTTTCCATCTGCCTGCCCATGCCAGGTGCCATTTGCCATTCGCCGACTCTTGCCCGCAATGGTGGGGAGAAAGTGCGCTCTGGTCTGTGCTTCAAAGAGTCCCGTCCCTCCAGGTCATACCTATTGGTGCCCCAACCTACAGGCCATTATTACTCACCACAACCTGATGAAAGAATCATCACGAATTACCTTTGGCAGATACTGCTGCAGGCTGAGCGCAAAAAAAATTCTACTCAGTAGCGCTGCTATGATTCTTAGAAACTACGCGTCCAAGGTAGCCTAGAAAGGTAATCATTGATATGATCCTCCTCACACCATCTCAACCCCCGTTCCATTGGGCCCAACATGGAAATCCAAGTAGAGTTTTAAGGTGGGTGAGCAGATAATGGCTAGATAGATAATCCAACTCACCTTGGGTATCATATACCTCATTACCCCAGGCTGCGGTGTGAGGCGGCCGCTGATAAGTGACAGCTCATAACCATACCGCTGAGTGAGCCGGTCCAACTACATCAGGTCGCATCATCAGTAAGGTTGGTGGCTGTAGCCTCATGACTACATGATAGCTACGCTCGTTCTGAGAACAGACAGACACATCTGCCGTTGCAGGATCGAGCATCGCCTCACGATATCGACACTTGCTCATTCGTCAGCATTGAATCAAACAAATATCAGGATCAGGTATCCGTAGTTACTCTCCGTCAGGTTATATCAGCATGAATACGCGTTCGTCCCGAGTCATATTCAAGCGCACCAACTACACACAATGATACAAGACATTTGATGTTGATAAGTAGTGACTAGACCTGACCAGTAGATGGATCGCGGCTCGAGGCATACTCTGGTGGTGTATCTGTATCATTTTCACATACTGCGCCGGTGGTCACAGAACCTCTTACGCAGTAATTACTACCTTGGGTTTGGATACAGAGTGGGCTCTTGGCCATAGGAAATCCCTCGCCCTGGACTCAAGGAAGCAGAGCCCAACTGATCGCTGGCATCGCTACCCGCCCGCATGTCATCCTATGGACGGCCCGGCAACTCAGGCCACCCAGGGATCAAGGCGCTGCAGCTGCTTGCATCGGCTAAACAACCCTGATCAATCCTACCATCCAAAGGAACAACGGCCCTCTGACCCAGGTATCTGTACCATTTGGAAAACTATCGAGATGCAAAGATTCGAGGATCAAAATCTTTCAAGACTATTGGTGATAATTCCAGGGTTAGTCGGTAAAACATACCCGAACTGACTCAACCGAGAACATCAACCGGCGGTCTGGAATCCGGTGCATGTGCCCGCTTCTGTTCTTGGGCTCCTTTCGTCCATGTGCATATTATGGCGGGAGTCGAGTACGGGGTTGTGGGGGGAAACCGTGTCTGCAGGACGAAAGATTCTGCAGCAACTCCATTCCCGAGGTTAAAGGAGCAAGCTCACGATCCCCTCCGTGTGCTTGTTCCTTGCCAATTGCTCGAACAAAAGACCAAGTGGAGGTGGGTGGGTTCTTCAAACTCGCGTAGGCTTCGTCTAGCCCTCTTCCTCCCAAGTTGCACTTCGACCCCAAAAAGGTACCTGTCGGCGAAGAAAGCAACCCGATGTTCATCCTAGAAACCGACTAACATAATCTCGTCAATATATGCAGTCGTAAAGTGGTGAGCTACTATTACATGAGCGTACAAGTTCACAGCGCGCATCCGGGGGTCGGCTAGCTGCCCCCCCCCCCCCCCCCCCCCCCCGCCTCATCCCCCCCCGACTCACCCCCACACAATACATCTCCATATTTCAAGAAGAGATGTAGGGGGTCACGTCACTTACAGACACAGACCATACGCCGCGCCCCCCCGGGGGGGGACCCCCCCCCCCCCCCCCCCCCCCCCCCCCGCGAAGAGTCCTCCGATACTTGCGGGGCGATTACGAGTGGTCTTTATCGTCTTCCTCGCGAAGTCTCTCAACGAGCTTTTCTGAAAGATACGGACTCAACCCAAGACTATTCGTGTTAGTCTGTCTGTCTAGTTTGTTTCACAGAGGCTTCGCAACTTACATTCCCTCGTTGGTGATAATTCGATATGTTCCACTTGGCTCGAGCGAACCAATTATGTTGCCGCTTTGATCGACTTCAACGCTGCCCAGGATATCTTCAGGCCAGGCAATGCGACCAAAATCTGGAGGGTTTCTTGAATCACTAAGGTGGACGTAACCGCCGTGCCCGCCTCCTCCGGCGCCGCCTTGGGCACTGGCACCACCAGCACCACCGCCTCCAGCGCCGCCGCCGCCACCGACCTTGCTCGACGAACGCCTCTTGTTCTTCTGGGCAAAGAGTGCCCCTCCAGAGCCAAGATTGGCTCCGCCAGGCCCTGCAAAGGCTTGCGCCTGTGCTAAGAGGTCCTTGTCTTTATGCGCATGCTCCGCAAGAACTTCATAGAGGATCTTGGTAAAGGTTTGGTTCTCGATAAACGATCGTGGCGTCGGAGGATCGGTCGTAGAGAAGCCAATGGCTATTCTCTGGTTCGGAGGCTCATCTTCGAGGTAGGATAGGAGAAAAGAGGCTCGTGATGCATCCGCAGGGAAGACTTTCTGCGCGGTAGAAACGGTCAGCTGCTTTATCGACACGCATGGCAGAGGGACAGGAACTCACAATGCGCGGGTTGGACGGCAAGCTGGACATGGGACGGAAAAAATTGAGTCTAGAAACATGCCTCGGCATGAGTCGAGCTACTGGTGCCAGCATTGTGAGTATATTGGTCGGAGGGGTGCGAAAGACAGGAGCGGCGTATTTGCAATTGAGAGGCTTTGTCTTTTCGAATTTTGGCACAGACAGCTCCGATTTCTTTCGATGACAGCATCCCAGCTGCCCAGAGTCAGTCAAGGAAGCTTGAGCCACCACCTGCTCCAGCCACAGCCACAGCACTCAACCCCACTTCGGCTGACTGTGGCGCGGGGTTAAGAGAGCGCGATCAATTAACCAAGACGCGGTGTTTCGCTGCGATGGACGCGTCTCAATTAAGCCTTTGGCGTCCCTCGCGACTGTTCTTGACAACCACTCTGTGACAAGTGCGACGACCGCCACTCCGAGGAAGATCCTCGAATTTTGATACACTGCCATCTCCATACCATTCAAATCACAGAGAAACGTCTCAATCATGGATCCGCCACCGTCAATATCTCCTAAGCGCAAAATGCCCATGGCCAACATCTTTGCCGCAAGGACGCCTGCCCCTCCATCTTCTGCGATACCCTCGTCCTCGCCCGCATTCGGCACCCCAGTCCATCCTTTGAAGCCTTTCAAAGTCTCAGCGCCGACGAAACACGCGATCCTCCCCATCATTCTACCTCCAGCCACACTACGACCACTGGCATTCCGAACCTTTACAAAGAAACACAGTCTGACCATTGCCTCCTCCGCCTTACAAGAATTGGCTACATTCATCGGCCGGCATTGTGGTTCCGCATGGCGAGAGGAGGGACTCGCAGAGAAGGTTCTGGAGGAGGTGGCAAAGTCATGGAAAAGCCGCAATGGTGGAGTTATCGTCGATGGCGCAAGCCCAGAGCTTAAAGATATTCTGAAAAACTTGGAGGGAAATATGAGCGGGGGCAAAATTGTGGCCGGCGCCAGAGGCTTGAGTCGACAGAATAGTCTTCTGATCGAACCGGGGCAAGATGTGGACATGTCAAACGCGAGATTGGGTTTGCGGCCGGCACAGGCATCGTTGGCTCGAGAGGACAGCCAACAGAGCTTTGGCATGTCTAGTCTGGGCGTCGAGGAAGAAGAGGACGACGAGAGTATCAAGGATCCGCGGAAGTGGTTCAACGTAATCGATGCCTACGATCAGCCAAGATATTCCTACAATGTTGCCAAGAAGCATTTCGAGAGGTACGACATGGGTTCTGCCCGAGGCAGGAGCTTACTCGCTAACGATGAGCAGGGAAACCTCAAAACCTTCACTCCTACCGCCAGCATCACACAAAACTGCGCTATTCAGAAACAGGTACAATGTCATACACCAGAGATTGCTCAGGAACGAGTCCTTCCAGACGTCAGCAGTTGCGAGCACGAGGGCTCCTTCGGGCAAACGGTCATCATCAAACCAACTAAACCACAGAATTACCCCAATCGCCAATCTTTTAGGGCGCCACGGTAGCCACCACATGCTTTTGGGCATGTTGAATGTGTTGCCTGCGGGAGGCCTCGCGATTAGCGACCTGACGGCCACTATTGCCCTAGATGTGTCACAAGCTGTTGCAATCCCCGAAGATTCGGCTTGGTTCGCTCCTGGAATGGTTGTGCTCGTGGATGGTGTTTACGAGGAAGAAGAGGAGTCCGTCGGCAAGGGACTGAGTGGTAGCAGCGGTGTCGGAGGAACACTAGGCGGCAGGTTCCAAGGCTTCTTCATCGGTCAACCCCCATGCGAGAAGAGGAGAGCCACATTAGGAGTCAGTGGTCCCGATGGCGGCCAGGATCACACCATAGGAGGTGGATTCGGCTGGATCGATTTCCTCGGCGTCGGAAGCGAACGAGCCGTCGGATCCAAGATGCGGAAGCTTGAACAGCGGTTACTGCCCCGCCACTCTGCCGAGGAGGTGCCTAGTAGAGGGCGGATGGTGATCATCGGCGAGTTGAACCTTGACCAACCACGAACGTTGCAAGCCTTGCGAAGGATACTTGCGATATATGCAGCTGAGCCTGAAGGCTCAAGTCCAATGACTTTCGTTGTCACGGGCAATTTCACGCAGCATGCTGTTCTTGCCAGGGGTGGTAGCGGCGGCAGCATTGAGTACAAAGAATATTTTGACGCCTTGGCCTCGGCCCTGTCCGACTACCCCACGCTCCTCCAAACGTCTACATTTGTGTTCGTCCCTGGAGACAACGACGGTTGGGTGTCAGCGTTCACTGCCGGCGCTGCGACACCGCTGCCTCGAAAAGGTGCACCGGATGTCTTCACATCACGTATCAGACGCGTTTTCGCGGCGGCAAATGCGGAGCTCGGGGCCAAGAGCGATGGCGAGGCCATCTGGACGTCGAACCCAAGCCGTTTGACACTCTTCGGTCCGAATCACGAAGTTGTCGTCTTCCGAGATGATATCTCAGCTCGCCTCCGGCGCACGGCAGTCCGCCTCAAGTCATCGAAACAGAATGCCGGCGAGGATGAGGAGACCCAGCCTCCCGAAGACGGCAGCGGAGCAGACGACGTCAATATGGCAGGGAACGACCAAGTCGAAGCAGACGAGGCTATGGACGTTGATATTCCCAGCGAGAAGCCCGCTGTAAAAGAGGTCAATTCGAGCCTGCCTCAAGACATCCATGCGGCGCGGAAGCTCGTCAAGACGATCTTGGACCAAGGGTATATGTCGCCTTTCCGTCAAGCGACCCGCCCAGTGCACTGGGACTATGCGACGGCTCTGCACCTCTACCCTTTGCCAACATCAATGGTCCTTGTAGACACGACGGCGCCACCGTTTTGTGTGACGTACGAGGGGTGTCATGTCATGAACCCGGGCAGCATTCTTGTGCCTGGACGGACGCGAGTCGGTCGCTGGATAGAGTATGAGATTGGCAAGATTGGCAAGTTACGGGAGACGACGTTTTGAGTTACAGCATAGCGGCTTTGTGTTTTACAATCAATAGACTTGGGGCCGGAGTCGTGGCTACCTAATAAGGGCTGTTGGCAATTGCGGTTGAGAATGATACCACCATCTTCAAGGAAAGACAAGTCCCTTGAACGATGAGATGAATCTGCACATGAAATGCCGTTTACTCTGTGTCTATTTTATCCTTTGATGGGCATATAATCACCAGCCTAGAGTTCTCTCTCCAGTGTTCTACAGCTGGGGCGATGGCTTCCGAGGAGATGGACGTATTGGCCCTTAAGCTAATTAAGATAAGATTACCAAGTGATACTTTTCTCAAGTTGGGGAGTCCATCACTGTTGATAGATATGGCAGCATGCTTCCTGTACCTGATCAGAGGCCATCATTGGTTGAATCCTGGTTGGGAAGTTTTTGACGATCTTCATAGGCTTCATTGGCTGTGTTGGCTTTACGCAAGTAGCAACGCAGCACGGCCATTTCGAAGACGCTGTTTCCTAGCACAGTTCAGGCTGCTCGAAAGGTTTGACACTGGGTTCCGGCTCTAGATACAGAGTTGGAGAGGATCACCAAGGCATGAGGTTGAAGTTCCACTTCCACGTGGAGAAGCATGTTCCCCAAGCACGCGGGAGAAATGAGCTGCGCGTGAGTTGTCACTCCACGCAAACTTTCCTGGCTTAGCGCACCGCTAGACCACCGGAGGCAGGAGATTCGTCCAGCCGTGAGAGAGTAAGGTAGGTAGGTTGCGTAACATGAAGATAGGTGACTCTCTCTTTCCAGACTCCAGCCAGTCATAGCAGCCCAGACCTGGTTTGCGCTTGACCGCTGCTGAAACGGAGTTGACCAAAACGTGGAAGTCGGCCCACGTACTGGGTGTTCTTGCGGCATTCGTTCCCGTCCTTGGACACATGTCTGCGACTCCCTCCCAGCTTGTCCATCGAATTCGAGCGTGCACTAACAGCACATACCGCTACCCTGGTCGACATTCCCATAATGGGATAGGTACCCCATAGTCTTGTCCCTCTATCCCTTCTTTCTTCCGTCTCAAGTCCTAGCATCCGTCGGACCCGACCGTGAGGTACCTTGGTATGCTGTGGTCCCGGCGAGCGTATTTCAAGTGTCCAACACTATCCGTCTGTGTTCACCCAGACACAGTTTGGCTTTGTGTATTGTTATCGAGGAAGAACAAAATACCTTAAAACAAGAGATGAAAGTCCATGGCGGCCCAGACCGCGGGCTAAAATAAGCGAGAAAGTACTCCGTACCAACGCCAAGTTCGGCCGGGTCTGGCCTCCACTCCTTCGCAGCATACCTTCCAAAATACAGTGCTCCGGTTCGGCCCAATCAAGTCAGCAGCAGACCATTCACCTTCAATCGCCTCGCATCGCCTTGTCCTGGGCGCCACTGGAGCACGCCCTGCATCGTGGGGAATCTCGATCGAGATCTCACAGAATTTCCATATCTTTCGCCCAAAGCCCCATTCGGCCTTCCCGGGCAGTTTCGACCGCCGATCTTCCTCCAAGACGACGCAGGAGGCACAACTGAATGACTTGGCTTTCGCCAGCATCGCGAACACCACTCGCCAGCACTGCGTGCGCGCTTGCGTTGCCATCCAGGTTGTGTGGGCAGCCTCGGCCTCAAGCTCTTCCTTGCTGACTGACATTGTCGGTGACGCCAGCTCCGTTTTCGAATAATCTACCTTATTTCTGCATCTCGGCTCGGATTGTTGCTGCCGCTCCTGCTGCTCTTGACGCTTGTTAGAGCGTAAGAAGAAACGCTCCGAGCCTTTCAGACGCCACCTCACGAGCCGTGGGACCTACCATTTGTTTACCATCGTCAGCGGTTGCTGCTACCTACCGTCTGAATCCGCCGCACCGACGTTGCACCCATTTATTTTGAAGTTCATGGGTCTGGACATCACGGCATTCCGTCCCCGCTCTCAGTGAACCGCCGTTGGCAGGACCACACCATCACAAGCAATCAAAAAAGCCATGGCATTGTCACCGGGTGGCATCGTTTCGGCTCAGCTAGGCTTCCTTGCCATCTTCAACCCATCGTTGGGTCATTCTGATGAGACTCTTGACGATCAAATTGTTTACTACTCTTCAGTCAACACCCAACGACATAAATGGCGTCACCGCTCACGTGCAAAGCCAACTGAGAATCTGTCTCAAGAGGAGCGCAATGAGCGTCTTCGTCAGATTGGTCTTGCCCAGGGCATGGTCGAGTTCAGCAAGAGCTTCTCTGGCGGCCAGCCTGTCGACTCCATCGACACGGACAAGACACGTGTGATCCTCCATGAGCTGGAGCAAGACTGGTGGATTCTTGCGGTACGTTTCTCCTTACACTGCTTTGTTTTCCTATTGCTGATTGCCTGCAGTCCATTGATCTTACTCGTATTCCTTTGCCGCCCAAGCTTCAGACAGGGAAAGCAGAAGAAACCCCAGATGAGGTTGTCGAGTATTCATCTAAGGAGATTAAGCCGTCATCTCTTCTGTTGCAGGATCTGCTCTGTGCTCATACTATCTTTCTGCTTCATCATGGCACCTCACTCAGTGCCCTGTTTGTTCGCTCCCGAAGAATGAGTTTCCTCAGCCTGCTTGGTCGGTATTGGGACCTATTTTTGTCAACTTGGAACGTAATGTTACAAGGGAACCCAATTCGCACAGTATTTGGAGGCATCAACATCGCTGCGTCTGGCGAACTGGGCATTGGCGTCGGCGAAGAGGAGCGGGGCAGTGGGGAACGAGAGGTGTTGGAAGGGCTCGTCACTAGAGTTGAGGGTCTTAAAGACCTGGTGGTCTCAAAATTTGGATCATTGGATGCCGATGGGGAATCGAAAACCGGGAAGGAGCCGAAGAGGTCCTGGCTGGGTACAGGACAAGATCCAGGTCCTGAAGACGGTGCCATTTTTCTGGGGACAGGAGCGTTATCTCGCAAGTCCGTGAGAGATATCACCCTATGGATGGAAGACTTGTATACATGGGGAGAAAACGCCTACGGCGTCATTGATAGCCCGACATCTCTTCGCGCTGGCCGACGGGTGAAGAGATCTGAGCCGGTCCCGGAAGCCAAACCAGCACCAGCCCCGGCGCTTACAACGAAGCCAGCAGTACGGCCGCCGGTTCGCCCCAACAATCATCGATCAAATTCTGGCTCTGCTTCTGGGAGCTCGACCTCGACGAGAACACTGGCTGAGCGGCGTGGGCTTGATATTGGTACGGTGAAAGAAGCCAAAAGGCCAAGTGACACCAAGGACAATTCGGCCCCCGTTCCCGAGATCGGCGACACCGAAGCCGACACTGTAGCCGCTACCGGCTCTACCGCTACGCCAACTCAAGGAGAGAGCGATGGCCACATGGACAAACTTATGACGGTCATGAAGTTGGGGTACGGCACGTATTGGTCAATCGGCAAATCGGATACTTCTTCGTCTGCGGTTAAGAGCCAACTATCTGCCGTTGCTGCGTTTCAAACTGGGGAGTCCTATAAGGCTGCGGTGAACCCGCATGTGAAACCTAAGCAGATGGAAGATGACGAGGGACATTACCTCATTGGCCTGATGGGCGATATCGAGGAGGGTAGTGGCGATGAGGAAAA
Source organism: Colletotrichum cuscutae (assembly GCA_030869315.1). Taxonomy (NCBI): domain Eukaryota; kingdom Fungi; phylum Ascomycota; class Sordariomycetes; order Glomerellales; family Glomerellaceae; genus Colletotrichum; species Colletotrichum cuscutae. The sequence continues at coordinate 143,664 of MPDP01000050.1, read as the reverse complement.
CGGAGCCTCAGATGAGGCAGTTGAGCCCGAATCGAACTCTCGTACCATGCTACGCACCCTCCACGTTGAGCTTGACAAAGTTGGCACGGATCGCCTAGAAGCAGATGTCGTGAGGAACCTCGGCAACCTCACGAACGATGTGACGCCTCTCGGAGCCAACGCCGTGAGCTCGAACCCGACATTTGGAAACCAGGACTCAAACAAAGCAAGCAAGATGCGCGTCGTCGTTTACGTAAACAAACCCTTCATATTTACTTTCCTCTTTGAGTTGAGGACCGACTCGCTGGCCTGGAACTCGTTCTACAAGTCTCTTCATTTCCAGTTGGCACCTTTACGAAAGCCACTTTTATCTTCGATCCAATATCGGCCAGGTAGGCCGGAGTCCAGTTCTTCATCGTCCAACATCTACGATCTCGTATGGGACGCTGAGGCTATGACGGTACATTCGACCATACCAAATATTCCGGACCACACACAAGCATTCCTATCAAACGCACCATTACCATGGTCAAGAGTGGAGGCCATGAACACACACATGCAACTACTCAACATTTTCAACCTCACCAGGCCGGAAATGAATCAGCTCGAGAGGACCTGCAAGACCAATCGTGGCTGGTGGGTCGTCTGGCAGCGCATCCTGAATCGACACGCCACGAGCGACGAAGCATTTCAGCCAGCGCAGAACTACGAGGACGGCGCCCAGTCGACGTCGGATAGGGACGTTTCCCCAGCGAGCGGCGATGGATCCAGCACAGCGCGGCCGGCATCGCCTACGCCGCCGAGCCCGACGGTCAGTAAGGAGATTATCCTGATCCGTAGGGCGAGCGATCACGCCGGCTACCGCGGCGTCAGCTCGTCGTTCGCCGAGGGCGGCATAGGACTGACGGGATCTGGGTGGGGCGGTGACGGCGCGGGCCGTCTTGCGTCGGGGATCGGCATTGACACACGGAAGTATATTGAGGGGCTCTTGAACTTTAGCCGGTGAAGAACATGATGTAGTTGCTCTAGAACTCTCCAAAATCTAGGGCGGCCGGGGCGGTGGTCAATTTTCCTTCCTTTCTCCAACTTCTAGGTTGAGAGACACGCGGAGTACGCGGGGAGCGCAAAAACGGATTAGCTACGGCTGTGGCGTTGGGTTCGTGTCAATAACAGGGGAGACATCATGATGATACGCATCAGCGGTGGACTTTTTTTTCCCCCCTCGTCAAGAACATGATTAAATGAGGGTAATTTTTTGTCAATGAATGACCAAAGGTCGATATCTCATGACCGTGCGTAAACCCATTGCACTCGAGTAACGTCATGATTCCTTTCCCGGCGTACTTTTTAGGACGAAAGTGCCCGGCTTGGCTTCGGGCTAATTTTGAGTCCACGGCGTGTGTCTGTGTGTCTGCTCTGCTTTGCTACACTACCTAGACTTGTTAGTAACAGCAGGTCATAATTTCTGCGCTAGAGAAATTGTAATTCTTCTATTGCCGCAGTAGCTTGACAGCGGCTCGGTAGCCATGACGCCATGGGATCTAGAAGTGTGACGCGTGACATTTTGGATCTGGGTATTGAGTTGAGTGTGAGTAAGTGTCCTAAACGGCACGATCCAGGGCAGTAGTGCAAGGCGAGCAGAATCGCCTTCGGCCCTGGGTAGGGGGCTTCTGAAGGCGACAACAGATGAGTAGTTGATTACGTCTAGAAATGGGACATTAGAGGGCTTATGAAGAATGGATGATCGCTTGGCAGAGCAAGCTACCTAGACGAAAGAGCTGCAGGGTGATGCCAAGCCATTTACGTTGGATGAATGTGTTTTCTTTTGTCGGTGCCGCCAGTCTCAATGGCTGCTTCACTGATAGCGGCAAAATACGTCTCAGAAGCTGAGAGTCGATTTTGGTGAGGGAGAAACAAAGACCATGATACTTCCAATGCCACTAATGAGCGGCTGAGGTCTCTTATCGCTCCGTTTTATGTCCCTAATGAAACTAAATGAAAGTTAGAGAGCAAGAGACTGAATGGAGATGTACGAAGATTTAAAGAGATCTTCTTAACCTCTATGTTCATATGATGATAATTGTAGCTAGATACTGTCCGCTCTCAAGCGACAAAAAAGGTCAATCAGGACTTAGGGGACTGTGGACTGGTAGCGCTGATTTGAGGGTGTAAATCATGACCGTGAGTTCACCACGCCGGAAGCTTGTTGAATAGTACGCGGGTGTGACTGTTTGGCCGTGGGGGAGCCACCGGGGGATTTGCTGCTCCTGCGTTTTCTGTTATTTACCTTGATTATCATGACTCCTGGCTGAATATCTGTGAGGGTCTAGATGGATGGCAGCTCAAGTTCGACGCGACAGACTTTCCCAAGCGCGGGATATGCTGGCTTCACCTTGTTTCACCGAAGTAGTCGCACAAGGTTCGATAGGACGACAGCGATCGTAACAAGGGTACAGAAACAATGAGCCGGGGCTTAGATGTGTTGTGGATGGTCGAAATGGATGCTTTCTCTAGGGGTGGTTGCTGGGCTGCGGCCGACTTCCCCCAAAGCAACAGCGAATCGCCAGGAAGAGAGGGGGATTTGCTGCAGGGGCCGGAGAACGCACGGCAGACAAGGCGAAGAAGGAGGGGCAAGAGGATTTCCAAGGATCCCAGAGAAGTGGGAGGGGGACTGCGAGGCTCTTCACCTGCCAACCGGCATCACCCCGCCGGTAATAACCTACGGAGTGCAGCATGTAGGGGTTCTATGTACTTCATAGGGAAGGTAGGGAGAGGGTCTGACAGAGTTGACAGGGCTCAGAGCACCGAGAAAAGTCTTTTCACCTTCCCTCCCTACCACAGGAAAGCTGGATGGGAAACTCATGAACCCTGCAGGAAGGGCGAAAACAGAGCCACAATTGCCAATGAGAGCCGCGCAACCACGAGCGCTGCGGCCTTGCTTCCTTTTGCTTGCGGCCTCCCAAGAGTTTCCCAACAAGTCCACAAGTTGAACGAAAAGAGGGCCCAGTGGTCCACGGCTTTCGGGCACGTCGGGAGAGGCGCCACCAGAAACGCGCCACCATCTGTAAGAAATCTTTCCCTCTCAGCCCCGAGTTGCTCACTCCCCCTGCAAAGTTCTACTGCCTTGGTTTCAGAAGCTAGCTGTTGCCAGTTGGATATGCCCTATCCGTCAGTACGGGGCAGGTCGGTGGGCGCGAAATGTATGACGGTCGCGGATGTCCCAGGGATTCGTTGGGCTGAACGCGGTCTCGTCCAAGCCGTCTAGCGGCATCGTCGGAGCCGTCTTGGACCCTTGGATGATGCCATTGGACCGCGTTAGGCATGTCAGGCGCTCGAGCAACATCAAGCTTGAAGCTGCAAAGCAATGCGTGGAAGCTCGCGCCCTACCGAACGGTGTCATGTACAGTGTCTTGCGTGTGCGCATGTGTAAGTACATCGAGGCTCAGATGCCAGTAGATAGAGCGCGGAACTGAGGTAGGTAGGTGTGGGAGGTACGTACCGTGTTAGTGTTGATGGTGTTGTGTTGTGTTTTGCGCGCGTGAAGGAAAGACATTGGCTGGTGAGGTCATAGTTCCCGCAAGTGCCGATCCATCATCGAAGCTCTATCTCCCTCTTGTCCTTGTCCGCGCGCAGCTTCCGTAGCAGCAGCGCACAATCTCCATACCCGGTGCCGAAAGAGTTCTTCTTCACCTTACACAGTAGAGGCGGCTTAGGTTAGGTTCCCATCCATGTCCGACTGACTTTTTAACCTGGGAAGAACCCTCCTCGACCGATCCCATCCCACCCTCCCAACTTATTAAAGATACCCTTGTCTGCTGCTCATTGCGACTGCCTTTCCGCCACGACCTTAATCACCCGACAACCAAAGTCCAGATCCAGAACTATCTTATTTGTTCCACGCCACCCCTTAAGACTCTGTTTGACTCTTGTCCTCCTCCACATCACACACGCAATTACAGTCCGAAATCGACATTTCGTTGTTTGTCTGACAATATCAACAGCAAAGATTCACCATCGTCATCAAGCACCAGTCACACCACAGCATCCAGCTTCGTCTTAGACACAGCTATAAACAAATCGTCGACACCAATTACACATTCCGGTGCTTATAGAGAACCGTCCTCTCGGCTTTTTCAAGCTCTCTAGATACCTGAAATCGCTCTTGCCGAATACTCACGACAAGCGATACACAACCAGCCCAGCATGATGGAATCAATGTTGCAGGTCCTCGTCCGAGGTGTACAAATCCTCTGGGTCCTCCTCGTCACAGCATTGATCGGCAATGTCATCGCCCTCAACGTTAACAGCGCCGGCTCCGCTATGGCCGCCATCAACTTCTCCATGTTCGTCGCCGTCCTCAGCTGGCTGGCGGCTCTGTACGGCCTTGCCGCTGCCTTTGTCTCGGCCATCGCCATTCCCATTGTGCTGTTGGCCCTTGACGGCGCAGCCATTCTCTTCACCTTCATCGACGCTATTGTTCTCTCGGCCAAGCTACGCGCAGTCAACTGCGGCTCTCTGAACAGAAGCAACCTGCCGAGCGATTACATCGTCTGGGGTTCCGGCGACGATGAGAAGCGATGCCGCGAGATCCAGGCCAGCACCGTCTTCATGTGGTTCCTGTTTGCTAGCTTCTGCGCAGGAGGCTTCTTCACCTTCATGAACTTCCGTCGCGGCGGTGGCTCTGTCCGCAGCTCCCGCCCTAGCATGGCCCAAGTCGGCGTCTAAGTCTTCGACTTTCTCAACTATGTGCGGCGCAGACTCTGCAAAATGAAATAGAGAACAAACGGGGTATGGAATTGGACGGGCCGGCTGGGTAGGACATTTGGTCATCGCAAGACTTGCAGGAAGACCACCGAGTCCTGACGGCGTTGGCGGCAGGTTATTGATAACTTTACCTTTCACGATGGTATGTAGTAATAATGAATGACTGGATATGGGTATGGGATGACATGGATATATTGTCAGGGATACGGCGGGGCCTATGATGCCTTGGGAGCTGGGGCATTGGCCACGGAGCCATCAGCAGCTCTTTGTAGTACAACAACGAATTGATACCATTCCACGACTTTACCCTTTACCTACTACACGTGACCCATTAAGGATCATAGGATACGAATTACGTATTCACCTCCGAGATTGACCAAATCGATACTGAGCATACTGCGATCGTGAGCTAGTTGACCCCCTTGGCATCGAGATATGCTTAATAAATTCGTTCAAACGTTCGATTTAGATCTAGTCTTTTGGACTGGGCTGGATGCCTCGCCTCAATATGTGCCGCCTGGTCTTCTATGACGGCTTGCCCTCAACGCCAACCATGTATACACGCCGAACACCATGCAGGATGTTGCGGGCTTGGTAGTAGAATGCCCAAAGTCTCGTTTTTCCAAAGAGCCCAGTAAGCCCCAAAATGCGCTTCTTATAATGTTGCCGCTGCCTCAGCCGCGCCGGCGGCCTTGAAGGCGCCCTTGTTCGTCCACCGCACCTCGACGTTGTGCATCCATTCCATGTATCGTGACCAGCCTGTGGGTATACCGTGTCAGCATCTTGAACGATGACGAGAGACTTGAGAGACCGGGGCGAGGCTTACTCCAGTATGCAAACTTGCGACCAAAGTATTTGCCGGCAAAGGGAACAATGACCATGGTCAAGAGGAGCTGGACCTGCTCCAGACTACGCTCCCACTCCTCCTGGGCGTCTGATTCATCCTCGGAGTCTAGCACGCTGCTCGATATTGAAGGCAGGGAGTCAATCTCGTCGTTATCGGAGGAAGGTGAGACGTCGTCGTGCAGGATGAAGGAGTCGGTGGATGCCATCATGTCGGGGGAAGGCAGGCGTCGTCGGCAGCTCGGTTCTTGGGTTCAGGTGCGTTGAATGAATCGGGGGAGGAGGATATCGAACTCGGTCGGCACGCTGCTTCTCGGAAATAGCTAGGGTCTGTCCCTTGCACGCGTCCGCTTGATGTTCGTAGCTGTTGTGATACAAGACAACCCTCTTGATGGGCGTTCGCAGGGGACGGTTGATTCAAGGTCCGCGATGTCTCTCCAATGGTTAATGCCGGTGCAGCTTGAATGGGCCAACAGCGGAGATCGGAACGCCTGGAGCTCTCTCTCCCCCGTTTCCTCAACCAGAAACGGCAATCAGGACGGCCACTCGCAGACGTTGGGACCTCGATTGTAATTGGCTTGCAAGTCGCTTTTGATGGGTCCTACTAACGCTGCAGGCGAGGGGGCATGGTGACAGACGGCAACGGGCACAAACGGAAAGAGTCACCTTGCGGTCACGTGAGACGTACAATCACTGAGTCACAGCCCACCCTCACCTGTCGGGCGCGCAGCCGCTACCTTACAGTGGGCAAAGATAGTCGTCTTCCACCCTCACGTCACACCCCCTCAAGAAAATCTCCCAACTGCTGCAGCCAATTCTCAACTCTGCTCTCACAAATTCGCATTACCGAACCATTTTGTGACGGACCACAGACAACCTCCTTCCGCCATTTCACAGACCGGGTCGTTTGGGATTTCTGCACCATATCGTGCCGACAGTAGACTCATTCAGTCGCACCGTGGACCAGCCCAGATTAATACCAGCCCAAAGGAATTCGCCAGGCGCCGCCCCAGGATACCTAACCGAGACTCGGTTCAGTGAGACACAGGCCGCAATCATGGATGTCGAAGTAAGTTACCGTTGCTAGCCCTCCCTCATGCGCACTTCTGAGCACCACCACCCACTGGCCCCTCCACCAATCCCATGCTTGATTACCCCACTGCGAACCGGAACCAGACACGAATTGAACAGAACATTTTCCGTGACTCAACCTCTGTCAAACCGCCCGAGCTGCTGGACATCATCACCACCTGACCGTTGTTCGACCCCCCGTCCCCTCTTCTACTGATCCAGTTTTTTTCTCTTCAATTCCTCAAACGGAGAAAAAAAAAAGACCCAAACACCATTGAATATCGTTTTCTAACATAGGTGCCTCCCCCCACAGGATACCACTCCCGCCCCCGAACGCAAACAGCGCAAATCCGTCGCCTTCACAGACGAGCAAGTAGTAGTCGACGCAGACGGTTCAGTCACAATGGTCAACGCCACCGAGGAACCCAAGGAGACAGCCCAGTCGCACACGCCCCGTACGCCGCCGCTTACCGCAGCCCTTGAAGCCTTACATGCTGATGCCAATTCTCAAGCTGGAGCCGAAGATGCGACAGCCCCTGTCCCCGATGTTGCTGAAGATGGCGGGCTCGACCTGTCAATGAAGAAAAAGAAGAAGAAGAAGGTTCCCAAGGAAGGTGACGACGCTGAGGAGGCTGCCGCTGGCGAGGACGGCGGTCTTGACCTGTCGATCAAAAAGAAGAAGAAGAAGACGAAGGTTCCCAAGGACGGCGATGAGGACGAGTTTACCGCTAAGCTCAAGGCCCTGGAGCTCGAGGGCAAGGAGGAGGGCGCCGAGGCCGAGGGTGCTGCCGACGATGGCGACATGGACCAAGGTACCGGTATCTGGCAGCACGACGAGACCAAGGCCCTCAGCTACAGCCTGCTCCTGAACCGCTTCTTCCACCAGCTGTCTCAGAAGAACCCCGACCACGCTCTGAGCGGCTCCAAGAGCTACAAGATCCCGCCCCCGCAGTGCATGCGTGAAGGCAACAAGAAGACAATCTTTGCCAACATTGCCGAAATTTGCAAGCGCATGAAGAGAACCGAGGAGCACGTCACAGCCTACCTCTTCTCCGAATTGGGTACCAGTGGTTCCGTCGACGGCAGCAGACGCCTTGTTATCAAGGGTCGTTTCCAGCAGAAGCAGCTCGAGAATGTGTTGCGCAAGTACATTAGTGAGTCTTTGCTCGATGCCCCTGACGTTTGCTGCCGCGTAGATGCTGACCAAAGTTCTTTTCTTTCCCCACAGTCGAGTACGTCACCTGCAAGACCTGTAAGCTTACGAACAAAATACCTCACCATTGCGTCTCGTTGCGATTACTGACAACCGACCCCAGGCAAGTCCGCCGACACCGAGCTGTCCAAGGGAGAGAACCGTCTGTACTTCATTACTTGCAACTCTTGCGGGTCGAGACGTTCCGTCACCGCCATCAAGACCGGTTTCTCCGCCCAGATCGGAAAGAGAAGAAAGATGCAGGGTTAAGCAACGACAACCAAATTACGACCCCACGGACCAGAAACGAGAAAAGAGTTGGAGAGGTGTTTCTTCTACGCTATTTACGTCCTTTAGCGTACTCTTGTCTTGTAGATATGACCTTCGCTGGCCCAGGCAGTGTGCACTGCGGCATTCACGGCTGCGGCGCTCCGGGTGGCCAATGGATTGATGGCACAATAGAGAAAATTGGCGTTTCCACCCTTAAAAATTGGTACGGTAGTCGGGCAGTAATGTCAAATTTCTTGATGATGCTCATGTCTTCGGCATTTTTTGAACACGCGTATCTGCAGTAACCAGCAGTCTGTGGAAATCTACGACAGCAGTGACGCAGGCCGCGGACGTGTGTCAATGATGCCGCGTTTCGGCTTTCGTACGGTGGGAGGAGAGCGGGGCAAGGCCGGGCGACCTCACATGTGCGGCGACCTACAGTCAACCACCACCACCACCACTTTTCTCGCCCAGGCACATGACTGATCGGTTCACGCGACCAACATCACATAAATACCAACATTGACGACTGCATTTCACACAGAACTTTGGCTGCAGTAAAAGTCTCTAACATCTAATTCACAACATACAAAAAACGGCACATCGCGGTTTTATAAAGCTTATCAATACCCCCTCAACCCCCGATAAGAAACCCCGAGCATCTCAACCTAACCCTCAACAAGCAAAGCAATGACAGGCGAAACCCTCCAGCCGGGCCAAGCCGACCTGCCCTCGGCCAAGAGCACGGCGTCGTACTGGCACCGCGAGCCTTCCAAGACGCTGCTTGGCCACCGGACCACACGGGACCTGCCGCCGACCGCGGACGTCGTCGTCGTCGGCAGCGGCATCACGGGCGCGTTCGCTGCCAAGGAGTTGCTGGAGCGGGCTGGTGCCGGCGCTGGTGGGGAGGGGAAGAGGGTTGTTCTGCTTGAGGCGCGGGAGGTTTGTTGGGGGGCTACTGGACGGGTGAGTTCTTTCAATTTCTTGTTTATTTTGAGAATGTCTCGTTATGGAGGTTCTTCCAATGTTTGGAGGGGCTTAGACGGGGGGGACTTCCTTATCATCGTCTCACTCACTCATACACGCCATACTATCTATCCCTACCAACATCCCAAGCCCTCCGATTTACCTTAAAAAGGAACCTTTAGAACTAACTTGACAATCTAGAACGGCGGCCACTGCCAGCCGGTAGCTTACAACCCAAACACCGCCATCGCAACCTTTGAGCTCGCAAACTACGCCCACATCCGTGACCTCATCGCCAGCAATGCCATCCCCTGCGACTGGGTCTCCCTCCGCGGCGTTCACGCCCTGCTGACGCCCAATCTCGTCGACGCCGCTCGCAAGCAAATCGCCGCATTGCCGCCTCGCTTCGCGTCGCTCGCGCGCCTCGTCACGGACGCGGAGGAGCTCGCAGACCTCAGGATCCCGGACGCCGCCGGCGCCGTCGTGCAGGAGGAGGCGGCAAGCGTGTGGCCCTACAAGCTCGTGTCGTGGATCTTTGAAGATCTGCTGCGGAGGTTCGGAGTGGACAAGGCTGACGTGGACACCTTGACGGGAAACGTCGGGCAAGGTGTCTCCTTCAACATCCAGACCTCCACGCCCGTAACACGCCTCCAACACCTTGCCCCCTCAACCCCGTCCGGCACACCATCATGGATCCTCCACACCCCTCGCGGCCAAATCGTCACCGCACAAGTCCTCCTCGCCTCAAACGCCTACACCTCGCGCCTCCTCCCCCGCTTCGCAGACCTCGTCGTCCCCGTCCGAGGTCAGGTCGCCGCCCTCTTCCCGCCCCGGCCGCGCGCCGAGCTCGGGAGGAGCTATGCTTTCATGGCGAGCTCCGACGCTGCGAAGGGTGAGCCGAACCAGGATGATTACCTCATACAACGGCCCGGCCCCGGGCTGGAGATGATTCTGGGCGGTGGGCGGGCGAATGGGACGCTGCGCGGGGTGGGTATTTCTGACGATGACGAGGTTGATCCTGTTGTTGCTTCGTATTTGAGGCGGGCTGGGGCGAGAAATCTTGATCTTGCTCGCACTAGTGATACTGGTCGCACTAATACGGTCACGGGAACAGGGCAGACGCAGACGGAGGCGCAAGAGGAAGAGGACAGCGCCACGAACGCCAATAGCAAGAAGGAGCTACAAGCGAGTCACGAGTGGACGGGCATCATGGCCTTCTCGCGCGACGGCAGGCCGTGGGTGGGACAAGTGCCCGCCGGGACCGTCCTCGGCGGCGGGGAAGGGCTGTGGGTCTGCGCCGGGTATACCGGGCACGGGATGCCGCAAGCCGCGCTGTGCGGGCGGGCTGTGGCGGGTATGATGATCGGCGGCGGCGGCGACGGCAGCAGCAGGAGGGAGGATGACGTGGATGGGGAGGAGGAGCTTCCGGCTGAGTTCTTGGTTAGTGAGGAGAGGGCTGAGAAGGCGAGGGCTTTGCCTTCCATCAAGGAGATGGATGACTTGGATATGTTCTTGTTGTAGACAAAGGTGCCTGTCATGGCGAATCTCTGTGCAACTTCGGAATAGGGGCGTGTGTAAACGGTGCAGTTCCTCTGCGAGTTTTCGACATCATACTCTGCACAGCATAGGTAGCTCTTGCAGCTACAAAAGCCCCCAGTCTGTGGCAATGAATAGATCATCTAGACCTCGTCTTCCAACTCAACGAGATATTGGGATATCGGTCCTCTGTGAACAGTTTCCCTCGCCAAAATGGAACAACAATGAGGGCAAGGCGCATTGCGAAGATGGGACTGGACTTAGGCCATCTCTCTTTCTCTCGTCCTCGGCTCGTGAAACCAGCCTTTACCAAATAAGTCAAGGCAACTGAGGCGCAGGCAGACGAGGAATGCTGAACCGCCGCCCGGCTCGCTGGACTGGCCCAGGACGATCCGGATCGTTGCGGAGCGAGACACGTACAAGCCTGGGTGTCAAAGACAATCGCCTCTGCAGACTCCAGAGAGGCAAGAGAAGGGGGGACGAGGGGGCTCGACGGCTAATGCAGCCACGGTAACAAATGCGATGCAGAATGTCTCTGTCAGGCTGGGCGATGTTTGCTTTTTCTTCTCCTCTTTGGAGTTTGGACGTCACCTGAGCTGGTCGTTGGAATGTTCGACTGTGTCATTTTGCAAACCAGTGGGAGGCTAGGTTTTGCCCCTCCTTTGCCTACCATGGCGAACATTTCGTCTAATATCATTGCGTTTTGAGGGGAATCTCATGAGGGTTCTCAGACATTAAGAATGCCAAGATGTGGAAGAGGGCAGTCACTCGGCCGATTGTCCAGGAAACGCGGAGAGTGGGATTGCAGATCGAGTTCCAATAATGGGATTTTTCTACTTTTTGTTTTTGTCCTGGAAACCACATTGGTCCCAATAGCCCATTCGGGGATACCATATGGTGATAACACCCCTGATAGATATATACATTGAAAGTTAAGTTTAGAAACTGACCGGTGGACAAGCATATCCACAAACAGAACACCAAATGCATTCGCCCAGGATGGACCCACGAACGGAGTACGCATACACAGGTATAGAGATATTCGTCATCACGTCATCAAAACCGTAGTTTTGTTCGTAGTCTTTTTGTTATCCAATCCAGTCCCGTGCTGCGAACCAGGCGCCGTCCTCATTCAAGTGAGGTGAAATGTGACCATAATTGTTATTGAGATTTGAGTGAAAAATGGCTGTCTTGGGAAACTGCCATGATAGGTGATCAGCGCGGCACCTCCATTGGGAAGCGGCATGGCAAAAGACGATGAAGCACCCGCGGAACCCCAGAGAAGCTGGAGCGAGAGCGCGCACCAGTGCGCCTCTCAGTCAAGGAACTTCCACTCGACAGTTCCGCGACCAACGCCGAGGCTGCCGAAGAGTTCGAGGAAGGCCTTCTCGCTGACGTCAATGGCATCCGCCTCGCAGCCCATGCACTTGTCGCGGACGGTGGCAGTGGTGGTCTTGCCGTTGCAGGTGATCTGGACCTTCTTTCCGCAGTACGGGTTGCCGTTGGACTGGGCACCCATGACTAAGTGAGAGACGGCAACAATGTTCTCGGTGTTGTCCTTGCCGCTGTCGTCCTCACCGCAGGCGCCAAGACCAACAGCGTAGTAAGTCAGGTCACCAGTGTGCGTGGTGCCGCCAGAACCACCGCCGGAACCACCAGAAGCAGCGGAAGTGGTCGCGGGAGGGGCCTGGCTAGTAGTAGGTTGAGGCGCGGGGGCGGGAGTAGTGGACGTGGTAGGAGCCGGCGGGGGAGCAACGTAGACAGAGGTTGAAGTCGGGACGGGCTCGGGAGTCTGGGTCTGGGGAGCAGGGACGGGCGTAGATGTGGTGGTGGGGATGGGAGCTGGCGCCTGCTGCTGAACGGATTCCTTGATGGGAGAAGCAGCCGCGGAAGGCTTGGTGGAGGTTGACAAGGTGGTGTAAGACGGCTGGTCGGCGGGCTCAAAGAACTGGGCGGGAACGGAGGTGGTAGGAAGCGCCGAGCTGGTGGACGAGACCTCGGGTTCAACCCAAACGGTGGAGGTTGAATCAACATATTCGGTCACGTAGGCGGTCTCGGTAACCCACTCGGTGACGAGGTGACGCTTCTGGTGCTTGCCGTGGACATGGCGGCGTTTGCTTCCATGCTGATGGGGCTGGGCAATGGCAGTGGTAGCCAGGACGGCGCAGAGGAAGGCAGCGGTCTTCATTTTGGCTTGTCGAAGACTGTGTTGGTAGTCGAAGTGGTTTTGGTTTGTGTGATTCAGGAGACTTATACGGCCTGATAGTAAACTTGGTGATCGTCCTTTCCGTCAAGGTGGAGATGGAAGCGAAATGAATGCAATGGGCTAAGCCTCTTGATCAGGGAATGTGCTTGCTACAGCGTGGGAAGCCTGGTTGGGTTCAAGGTTGTCGATGGGAGCTCGGAGCAGTCCTTGGTATGTACTTGATGTTTGGAGGCAGACTGATTCTGTAGAGTTGGGATGAAAGGGGAGTTCACTGAACTCTCTGTGTGACGACAAGACGGGATGAATCCGTTGGTTGGTAGTTTGGATGAACCTCGAAACAGTCTTCTGTGAAGGAATGAATTGGTGGAACTGATAGTTGGTCGAGCACTGCTCAAGGGTCCAAGAAAAATGAATGAATGGGTTTGTGGTCAAACAAGAGGGAGCGTTGTTGGATGAGGAAAAGAGAGAAAAAAGAAAGATCAAAAAATGTGTACGAGACTGGGAAGCGGATGTCGACCAGGATTTGTATGGCAGGCAAAAACTGCACCAGACGACAGGCACACAAACACGACGTTGGCGTCCTGGACAGCAACATCCAGGGCCGGCCGCAGGGCCAGGCACAGGTGAGCCACTTCGGGACTGGCGAGACTGGGCGAGGTGGGAAGAGGGGGGCGCGGAAAGCAGGGCTCAGGGGGTGTGCGTGGTGGAGGAAGAGGAGGCCTGCGGGTCTTGCTAGCGCTGGCACCATTCATCCAATGCCACCACCCTCTCGCCCAACCAAGTGACGAAGGAGCTGCTGACGGTGCCCTCGGTACCTGAGAGAGCATGGAAGCGCTGTCCAGGCACAACCAGGGCCGCACCGCAGGGACGGGTAGCGTCCTACAGAAGTCGCGAAAGCCCCGAGAGGGAATAAACAGCAAAAGTGGGGGGATGACTGCAGTTCCTCCACTGAGAATAGCAGTCATTAGGACGAGGTGCAAAGAGAAGAACCCCATAGTACTGGAGATCCTCCCCCTTGGCCGAGGCAGTTTCTCTGCGTTTTCTGAGCGAGTCGTCAATCGGCACTGAGATGGTTGACTTCACGGCTACTGTCGTTCGCTGACCCTGGCTCTGGGGCTGGACGTCCGAAAAAAGAACGTACCAAGACAGAAGAAGCAACTTGAACGGTCCATGGAGGTGCGAGAATAGCCCGTTGGATCCGTTAGCGCAGCCTCTTGGGAGTCTTGACCGACCTGCTCGCTGCATCATTGGCACCGGCCCACCAAGGGACAATCCTCACAAAAAAAAAATACGTGCTTCGGGCCATTTCTGGCGGGCCGGGCTTGCTTCGTAGCCTTGAAGGGGATGGACTCGACTCCTTGATACGGGCGTGGCCCCCTCTTGACCCTCCAACAAGGCTCGGTCGATCCACCATCTTGATGTTTGCTGGCCGTTCGCCTAAACAACCCCAGGACCCCAAAACTGTCGTTGTCTGGAAGTCAAGCCGTTAGTCCTGGTAAGCAGGGCGGACTACTGCACACTAACCCAGACATCAGACAAGCGGAACTGGGTGCCGAGGAAACGTAAGCCGTTCGTCGTTTTGGCCAGTCAGTGAACCAGCAACTGCCAACGTCGTGACTCGTTTTGGGACTGAGAGGAAATCATCGTCGTATGGACGGCAATTGGGTTGTCGGGAAGTGGAAAGAAGATCGGACAACATAAGGTGGGTAGCGAGGCGCAGGCCATGGATCTTGGAGTTCGGGGGCGGCAGGGTGTAGCCGAAAGTCGTAAAGTCTTGCCAAGTCAGCAAGCATCACATAGCCAAGTATTGAGCCCATCACATGTCTCTAGGGCCTTACCGAGACCGATTCCCTCGCGGCTGGTTTGGTAGGTATGTTCTGTCTGGTCTCTGCCAGTTGACGTGCTCTGCTATTTTGTCGCGACAATCGCTTGATCGCGGTAGGCAGTGACTGTGTGACTCCGTCCCATGTCCTTACTATTGCCCGCTCGTCCAACCTTTCACTTCGTCTCTCCACGGACTCAAATCTCTCTGTCCAACTTGCCTTGTCGCTTGTCACAATGCCATCTTGTTTCTTTCCCCGGCATTGCATGATTGGACGAACCGTCGGACAGGTGCTTGTTCCTTGAAACACGCGGAAACTGGGAAAAGGGTTCCAGCTTTTTTCGCTAGTCAAGAGTCCAGGGGGGAAAGAGGCCCAGACAGTGCCAGTGTCCGAACACCGTTGAACACCCCTCCTTGGGAATCCTGGATGCGAAAGAGTGACGATCAGCCGGTGGCTCCGGGGGGCCCAGAGAGTACCGCAGTCGAGGTCGGGTACCTGCTTGTCAGCCGCCAATCTTTACGCACATTCGGTAGGGTACTCTGTGCTGCGCGGAGGCCTGCGACGTATTGCTGGAATGTGGACGGCTCGTTGCCGCGCTGGAGAGACAGGAAATATTCCAGTGTTTCTTTGCTTCATCATCTTCTTCTTCTTAGTTTTTTGGTCGGATGAAGCAGTGTCCAGCGCCCATGGCGGCTGGCTGCGATGTAACATTGAACAGACTGTGCGCCCATGGAAACATTGAGAAACAATGGTCGAGAAATTGGGGATGTTACCTTGCCACGCCGCGGCTGCCCCCATCATCGCACGCGGCAGGTATCTGTATCCGTACCTAACGTCAGCACCACACTACAGCGCATGTGTGGATTGTTCCTGAAGTCCAGGCCAGTGCCGAGGGGCCGTCGTTGGAACATCAATTCGCGAGAGAAGAGAGACCGAGGGTAACACCAACAAGACTTCTGAAGGTATACTGTGTGTGCCTGAGGCTCCAGATGGGCACCTGCCAGCCCGAAGGAAGGAAGGGGGGAACTTGGCTGCTTGGGGAAGGGCCGAAGGGGGAGGAAGAAAATGGCAGGAGAAACGAACAGACAGGTTTCCAGGAACGATACAACAATAGAACCTAACAAGGCGACGTCCAGCGCCCACGGCTCCGAGCAAACCCAGCCTGCACGGGTTCCTTGCAGCTGCAAGGTACGCGCCAATCACAATTAGACTTTGCCCTGAGCCTCCTCTCTCAGCGCAACCCTCACAGCCCGTCTGGCCCCCCCTGGCCCGGCTCTGATCCCGGACGATCAGCAGCTCAGGCAATGCCACATCACTTTAACCACTCACCCACTGGGCCAGCAGCCAGCTCTAGCAAGCCATTGCCCTGGAACTGTGTTTGTTGGTTCCCTTCAATCCCTCCCTCTCCTCTCAGCTCTGACACGACATGCATCTTCTATGAGGGCCTATTCTGCCACTTCCGGACTTGCCAACCAACCTGCAGTAGTCGGTGGATATTCTAACACGTCGGACCACGTTCCACGAGCGCCAAATTTGCAGAAATACTCCACTTTGACATCCCACTGGATAAGCCCTTAAAGGGCGTGCAGGAGCCTTCAGCTGGCTAAAGGTCAAGGTGGGAAGAAAACCCCTCACACTGTTTTTATTCCCATTGCCAGTGTGTTGGACGTTGAAGCTGTGATACTTGACCGGGTCACCAGAGAGACTAACATCGGCCGCAGCAACTGTTGTATCTCATTATTCTTGATGGTCCCGGGCAAGTCGAGTAATATTTGTGCAGAGTGATGGCCTAGAACAAGCGGTCGAATATCGCAGTCCGGGTTGTTTTTATGTCCCCCTCCATCGTCTCCACCGTTCCTAACGATCATCATGGCGCATGAACTATTAATGGTGCATAAATGATTTGCTTTCTATTGATCTTGATATTCCCCATCTCATTGACGGCACGGATGGAAGTCCCTGCTTCCCGTCGTTGATATTGACGTAAGTTCCGGGGCACAATTGCCGTCGCTCAAAATCACCCATTCGAAATGCCGCAAGCTGGTCTTTGCTTGCCGGGGTACGTAATGCAATCAGGGAACCACTCGCAAGCTTGGCCATCGTCTAGCTCTTCTGCGGTCTGTCATTGTGCCGCTGGGTGAGCCACTTGAATGGCAGAATGACGGTCTCCGATATGTTTGTATCATCTCCGACGGCCACCTTGAACTTTGCTTGCTACTATGTTCCCTCTATTGTTGACTCATGGCTCGAGTGCTTTGGCTTTGGCAGATGTGCCATCGTCCAGCAGAAGCAGAGTCTCTTCAACTGATGAGGAGCTCTCGCGCTTAGGAACATCTGGTGTCCCGCGGCCGAGGCGCGATGCTCTATCGCTCCAGAAATGGGATCGCCCATTCGAAGATCACATCAAATCTAATCACTTTCGGTTCCCGTTTGAAGTCGGCTTCTTGCTTGCAAAAGTGTAGAGGAATAGGCCCTCTCTGCTGAAGACGGGGCGATCTTCGTCGACGATTTCCGTCACCAAGAACGCCTTTTGTGCCTTCTTGAGAAACTGCATGTCCGCACGTCTCCTCTTCTTGAAGCAGAAGTAGATAATCGCGTCTGGGTCCAACGCTAACAGGTTGGTCAGAGTCTCCAGCAAGAGTGGAAATGCCGGCTCGAAGTAGACGCAATCGGCTGCCAGAATGACATTGGGCTTGAAATCGACAACCTCTTGCGGTAACGGTTCGCCCCTATGGTATTGATCAGTCATCCGTACATCAGCCGAACGGTAGCTCGAGTCCCTTCGAGTTTCCTGCAGAAGAACACCTTCGGACGTTCATGTGGACCATGTGAGTTTGAATCCATTCGAGGGTCTCGAGCATCTCGAAGATCTCGAAGCACCCTAGGCTTCCTACCGTGCACATAGACATTCTGGCCCCCGTGGCGTTCCCGGACGGGACCTCTGGGGATGGATGCGCACGGCTGGGATCAAGCGAGCTGGGGGTAAATTACTCACCAGTTCAGGATCATGGGCTTAACTTTGTCTTCGAGGCCATTCAACTTGGTGTTCCGTCCCATCAGCTCGAACATCTCGTCTTGGTCTGTGAGGTACAGCGTTTCCTGCAATCCACAACCTAAAGCCACAGCCAGTCCGACGAGTCCGCCGCCGGCGCCCAGCTCAAGTCTATTTGCTCCGAAAAGCCCCGAGTCAGCTCAGTCCATAGCAATGATGTCTCCTCGTGCGATGACGGCGCTTGGACTAGGACTAGATATCATGTAGCATGGTATGAACCAGTAGTAGAACATGACAGACCACGAGGCCGAGAAGAGAAGTAGACGTGGCAGTAGGTACGCAATAGAAGTGGCTTAATGACTAACATTCTCGCGCCCTTGAGGTTCTCTCGGTGGTAGCGCAGCATGTGTTTTGTAAGCACCATGCCTGCAGGCCAGGTTTGACCGCCGCATCCCGAAGCGAGATCTTCATGGAGTTGAAGGGGAGTTGACAGGAGGCCGGACATGTCATAGGCTGACGTAGTTGCGGCCTTGTAGGTGGGGAGCGGTGTGAAGTCTTCGCCAATGGCCAAGGGCGAAAACTCAGGCGAGGGAGAGCGGTCGAGTGACTCCATCTTCTCTGGTATGAGGGGGTTGTTGAGAATCCGCATAATGCTATTGTGTGTGAGAAGCAGCCCAGGGAGCACACGGAAACAGCTTGAAGTAATAAGGCGAGGCAAAGTAGGTTGAGCTTATTGGCAGTAGGTCGACACAAGCGGCTGAGCGGTGCTCTTTCTACTTAGGCAGGCAGTGATTGTCGGGAAACGGTGCAGATCTACCTAAGGTAAAGACTGGAGGCTAGAAGTAAAAATGGCAGGCACGGAAGAGCGGTATCGCTGGCCTTTTTTTGCATGGGATTTTATTTTTATTTTATTTCAACGTCCGTTTTGCTGAGGCCAACGACAATCTAGACTTTCCGATAAGGGGAGGTGCGTTTTGCCTCAAGCGGGGTTGCCCCTTCTTCGCTGCGCGCTTTCCGCTTCAACCATGTTCAGGGTCCTGCACTCTCCGCTCTTTCCAATTTGTTTGGCAACGACGGTTGATTTGAGCCTCACTGGCATGTGGGTGACAAAATCGATTTCCTGCTTTTCATCTTCATGAGTACCCCTTTCACTACTCATATCATAATTACTACCCTTTGTATTAAAGTTCTTCTGAGGTATATACTCAGAGGAATATACTCTGCCTAATAGATACGAATGCTAGTGACAATAGCGGTGGAACTGCTTGTCGGATGTGTCAAGCGGAAATCAATTTTGTCACCCACTTGACTGGGTAGAAGCGTGGCTTGTGTGGGTGGAAATCGGAAGAAGCCTTCGTTACGCTCCGACATTGCGGGATACCCAAGCAGGGCTTACCTAACAAAAGGGAACCACATGTCCTGCCCTCCTGCCTCTCCCAAGTACTCCCGATTACACCATCTTATCCTCCTGTCAAGCACAAGACCGAATAAGCTTGACGAATGTATTGTCCAATGTAAAGCAATGGACTGTTTAATCAACCCTCGAACTAACCCGCAGAACAAACCTAATACATTCCGGACCTCGTCGAACCACACGTTCCGAGTGGACATGTCTCATCCCGCCTCCCTCTATGCCTCAGGGCCTAACCTATCCACAACACCCTTGAGGCGCTTCAACCCGCCGCTGGTATGCAGTCCTCGATTAGTCGCCTTCTGACACTCCAAGTATGGCAAGTGAACCTTTGCCACGCTGAAACGATTGCTTCTTCAAGTGAAGTAGTACCCTCCGTTGACCGACCACATGGAAGGGCGGCAGTTCGGGGAGGACGCGCCCACCCGCGAATCCCTTCTCAGGGCGTGATCACTGGCATGAAGGGAGACACGTAGCACCAGAAAACGAGAGCCAGGGACCACGAGATTCGCGCCGAGGATATCCTCTACGGGTAAAGTTATCGTCCTAGGCTTCTCTCGTTTCTGATGAGATAACCTTCTGTTTGACATGGTCTTCTCTGATTGATTTTGTTTTTGTTTTCCGCTCCTCTGGCTCGCAGATGCCGCTCCTTTCGTACAACGCATCAGTCATGGCAATGTACGTGATGTTGTCTGTGTTCCTGAGTCTAGCTGCGCTTGCAGGAGCCGTACCAGTCGTTTACTTCCCATTCAACTCTCAGCTACCACCTGTGACGAGGATATCGGAGCCGTTTTCGTACACTCTTTCACCTCAAACGTTTTCTTCGCAATCCCGACTATCTTACAGCCTCCTGAACTCGCCGGCATGGCTTTCGATCGATGCTAGCACCGGCCGGCTCTCTGGAACCCCCGAAGACAAAGATGTTCCGGCAGGAGAAGTTGTGGGCATCCCGGTGGACATCGTTGCAACGGACGATTCTGGGTCTGCTACGATGACGGCCACTCTCGTGGTGACGAGGAGGCCTACACCCAAGCTCAATATCCCGCTATCAGAGCAAATTAAGAATTTCGGTGATACATCATCGCCATCTGCCGTCGTGGCCTCTCCCGCCTCCGACTTCTCCTTCACATTCGCCAAGGACACGTTCTCTTATGCTGGAGATGGGCTAAACTACTACGCCACTTCCGCAGATAGCAGCCCTTTGCCTTCGTGGATCAAGTTCGACGCCGGCAGCCTCACATTTGCCGGGAAAACACCACCATTCGAGTCTCTCGTCCAGCCGCCCCAAAAATTCGACTTCAGCCTCGTTGGTTCTGACATTATCGGATTCTCGGCTGTTTCCGTTGTGTTCTCCATCGTTGTTGGTGCCCACAGTTTGACGACAGACACGCCTACCATCGAAATCAACGCAACGCGCGGGACGAATGTGTCATATACGGCACTCGCCGGTAGTATCAGGTTGGATGGGAATTCTACAACGCCATCCGAGCTGAACCTCACCGTATCCGGCCTTCCGAGCTGGCTCTCGGTCGATAATAATACTTTCGAAATCCAGGGTAATCCCCCTGAGGATGCAAAATCTTCAAACTCTACGCTCACTTTCCGGGATGTATACTCTGATACTCTTGACATTATTCTATCGGTGTTCGTCGTTACGCGAATCTTCCGGAACACAAACTTGAGCATCGAGGCGACACCGGGAAAGAACTTCACCTTCGACGTGGAACCGTATCTATGGACACCTTCAGACATTGATCTAAGTATCGACTCCTCGGCAGACTGGGTCAATGTCGATGGCTTGGTCATATCGGGAATGCCGCCCAAGACTACATCCCCCGAGAATATTACAGTCAACGTCAAGGCGGCATCAAAAAGCTCAGAGGAGACCGAGACGGTGACGGCAGACTTGGAAGTCTTACCTCTACCAGCCACTACTACCACCGATTCTCCCACATCTTCTACTAAGCCAACAAATCCCGCGCCTACAAGCGACCCGCAACAAGGCTTGAAAGCTGGTTATATCGCACTGGCGATTCTCTTACCACTTCTATTCCTCGCCATTGTTGTCCTCTTAATCATATGTTGCCGGAGGAGGCAAAAGCGAGAATCGATCCACGAGAACTTCAAAAACAGCATATCGGAACCAGTACCTGGATCGTTTGTGATGAACGGAGGGGCTCACAGCAGAGACGGATCATCGGTTGGGGATTTAAAGAAGCCTGAGGACAATCGACGCAGCAGGGGTTATTTCAACTCTGCTGTACAAAAGATGAGACAATCGAGGACGCTTTCAACCATTACCGGCTCTCGTATGTCACAGTCAAATACGAACAACCGCTCATCATACTGGAGGGGATCTGAAAGAAGCCCTACGCCGAGATCCCCATCCGTCACGTCGTCCTGGCTTACAGAGGGCGTCCTGTTTCACCCTCAGCACACGCATCAGGGATCGACGAGCACCTACGACGGCCCGAGTGACGTGCTATCTGGATCTTCTGGCTTTCTCCAGGGTCAACGAGATGATTCTTTCCGGAGCGTGCTGGACGTCACCATCCCGTCTATAAATGCGGAAACAAGTAGTATCCAGGCAACACCTGACCTTGCTTACACGAGCCCGTGGGGAGAGCCATCCAGATTGACCCTCGACAGGTCGCAGCTGCTACCGGGCGCCTCTGGCTCTGACAGTCTGGCCTCGATCCCAGAACAGCCAACGCCATTGGGCTCAAATCCCACGAATGGCAATAGGTTTTCGCCGTCACAACGACCACGGAAAGCTTTCCCTATCATGAGTGACTTGGGATCACAAAGCAGTCTTCGCAGCTCGAGATCGGGATCAGGAAGGGGCAGGTTCGTTCGGCAGGATTCAAGGCCGGATTCGCGTCATGGCTCAGTTTCACGACCGATCAGCAGGAAGTCTGACTCAAGTCCCTTCTTCGGCGGTCGCTCAGTCGTTCCCTCGCGCAACAGGTACATTCTGGACAGCGACGACTCTGATTCCCTCGAGTCGGCCAGGGGTACGGAGAACTGGCGGACGATACCGCCACCGAGAGACTCGCTCGGCATCGCCTACGAGGAATTGACACGAAGCTCTCCCTTCATGAGACACACGCCATCGCTGTCTCCTCGGCCTCTCAGCATCATCAAGAAAGACTCGAGCGGGCCGGTGAACAGGGACAGCCGGGTAGGCAAGCAAACTCCTCTGTCACGGCAATCATCATCCAGCTCCAACATCATGGCCGGACGCTGGAACAGGGACTCTCTCATGCAGCGACGTGCCTCGGGCAACCGGCCTGATTACGCATCATCAAGGGCAAGCAGCGAAGTGCTGGGCAAGGGGAAAGGGCTGGCGCGATACTCGTCGGGGCCCGAGTCGGAGGGATCTGGCTGGGTGACAGAAGCCGGAACAGTGGGGAACAAGGGTCCTCGGAGTCGGCGAGACAGCAGCAGTGAGGATTTCCGCGTGTTCATGTGAGAAAAGGTGACGAGGGTGGGCGGGATGGCCACACCTCGTTACCCCGCGATATAACTTGTCTTTCGTTCAGAAGCGTCTTTGCGATTTTGTTATACCCGCCCCGAGCAGAGTCGCTTGCTCAAGTGTTTTTCTTTACTTGATTTAGTCCGTTCTTTGACGATGGAAAGTGGGAACTATGGATATGAGGATCTAGTAATTTTTTTGTATGGAGAAGAGATAAAGACCACCACCCACAACCCTGTCCAGGTAAACCCAGACCGTAATGTTGAATTGGCGATGCCACAAAAGTTTATTATCTAAGAGGGCGGACCCCTTTTTCGTGTCTCTGTTTGGCAAAATCCCGCTGAGTCTGTGCTTCCGGAAAGGCTTGTAAGTTGTGGGGGTTGGCTAACTTGGCTCGCATCGCGCCCACGGCAGCACCAAATGGCAGATGCCCAGCAAAATGAGTTGCTTAGGTAAGCAAGCCAAGTGGAGAACATTCACCCTCGAGGGCCCTTGCCTGTCCTGTGCCCCAGCCTCGGATTGGCACGATTGGATAGGTAGGTATTTTAGGGAAAAGCGGCCTCTGGGGTTGATACTAGTCACTTAGATCGGATTCCCCGAAGCGACAGCAAAGAGCTTGGACCTCATTTACCGTCCATTCATGTCTGGTTGTTCAGGTCCTAGCTTCGCTCGGGCCAAGAAGGGGACGGGGGAAAGAAGGAGCACGGCGGAGAGGAGAGGGCCTGAAAAGGGGAGGGGGGAGATGGGATTCTTTTGTTTTGGCGTTAGAGCGAGAGAGGGGCGGGAGGCCCTTGCATGAGAACCGTGCAGGTTCCGTAAATATGGCAGGTGGGTAGGTTGGACTTTGACTAAACGCGATGATGGAAGTCTGTGTGTTTCTCGAGGCTTTGGTTGTGGTTTGCAGATAATTGTACCTGTGCTGACCGAGTTCAACATTGGTTCCCATGGTCTGAAATCCAAACTCTCGTAGCCGGTCAACTCCATGGATATCGGCAGTGAGAGTCCAATAGAACCTGGACCTCGTTCCAAATGCCTTACCTTAGCTTCTGTGTGGAAATTTGCCCACCTGGGTAGCATGATACGGTAGGTTGTTTGTGGTAAGCTCGCGACGTCGGGTATGACGCAACTGCAGGTAAACTCGTCTCTTTTCAGCAGGTAGTTCCGTATCGGATCCGTAGCACACAAACCTTGCTGGGGCTTTTTTTTTATTGAACAGAACAACTCAGAGGCGGGCAATGACGACGAAGTTCTTGCACTTGCCGCCTCCATGAGGGTCAATGTGCCTCCTTGGGTATCGGCTACGTGGCGGCCGTTGCCAGTCTTACTGGGACGACATATGCAAGTAAGAATGAGAGGCGCAAGCAAATCCCGCTCCGGCCGGAGACGTTGCGTTGGTCTATGGAATTGGCTACCTACACAGTTTCGCCTTGTCAAATCGTCGTTGTAAGGCTCGCTAGAACTTCGGGTCAAGTTTGTTCACTCGGTGAAATACGTTCTTGGTAAACAAGGTCTTTCTTACGACTTTTCAAGGTGACTGACTTCAGGTAGGCAAGGTTGATAGATACCCACATACGATGTTGCTGAAAGAAACTGAGTTGAGGAGACATTGGTAATGTGACCAACCCCTCGTACAGATTTGATTGTTGTTGGTGCAAGGCAGTGGATGCCGCGAAGAGACCCAGACGTAGCACTACCAGAGAAGGCATCCGTAGCGTGGCCTTTCTATCCGTACCCGATTTCGCCTCATAGTCCTGTCGCCAACTGACCTTGGAACGGATATGCAAGACTGACCCCTTTCCTGCCGTGCGCTATCTTAGTTCCTTACATCAGGATAGTTGGTAGGTAAGTAAGTAAGGTAAGGTATGTAGTATCTTTGTGATGGTCGAGAATGGTAGTACGTACCGCCTCCTCGCAGCGTCGGAGTCACCACATTTCGACTTTACTACCCTTCCATAGATATGGAAGGTACCTACCTACCTTACCAGGTACCTACCTAGGTAGAGCAAGTCGGGGCCAGCAATCCGGGCAAGCAACTGCTCGCCCCAGCTTACTTGTAGGTTGTTGTCCGCGGCTAGGCTGTCCTATCCTGCCCTGTCCTGTCCCGCGTTGCTTGCGCTTTCCATATCGCACAGCAACTCTGTTGACCCCGGGGCTACCTACCACTACCACACACGCTCTCGCTCTGCCTTACAACACACCAACTCACCACTCACCACAACACGCGACCTGGTCTCTGTTCATCACCCATCCAGAAAACTCTTCCTACTCACAACCTCACCCACACCGAGCTACGATTGAGTTCGGGTCATTTTTCCCCTCCTTCTACCTCCCTCACTTCTCTTGCGCAACCTCACAATTTTGGCGCGACCAATTTCCTCGCATTACCGCACCCCGAACTCGACCCTCTACTACCTGTGATAGCAGACCCAACATCTCTTAGGGATCGACGCCTGTCCCCTGCCCATTTCCCTTGCGATTCGGATACCCCGCTTCCTCTCGAGTGTGCGCGATCTAGAACCTTTTGCTACCGCACCACCTTCCTGTCACCTCGCCTCTTTTTTTCCTCGCAGCCTTCTTGCGCACGCACGACTGGCACTGAAAAAATTTCTTCTCTTTGGCAACCTTACGATATCGACGTACGCTTCCGACTACGATTCGACCGACCAGACATCCAGTCAAACCCGGTAGCTGTGCTGCCGACTCGTTGCATCCGTCACCATGGGTCAAACTCTCTCCGAGCCCGTTGTCGAGAAGGTATGTCATAATCTACCGCTACCCTCACCTCTCCCGAGACGCGCTGCTTTCCCTCGATATGCCCATCATTACACCCTCATACTCAATCTACTCCTTTGCGGCCTATTCCTCTTTGTTCGCAGCCAGCCCCGGGGTCCCCTCCGACCCTCGCCTGCCTTGGCCGTTCCTGCCGGTGATATCGCGCGGGCAGGCGACACAGCAAGGTGGCTTGGATTTGTTTTTCGCAGCAATGTTCACTTGATGACGTATCCCTACAACTCAACAGCCTCTTGGTTCAACCTACTGACTTTACTTCCCACAATTATAGTCCTCGGCCAAGGGCGAAGATGAGCGCCTTCTCTACGGCGTCTCTGCCATGCAGGGCTGGCGCATAAGCATGGAGGATGCTCACATCACCATCCTCGACCTTCTCACCCCCGGCAGCGACGAAGCCAAGAAACACGAGTCAAAACTCTCCTTCTTTGGAGTCTTTGACGGACATGGCGGCGACAAAGTAGCCTTGTTCGCTGGAGAGAACATTCACGACATCATCAAGAAGCAGGAGACCTTTAAGAAGGGCAACTACGAACAGGCGTTGAAGGATGGCTTCTTGGCAACCGATCGGGCGATTCTTAACGGTAAATTCACAATCTCGGATTCGGCAGTACCTGGAGGCTCAGCTGTGCTGCAGTTCTGGCCCTCACCACTTGTTGCCCCCTATGCTGCATACATGAGCTAACCTTGGGGTGTACCAGATCCCAAGTACGAAGAGGAGGTTTCTGGCTGCACTGCCTGCGTTGGCCTGATTTCGGACAACAAGATCTACGTTGTGAGTTTGCTTACGTCCGCTTTTGTGCGATGTATTCGCATTACTTACCGACCGTTCCGCGACTAGGCAAACGCTGGCGACTCGAGAAGCGTTCTTGGTATCAAGGGACGGGCTAAGCCCCTGTCCCAGGACCACAAGCCCCAGCTCGAGGGTGAGTACTAGGCCATGGCAAAGGCAACAATACCTGAAGCTGACTTGAAATCCCTCCACAGCCGAGAAGTCCCGTATCACAGCCGCCGGTGGCTTTGTCGACTTTGGCCGTGTTAACGGCAATCTTGCTCTCTCCCGCGCCATTGGTGACTTCGAGTTCAAGAAGAGCGCAGAGCTCTCGCCCGAGGCCCAGATCGTCACCGCCTTCCCTGACGTCGAGACCCACGAGATCAGCGACGACGATGAGTTCTTGGTCATTGCTTGCGACGGTAAGCTGGAAGCGCCGGATATGAGGAAGGAGATCACAGGCTGACAGTATTCTTAGGTATCTGGGATTGCCAGTCTTCTCAGGCTGTTGTCGAGTTCGTCCGCCGTGGCATTGCGGCTAAGCAGGAGCTGGACAAGATCTGCGAGAACATGATGGACAACTGCTTGGCCTCCAACTCGGAGACCGGAGGTGTTGGCTGCGACAACATGACCATGTGCATCATTGGTCTTCTGCGCGGCAAGACCAAGGAGGAGTGGTATGAGGAGATTGCCAAGCGGGTTGCTGCTGGAGACGGACCTTGCGCCCCTCCCGAATACGGTACGACTGAATCCACGTCCGAATCCACATCTTCCTAAGGAGTTGAGCGCGCGCCGACCTCCATCTGCACTATCATGAGACCAGTCTCTTTATCCCCATAATACAACCATTATCCCCCTTTTTGTAGCCATCGTTTGTTTTTGTGTTCCATAATTTCTTTCCAAAGGAGGAGCGCTGATCCATCACCTGCAACTAGCTGAATTCCGCGGTCCTGGAGTTCACCACAACTTCGACGACAGTGACAGCGGCTACGACGTGGATGTGGAGAACAAGGGCAAACCCTTCGGCATTGGTGGCTACAAGGGCCGCATCATCTTCCTTGGCGACGGCACTGAGGTTCTGACCGACTCTGACGACACGGAGATGTTTGACAACGCTGAGGAGGACAAGGACCTCGAGAGCCAGGTCTCCAAGGCCTCTTCGGCAACCAGCAAGGATAGCGAGGCTGAGGACAAGTCAGCCCCGAAGACGGAGCAGGCCAAGGCGGCGGACAAGACCGCGGAGGAGTCAAAGCCGGCCGCAGTTCCCGCGTCTACAGAGGAGGGCAAGGAGAAGTGAGCTCAGCGGCCGGGAATATCAAATTTCTATACCTTGATGAATGACGTGGGCGTGCTCTCGGGCCTGGAAGAGACCGGACTCAACGGATCCGTATGACTTTTAAGAAGGCTTGAGAGACTTTTTCAATGGCTTGGCTGGAATGGATGAATGAATGTTTCTCGTGTTGTTTTCCTCATCATGTTGGGTGTCCCGGAGGCCGTTGACAGGATTGTGATTAGGCATAGTGGGGATGATGAACAGCAGTCGCGGCGGCTCAATGGGGGAGAAAGGGGGAGAGAGGGGGAGAGAGAGGGCTGGCCGCATGTTGAGAGAGTTCAAAAGACTCAATCTTTGCGTGCTGTAGCTAAGGTAGTAGCCCTCTGCGGGCTTACCTAGTTGTCACGCTTACTTATGATCATTTGCATAACCCCACCAACGCCTTTTTACACTTGCTAGTTTCTCAATCTTCCTCCTATTGAGAAGAGGGGTCTTTCTCTGTCATTGGGCTCTAGAGATCTAACGTGTCTTGTTCTTGGACCAGTTGTGAGTAAAATGGGCCACAGAGAATCGATATATGTATGCCTTGGAAACTAGTAACGAAGACATGGACTGGATGAAAACAGTAGTGCGCTTACCTCATACCAGCTACCTTAGCCATGCTCAAGGATGCAATTTCACATCTTGGAACACAATTGTCATAAAAGTATGTCTTGTTGTACAGAATTCTATGGGTATTGTGCACTCCCCGGTCCCAGCTGCCTCTTAGCTATCCTACAAGAAGAAGGGGGGTTTGTTATACATAGTTGTCTATAATATAAATAATTTTGCAAGATGGCTGTTTTCCTATGCAGAGACTTTGACCCTAGTCCCCATTTGGAGCCTACACGCCTTGGGTTGCCGGTATTCTGAGTGCGTCAGTCGGCACTATCGTTGTCTTGTAATTGTCAACAGACGGTGACGGTTGGTTGTCTGTGTCAACCGATGACGACGGCTGGCCGTCTTTCATTACCGGTATTGTGATACCTTCAGTCGGCACTACTATTGTCGTCTTGTCCTCGTTCACGGACGATGATGATGATATCTGGTCGTCTCCATCAACAGATGACGGTGGCAAGTCATCCGTGGCTGCAACATGTTCAATCTTCAACTGCATGTGATGCGTCCGTAGGCCACGCCCGTTCCGTTGGTACATCACCATGATTCCCGGCGTAGTGACGGTACGCAGTGGCGTGGGAGGAGAATGCTGCAGGCTCTGCTGCTTGGCCTTCTTGACCGCTGCGATGATTTTCCCGTCGGCGTCCCAGGCCCACGAGAGGAGCTGATGGAGCGGGTACCAAGGTCGCATTTTGTGCTCCCGGAAATACTCGTGCGTGGCCTTGCTGATCCGGGCACCGTTGACTTGGTTCGCCCCTGTTACGTCCTGATCGAACCAGGTTGGCAGAGCAGAGGGGGCCGCGTGGGCTTTGGGATTCGGCTCGATGGCGTGCTGCAGAACATTTTCCGGGTTGACGCCGTACCGCCAGTTGCTGATTTGATTGCGCATATCTGAGCTGGTCCTGCCCGCTACACAAGCATAACGCCAGATGACGCCCATAGCATTGGGCCTGTCGAGCCTGAAGGCAAGGAAGAAGAGTATGTGGTATGATTGCTCGTTCATCACGACGAAGTGCTTGTGGGCCTTCTCCAAAGCGGCCGTGGCGAATATGAGATGGCGCTGGGTTTTCGCATGTTGAAGCATCGTGTTGAGCGTGAGCGTGGTAGGAAAGGTATTTCGAGACTCGGCCATGATGTCCCAGAGGTCGCAGCACGAGGCGAAATTGCCCATACGTCCGAGTTCGTTCATAATGGCGTGCATGACTGGCCTCGATGACCAGCCCGTACCGTACTTGGCGGTCAGGGTCTCAAGGAATGAGCGGATGCCAGGCCAGTTGTGTTCCAGCTTGCGCATGTCCTCCGTGACGAGTTGCTTCGTGACGAGTGGCACGACGCCGGGGTCCAAAAGTAGGCCGAGCGAGTGCATGAGTCGAAGAACATGCTGAATGATTTGTTTGCTCTCAATCATCTCCATGTATAACGCCCATGTTTTCGCGTTTGGCTGGCAACCATAGCTAATCATCATCCCTAACACGCCGTGAAAGTTGCGAAGATCTTTCAACTTGGCACAGTTTTCCAGCATAATGTTGAAGACGCCGGTATCCATCGAAAAAGGTGCATCTCGCTGGCTCTGGAAAAGGTCCCGGGCGTGATTACGATAGGCATTGCCACGCAGCTCAATAAATCGCAAAGCTTGTTTGAATGCGCGCCTCGACCGCGCATGTCTTGAAGACTCATCTGTAAACGCGCTAAAAAGGAGCTTGAGAGCCGCGTTGTCGGCGGCAGGGCCCGCACCGTACATCTTGTACTTATCATGGGTAGTGATCCTTGCGTTTGTGATGGCGGTTATATAGGCCAAGAATGAATCAGGCGTCCATCCTTTAGGTTTCGGGATACTTTCGTATTTGTGCTTGTGTGAGTATTCCTTCATATACGCTGGACGCTGCTCTTCCTCGGAACTTTTCCACACAGTTTCGTTTTTTGCTCCAGCTACCTCGTCACGCCGTGTTGTAGAGAAGTTGCTGCCGATGGCTCCTTCTATACTGATCGTGCTGTCGGCTCGAGCGGCGAGTCTAGATATTTCTTGGCTCGCGTGTTCCAAGGCATCCTCGTCGCCTGAGAGGAAAAGATATCCCACTTCACTGAGTGTCCCTTCTTTATCCTTTGGCCATCGCATCTCAATATGACATCTCGTTTGTTCGTGTATGTCCCAAATAGTTTGGTCGACATCGTGAAGGAGCGTATATGCGAGTTCAACCCCGACTGTGATCTTACGCACATTGCGCTGCCAGGGCCCCTTGACAGGCCGGGTCTGTCGTCGAAGAAGGTCCAAAGTATTGCGCCAGTTGCTAAATGACCCCTTTTTGACCTGTCGGACCGTCTCGAGCCAGATTTGCCTGGTTATGCTTTGGTGGAATCGCTGAACACTGGCTCGCGATTCTCGCTGGGGCTGGTAAGGTATCGTCGGCGTAACGAGTATGGAGTCATGCTGTACTTGGGTAGAGCCCGTCTTGTTCGGTCGTTTGAACTTGCGTTCGCTGGCATCTTTAAGTAGATGCTCAACAGGTTTACGACGCTCGCTGATGGTATCAAGTGGATGCAACGTCGTAGGTTTGCGTGCTTCCTTCGGCTTTGTGTCCGGACCGTCACCCAGCGTCAAGTCCTCAACTCTCAGTGGCGTCTTGATCTTTTCGTCTTCGACGGCCGGGCCTTCCAAGGTAGGACTCACGGCAGTATCGCAAGTTGGGTCGGTGCCATGGTTCGCTTCTTCGTCTTCGATTCGAGATCGCGGTGTGGGAGTCTCAACCGCGCTGGGCCTGGCTGCATCGGTAGCTGTGTGCACCCATTGACGAGGAAGTGGTAGTTGAGTTCGAGGCGCCCGAGACCATCTTTGAGGAACCCTGGAAATCGGAGAGATCCCAGAAGAGCCGATACGGTGAGATCGGACTCTCAATGATAGCGTGATTCCCAGGGACATTTGCTATGAATGGCCCATGTTGTGTGCTGGGCTTGAAATTTGTTGCATTTGGTGTCATGGAACGAATGCCATCAGTTTCGCTGAAGTCGCGGGCAAGCTATCCGCAGAAGAATTTCCACTTCGCGCCGATTGATCCCGGTCTTTCGGCCCCAGAAATTTGACCCGACCCCTGCCGGCCGACAACAGTGTGAGCGACACTGAGCTTACTATTTTGCACTGTTCATCGACTACTTCACTGCTAGGTATCCGTACCGCAGGCAATGACTAGCAAATTTGGATATATGAAGTCGGGTATACAAGAAAAGAATGATTACGACACCGTCCCTATTACTTCTTTGGTGAACCAGGTAAGGCACCCGAGTTGGGTTGCGCAGGACCGCTCTGATCAACACCTTCCCACCCCTTATTCCATCCCTCGTCTTCTGCAACAGCATGTTTGGCTTCTCCATTCTCTGCAAGCCCCTTGACATCGCTCCAATACGAAAGCCTTTTGACTTCTTCGTCTGCATGTTTGATTGCCGCTGCAAGGTGTTTCCTTCTCTCTTCTCTTTCTTTTGCCTTGTCTGCATCTTCGTGCTTCTCTTCGTCTGCAGCGACCGCTTCATCATAAATCTGGGTCAAGCGACTCAACAGCAGTCTTCTCGACGCCTGAAACACAAATATGCCCATAACATCGTGCATCTCCTCCTGTAAGTGCTCGAGGTTGTCTTTGGCATGCGCGAGATAATTCTCAAAGGCCTCAATCTTTTCGCGGTCGATGCGAGAGCCTCGAAGGACGGCCATAAGAGTCCACACGTCTTCAATGTCTTGCTTCTCCTCTGTCACACTGGTCTGTACACTCGCCTTGCTAACGCTTTCTCGCCGGCTACGTGCCACACTAGAGGAGCGGCTATGATTGGCAGGCGTGACGGTGAAGTAGTCGGAGTTCAGCATGTGCGGGTCTTCCGATATGTCTTCCGGTTTCTTCTTGATGCGCTTGCGAACCCAGCATCTCCTCCGAACGAAGGAATTCCACCATTTCGGACCATGCCAGGAATATTTCTTGGAGAACATGAACGAGTACTCCCAGCCGAACTCGTCCATGGCCACACCTTCTTCGCGATGTATCTTCCACGCAGGCCATGCCCACTCCCAGGACGGATCGGGTACTTGTGCTGTCTTAGTCGTGGTCGGACTCGTCTTGTGGAATTGGTTCGTCCAAGGCGACGGGTCGAGGTTGCCCAAAGCCTTGCCGGAAAATAGGGCAACACGGCAAACAAAGCAGCCTCGCTCGTTCTCCCACAACACATCAATAGCTGTTTCTCGATCCGCCGTGGCTAGCCTCCGTCGTTGACTGCTGCTTCTGCCGGGCATTGTGCCTTCCATTGGCGTGGGTTCTGTTTCAATATGTACTATCAGAACCTGCACCATAACTTGGGCATGGCTATCTCTTACCTTCGACTTCGATAGACGGTGCGGTGGTGGCCGTTGTCGTTTGGGGTTCAAGTGTGGGAGCACCCCGATGCCCAGCGGCCTTCGACAGGTGACTTTGTTCTGGCTCTACTAAGCGTCCAGACGTACTGGCATCCTGATCGGTATCGTGTTCCGTACTGCGACCCCCATTCGGTTCCGCATCGTGACTCCCAGTAGTGTCCTCATCACGGAGTAACTGCGAACCGGTTGACGCGCGAGGAGGTCTGCTAAGGCTTTCGGTGCTCGGTGAACCGCGGTTATCATGGTTGACCAGGCTGATCTCGTGGTCATAATCACTATCTTTCAAGCCGGTGGCCCGACGAGAGCTTCGAAAGGAAGGCATCGCTTTAACGCTGTATCGCAGCCTCGCTCGCCCGGTGTCTGAGAGCTTCCGTGTTGATGCCCGCCTTGAGGCTCAATGCCGGAGTGAGACCGGAACGGCACCCTTGAGAGTGAAAGGGGGTTCGTCGTTGGTGGGGGGAGAATTGGAATCCGGGCCGGAGGTGCTTTAGCTTCCTTCTCGGGGGTGATTGGCGGCTCTCGCCCTGGGATGGTGGAATTCAGAAGCGTAGTCTGAGTGGGCTACCTGAACATTGTGCCGAATCTACTCAGACAAATGATGTTTCCAAGCGCGCCCCGTCGACGGGTGGGAATAGAAAAAGGCCGGAGAGGGAGAAGGCCGATGTGAGGCTACAAGGTCGATGGTCCGACGAGCGAGGAATTCAGGGAAGTCAATTGGGACCTCTTCTTCGGACCTAGCGTGGGCTAGACCACCATCGGCTGGCAGTGGCCAAATGGAGGACGCTGAACAAGGCTAGCACGATGCAGCAATAACAATAACGAAAGGAAAGCAGGAGGCGTTGGCTGGTCGTGGAGGCCTAGACCCCAAAAGCCGAACACGGGTTGGCTCATGCACTTCACGGGCCAGTCAGTCAGTCCAGGAGCCTGCGAGGTGTCGCGTACTCAGCTCCGGCGATGATGTAATGTCCCAGCTTTTTCCAGCGAGCGTCGAGCCCCCCATAGCCACCACCTCAGCTTTGCGTGCCAGAGAGTCAGCTCAAACAGGTGTTTTCATGCTATCTAACATGCAAAACCTGGCTCTGAAGCACATGGAGCACTGTGAAGCCACAGGCAATGGTTTGACGGGCACGATCGTCGGCTGAGAGGTCCATCTGCGCTCAGTGGAAGTTGTAAGGAGACCTGGATGAATAGCGTAAAACATTACTCCCTAAGCATAGTGTACATCGAAAGTGACAGCTGATTTTCGGAGCTTTGACAAGCTGAGGTGACGCTGGAGATCCAGTGGATGCTGCACTCTTACCAGGATCAGGTCTGAAAAGGTACGTCACAAATACTTCATTCCTCCATCCGCTTCCGCGTGATCACAAGGTATCGTGTCCGTCCCCTCTGGAGGTGATGGCCTGTGCATGCTGAGTTTGTGGTCCCGGTCCCAGGTGGAGCTCTTCGGCCAGGAGCGGCTGGGGGGGAAGCTACTTCCCATTCCCCGCATTCATGCTGCTCTACGTCATGTATCCCTCACACCTTCACGTCAACCGGAGCTTTCGTAGCTCCAAATGTTCCTCGCCTGCTTGCCCCAGGTCGACGGCATGTCGGTAGTGCAGCTCACTGGTGTGATTTGGTTCCAGGAGGCGTGTGGGAAGGAGTGTAACCGCGCAAGAAATGAGACAAGAGCTGCGGCGCCAGTGATTCGATAGCAAGGTACTAATAGATCATGCCATCCTGCTCTTTCTCGTGACGAAGACTGCTTTCTTTCTCCTCTCTCTAATTCAATCAATTAAATCACATAATCACGACGATAGCTTCAAGCTTCTCCCGATCGTAGCTCAGAAGTCACACGTCAATCAGCTCTACTACACCCTACACTACACCAAAATCCAATCAACATGTCCAAGAAGGCTCCCCTTTTCCTCGGTCTCACTGCCGCTGGCGGTGTCGGCTACTACCTCTACAGCGCTGGCGGAAACCCTACCGCCGCGGAGAAGAAGTTCGAGAGTATGTTTACCCGTCGCATCGCTGCCTTCTCATCATCGCAAAGGCTGACCCACGTTATTCAGGTGACGTTCACAAGGCATCCGCCGAGGTCAAGTCTCATCTTCCCGGACGCACGCCCGACGCCCAGAACAAGGGCGCGCAATTTGGTGCTAAGCTTGACGAGGCTGTAAGTTCATCTTTGCCCACCTCTTCCCGGCCTGCCTACAGCACATCTTCAATGATCAATCGTCGCTGACAATCTCGCCAGGTCGCTGAGGCCGACAAGAAGTTCTCTGCCACTAAGAGCAACGTCGAGGCGTACGCCAAGGACGCAAAGGCCGAAGCCTTGAAGAAGGTCGACGCCTTTGACAAGACCGTCGAGACCGAAGCTGCCAAGGCCAAGAGCGGCATCTCCAGCTGGTTCGGCGGCAAATAAGCCCTACGACTACTCTGGCGATCATTTTCTTGTGTTTTCTACGTAATGGATCAATCATGACAACGGGCATCGGGTTTGCTTTCTCAGCTCTGGGTTAGGAGTCGCAATACGAATCAATTATAATCCTTTGACTCATGTTCAATTACTTGAAAGTCCACAGGGTTTCCTCGTGGTTTTCTTTGCTGCCTGCTTGGTAATTTTGAAAGTGACCTTTTCTCCTCTATCCTTCCCGACCGACCCTTGATGTTTGATACACAGGCTATTACATAATTCATTTCTCCAACATTTCAGCAACCAATTTCAGGATTTCCTCGGTTCCCTTCCTTGCATTGGCGGGCTGTTTGGCAATCGTTTGCCAGTGTTCGCCATGGCGTGGCTCGTTCAAGACACACTTGTTGATGACATCCGCTCGTTTCTCCTGAGATCGAGTCAGCTTACAAACGTCAAATCGATAGTCACCAAGACAGCTACTTACATCTGTTCCGTGCTGGAGCAAGAACTTGTAATACCAAGCCCAAGTGTCGCCATTGTCGCTGTCCAGCACCAGCGCCTTCTCGAACCAATTTTGTGCCTTTTCGAGCTTGCGTTCGCCCCAAAAGATTCGGGCCACAGCTACAAACAGGATAGGGTCGTTGTCCACCTTCTTAATGGCCTCTAGTGACCGCGGCTTGCGCTGAGTCCGTGGTTCCAAGTGCCAGATCTGTTCACTCCACAAGAGTCCACTCTTGGGCACCTCTTGGAGTGCCTTGGCCATGAGGGACTTGGCCTGGTTGAGATTGCCCGCGCGTCTTTCGATGCGGACAGATTCGCACCAAAGCTCGGCCGATTTGGGTATCGCAAGTCGGGCTCGGTCGAGAACACTGCGAGCCTTGACGACGAGTCCGGCCTTGTCTTCCAGTCGAGAGTAGAGCAGCCACAATGGAATAGACTTTGACACCGCCTTGACACCTGTGCTGTAGGCCTCGCGTGCCTGGCCGACCTTTCCAAGGTCCTCGTAGATTTGTCCCTTGAGCATCCACAACTTCGCCGTTGCAGGGAAGAATTGCAGTGCCCGTTGGACAAGATCCAGTGCCGCATCGCTGTTGCCCAGCACTCTCTCGAAAACCACACTCTTCATCCACACGCGATCCGTGGGGGCCTGGTCGCGGGCTTCCTCCAGTAGCTTACGAGCGCGCTCGGTCTCTCCGTTCTCGGCTTCGAGCTTGACAGCAGCAAGCCAAATGTCTTCGTTATCCGGGTTAGACTTGAAAGCCCTGGCGAGTACCAATCTGGCATTGTCGACCTCGCCGGCTTGCCACTTCTCTTTGGCCAACATCATCCACAGGACCTCACTCTTGGGGCATGCCTCGACAGCCTTCTCCAGGACCTGGGCGAGCGATTCCTTTGTTCCGTGATTTCTTTCCAGGTCGGCGGCAGCCATCCATAATGTTCTGCTGTTGACGAAAACACGCAGCGCATATGAGTAGATGGCGCGTGCTGTCTCGTACATGCCGCGATTGATGCTGCCTCGGGCGTCCTCCGTCCAGGTGTCTTTGCGGTCGTCGTCTTCGTCGAGACCATAGCCAAGTGTTTCTCTGATAATATTTCCGCACGTAATGACAGCGCCATCCTCCTCGCACTTTTCTGCCTCGGCAATCCACTCCTCGCGTTTGGGCATGGCGGACTCCTTGACCAGAACTGCAATGGCACGCTTCATGACGTTGACCTTCGTACCCTGGCCAAGCTGTTCCTGCAGTCGAGCAGCCGCGATCCAAATCTCGTGAGACGTAGGCACTGCTTTTCGTGCCTTATTGAGCACCTTTTGAGCGTTTTCAGGGCTCTCCAGTCTTGCCAAGGCCAACCACAGATCAACGGATAGGGGTATAAGCTCTGTTGCCTTGGCGAGCAGCAACCGGGCATCTTCCGGATCTTCTTCGAGGTTGACCGCTTCCTTCCATAGTGCCTCTGATTCCGGAATATGATCCAGAGCGAGTCTGATGACCTTCTTCTTCGCCCTAGGCTCATTCTCCAGTCTCATCGCATCGACCCAGAGACGCACAGATCGATCATTCTTCTTGATTGCCTCGGCGGCAATAATCTTCGCATTCTTTCCATCATTCAGTCGAATATTCTCCAGCCAGACATCCTCGCTCTTGGGGCAATGTGTGCATCCGCGTGCTATCACATTCCGTGCAGCGACCGTCTTGCCTGCCAGTTCCTCCAAGCGAGCCGCAGCAATCCAACCCGGCGCATTATTCGGATTCGTTTTGATCACCGATGTTAACAGCTCGCGTACACGGTTGATGTCGCCGACTTGCGCTTGCGATTCGTTGAGGACGCTTTTGTTCAGACTTGTGATGTAGCCCTTGGGATCGATACTCGATGCGCTTCCGGCGACTGATGATTCGGTTCCGTCCTGTGACGCTTGCTCGAGCCTAGACTTGAGGACCTTGTCTCTGGCAGCACCAATCTTGGCAAAATTCGTCATCGTGCCGTCCGCTTGTTCGGAGCTTGATGCTGCTCCGTCATCCGCAACCGTGGTGCCCAGCTCTGATGAGTCCCTCGCAGCAGCCAGAACACTGTCTGGAACCGCGTAGAAGCGTTGTCGCAAGGTCTGCTTGCTTCTCCTATTTTTTCCTGTCAGATCTCCAACTTCAGGAAGGTTCGCCCATTCGTCGTCGGTAACCGTCGAAAGCGCTCTCTTAAGATCCGCAAATTGTTGTGCGATCTTGGGGTTCTTCCGTTCATATTCGTCTTGCTCGGCCTTTTCGCGCGCTTCCCGCTGCTTCTGCCTTCTTCTCGCCATCTTCTCGTCAATTTCTTGCCATATCCTGTCGGCTTCCTCGTCATCTTTGTCGTACACGCCACCTGCGAAAAGGCCGACTTCGTTATCGGGGTCCTTGAACCGGTCATCGTCGTCGTCCTTCTCCTCCGCCTTCTTGCCGTCGGTGCCTAAGCCGAGTTGTGCTGCGCGCTTGGCGACCGCTTCCTTGATTTGGTCCTCAGTCGGTCCTTCGCGTGCAGGACCCAGATCTGATCGCGTAGTGAAGCCAGTAGCACCTCTACCAAGACCAGCGACGTAGTTTTCGGGAGCCGGTTGGCTCAGGAAGTCGCGCCTGCCCGACATATTGGCGATTGAACAGGTGGCTCTTCGGTGCGGCAGCAAGATCAAGAGGGCGCGCCTGATGGGGTATTTGTAGGCAATCAGGGAGGTTTGGCCTCACTCTATGCTTGGAACCGGTCGCGCAAGGCTGAAGTGGTACTAAAGTTTTTGAGCTGCACAATCCCTGTCGCGCCAGGTCGTAGTGGGACGAGGGTCCACTAAAATTTCCAAAAGGCTGCCCCTCCATCTTCACCGCAGACTTCGACATCGCGAAGATTTCTGGGTCTCAAACTTTGCGCTACCGGATACTGTACGCCAGAGGTCGACTGCTTCCCACAAACCTGGTTTCTCTGGTATAGCGCGACAGTTCGACAGTTCACATACGCAACATGGGTAAAGCGAAAGCTGGTAAGCGGAATGCCGCCGCCGCCTCCTCGGGAAGCCCGTACTCTCGACCTTCTCAGAAGACGAACAATGTCTTCAAGTTCAACGTGCGTCGCATTCTATAATACGTCTTGGAACTTTGACTAACTACCGTCATAGACGAATGTTGGTCAACATATCTTGAAGAACCCCGGTGTGGCGGATGCGATTGTTCACGTACGCCCAGACTCCCCCCGTCCATAACGAACCAAACACTAAGTGCGTCTACACAGAAAGCCGAACTTAAGCCCACGGATACTGTACTCGAAATCGGTCCGGGAACTGGTAACTTAACAGTGAGAATTCTCGAGAAGGCGAAGAAGCTCATTGCGATCGAGTTCGACCCTCGAATGGCGGCCGAAGTGACAAAGGTTGGACAAAACGCCCTCAGGATGATACTCGGAGGCTGACGGGACCCAAAACAGCGTGTGCAAGGGACTCCGGAGCAGCGCAAGCTCGATGTCATGCTCGGAGATGCGATCAAAGTCGAATGGGTTCCTTTCGACGTTCTCATTTCAAACACACCCTACCAGGCACGTTCTTTATGCTTTCGATGCAAGCCCGGCGTAGCTGACCTGTCGTTAGATCTCTTCGCCCCTGGTGTTCAAGATGCTTGCGATGCCAAAGCCGCCGCGGCAAGCGATTCTCATGTTCCAGCTCGAGTTCGGACAAAGACTTGTGGCCAAGCCCGGCGACAAGCTCTATGGTAGACTGAGCGTGAACGCCAACTTTTGGGCAACATGCTCCAACGTGGTGAGTAAAGATGCTCGGGAATGCATCTTTGCCGACGGTCTTCTGACACTCTGCAATAGATGAAGGTGTCCAAGGCCAACTTCAGGCCGCCGCCACAGGTCGACTCCTGCGTTGTGCGCATCGTGCCCAAGCAGGGAGCCGAGCGTCCCACCATCGCCTTCGAGGAATTCGACGGCCTCCTCCGCGTTGTAAGTAGTATTATTGTCACTTCATATATCTCGCAGCTAACAAACCATTCAGTGCTTCAACCGTAAGAACAGGACCATGCGAGCCAGCTGGCTCGGCACGAAGGAAGTGCTCCAGATGCTGGAGAAGGTGAGTTTTGAGGTTGTGTGCCTCCGAAGGACAGAGGTACTGATCTGCTACTAGAACTACCGTACATGGGCTGCCATGAACAACGTGCCCCTGGACGACTCTCTTGTTGAGGATGACGAGGACGACGCCATGGAAATGGACGATGACGCGGACGCCGGCGGCAACGATGACAACGATGCCGAGCCCATGGACGACGACACACCCGAGTTCTTCAAGGAGCTTAACGCCACAGCTGCCAAGGCGCCCGAGAAGACGAAGAGCAAGCGCAAGAAGACCAAGGTTGCGGCGCTCGTGCGGAGCAAGATTGAACGCGCGCTCGAGAGCACCGAGCTCATGGAGAAGAGAGCGCGGTTGTGCGACGAGACGGATTTTTTGAAGCTGCTCTCTGCTCTCAACTCGGAGGGCATCCACTTTGCCTAGATGTCCGTCTTCACACGGAATGGCCGGTCTTTGTTGATGGAATTTCTTTTATAGAACGGGCAATCATGGCCTGGCGTTTGGGCGTACAAAATGAGAGGAGATATCAGGTTGCGGAAACGATATGACGGTAGAAGGCTGTGGATCACATTCAATGAAGATTTGCTGTGCTTTTCCCATGAAGCTCGAGTGGTTGTCTAACTTGTGAACCATTCTGGTGCCCCTCCAAAAGGTGTTTAGACCTCCGTCCTTTCTCTCGTTGTTGGAGACGTCGTAGCATCAATAATAGACAGGCAAGATATACGCTGGATCTCAACTAGCTTCGATTTGAACCGTTATTCATTCGGCAGCTTCATACCACAGCCGTGTTGAGCAAAGATACATCGAAAGCATTTTCACCCCATAGCATGACTTACACAACAGCCCCGACACCGAGGCACATCGTCTCATCTCGAAGCACCCCATCCGGATTCTAGAAGACCTCTAAAGCCATACTAGTCTCTTTCCATCTCTTCCCTTACCGAGGTAACCCATCACGGCATACAACCCCAATCAAGATCACCGACGCAGTCTCATCCGTGGGAAGAAGGCATGGGGGTTGCTTCCGGGCCACACATCGCCGAAAGGTCCAGGAGTCATCATTTGTCAGGCAGTCATCATGAAGCCGTCTTGTCCACTCGGGAGTCAGTCACACTGCAACTGATGCTCTCATTACCAGAATGAAAAGATTGGGCCTTTTGTCAGCGATGAGCTTCTCAAATCAGCACTCTACGTCGGGCATAGATTGTGGCTGTTCGCCCGAAATGGGAACTTCATTTTCTGCGGATGCGTGCTCGACTTCACAGCACCAGTTCTCTCCATTGAACCGAATTGGACCGATGGAAGAGGAAGTATCGCCCCTATTTCGGGAAGGAAGGGAAGCGTAACAGGACAAAACGGTACTTTAGCCACCTCGCCCGGTTCCGCACCCAAGTATAGAGCATCATGATACACCTTATTTGGAAGGGGGCAGAGAGAAGGTGCATCACCACCGTGGGAAACCGGAAGGAAATCAAGAGAGACGAAGTAATTAATAGGAGTGAAAAGGGGAATGGAGGGGCGGGCCAACGTGGCTCTGTGCATGCAGTCAGTTCTTTCAAAGAACATGAACAAATTACAACAGGCCACGCCCACGCTCACCCAATCCGACTGCGCCTTATACCACCACCAAGAAGTGACCGGGCCAAAGACTCCCGCCCAAGGATGCATAGGTAATGTAAGTACTGATTTGTCGGGCGGGTGATAAGCATTAGACAGAGAGGGAGAGAACAAGGCTGCCTTACCCGCGCGGATTGCGTTCCCGTCAGCGCATCGCGACGAGACGAACAAGGCCCGTCCCATATGACAGGCGCCAGCCTTTGTCTTTCCCACCATGGCGGGTTATAATCTACCCTACCAGTGGGATTGGGTGTGGGTTGCGCGTAGGCTGGCTGGGCCTTGAACTTGTTCGTCTGCCTAATAGAACGTTCCTTACCTACCTACCTCCTCGAAAACTGAACCTCTTCAAAGAGGTGTGGAACGTCATTGCATATTAAACTGCGACTGTCCCAACCTATAGACTTCCGGGTTCCTGCGCAGATGATCAACGCCCGCCGCCGGCGCGCTGACACGCGGGGGGAAGGGGGCTGTTGGAGGGATTCGGTAGGTGGATTCTGGAAAAGAACCTTTTCTATTCCTTGGAAGAATCAACATCACGCGCCGGACATGAAGGTTTCAAAAGCCGTACGAGACGTTGACGTGGTTTTGTCTCTCTTTTTTTTCACGCTTATCGTCTTTGTGTGTGGGGGCCTAAGGAAGGCATCTAGTTCGGCCTGCCAAGTAATGCGAGAATGGAAAGCAAGAGACAGAGGGAGGACAGCTTGGACTGGGAAAGCCAGCAGAGCGAGCCGTGTTTCTCATCAGACAACCACAGCCTGGTTTCCCTGATTTGTATTGCCCTCTCTAAGCTACAAGTCTACGACTGCTTAGGTATGTGAGCCCCGCGGCTTGAGAGAGGGCTCACCACTTCGGCACCATCGCACGGGAGGGTGAGACCTGCCAGGCCTACCGATCCTCCCGGACACCCTTTTTAGACGGATGGAATATGTACTACTGCAGCGTATATTCTGACGTACCTATTTTTTGGTACGGAGCATTATTCCCTCTACGCCTGGCTGAGCCACACCTTTGGCGGTCCTCACTTCCCTCCCGTGCATGGTAAGCAGAGGCTACCTAGAGCTGGAGGCTGGAGGCAGCGTCTGCGATGCAACGTGGAGAAGAACCGAAAGAACGGCCTGTCAGCGCCGGAGCGACCTGCTCAGCGCTTCTGTCGCACAGCATCAGCTGCCAGATCAGCCGTTCGTCGGGTTTCGGTGCTCAGTATGGCCGGTGAGCACCTCGGTCTGGGCGGGGAACGGAGCCTGTCATTCTGTCTCGTGGGGCCGCCGCGGCCCATCATACGATGGGTCAAGGTCGATGGGCCAAGACCGCAAAGGGATTGGCGTCGATGAAGAGAGCACCAGCAATGGCAGCGTTTGACATAGCCCAGATCCCACACTTGCACAATCATCGCAGCGAAGGCGGCGATGACTATGCGATGTGAGTAATGGGCAAATGCGGGAAACGTCAAATCGACCTGGTAACGTTCACCGCGCATTTCAAGTTGTTTTCTTCTGCCTGTCCCCAGATTGGGGTATCCGAGGGGAACAGCCGACGACCAATCGAACGTCGCAAAAGCCCCCAATAGCTCGGTACCATCAGGGCATCGTGGACGGGTGGGTTTATTGTGACGTTCTGTCGGGAGCATGGGGTCGGTGCAACTTTTCCTCGCGTTAGGAAATGTCTCAGGTTATCCAGAGGATCAGAACCCAAGCACTTGAGATGGCGGCCCC
This sequence comes from Colletotrichum cuscutae, assembly GCA_030869315.1. Taxonomy (NCBI): domain Eukaryota; kingdom Fungi; phylum Ascomycota; class Sordariomycetes; order Glomerellales; family Glomerellaceae; genus Colletotrichum; species Colletotrichum cuscutae. The sequence continues at coordinate 100,951 of MPDP01000050.1, read as the reverse complement.
CTAAAACCAGAGCCCAAGGTTGGCTCACATGGGAGATGCAGCCAGTCGTGTGCCTGCCACGTCGTCCACTTGGCTGTCTGTGAGAGGCTCAAGGAAGCTGGTGGGAGGAACGTTGGCTTCTTCTTGATCTGCTGACCTGCAGACATTCCGTTGTTGGCAAAGACAGATTTCTTGTCGACAGCCGTATCCGTAGGTAGAGACGAGAACGTGCCAAAAACATTACGGAGTGGAACGGTGTACACTTGGTACCAACCCTTTCCTATTGACGAAAGTTTTATCTGTCTTTCTCAACGAGGAAAAATGCTGCGAAATACCACATTCCGAGTCAATGAAGCCATGCCTCGTCTCGTAGGGGTAGTGTGCTCCCGACAAGAACCTTCCGTATTGGGGATTCTGGCATAACACCGCCATTTCGACCTCAACGGTCGACCGTTGGAAGCGAGCAAGCAGGCACCCGATCGCGGCGGGCGTTACGGTTCATGGTTTGTAAATCGTGGCAAAGGCGGAAGTGTAAGTTGTGCCTGGTTGACTAAGATAGGGTAGAAGCCTCAAGAGACATGCGTCAACTTCAATAGTGCTTCGGCACCAGGTCCGAAGCCCACGTAAAGGCCCTTGATTTGTTTGCAAAGTACCCCGTATGGAGCAGTGGCATGCGTCCCCGTCCCCCGTCAGGGTACCAAAAGCCACAGCATGACTGTTTGTTGTCTGTCTGTCCTGTGACTCTATTTCAAGTTGTTGTTGACTGCAAGCTAAGCAGGTTGTATGGTAGCGAAATGGCAGCAATCAAACGACTCGTTAGGAATTTGCTGAATATCACTGGGTTCTTCCGCCTAGAACTTGGCTCCCGAAATTTGGAAATGGGCAAATCTTGAAGCAAGAGATGCACCAGACTGCAGGTCCCGGCCATGGTCCCGGTCCTCCAGTTCCTGACTAGAGCATTTGCGAGCCTTAGCCCTGGAAACTGCGTCCACAGCAGCGTACATCAGCCAAGATGGAAGACTCGAGAAGCTCGAGTGCGATTGCTGATAGAGGAGAAAGAGCTTAGTGGCAGTGTACCTTGTGAGCGGTATTCGATGGCGGCCATGAGTTTGTAACTTTGTATCCGTACGAATAGTGTATTTCTCAGAAGCCGGATTCTTCTGGCTGGGAACAGGGGATGGTGACAAGAAGTCTGAAGAAGACCAGGGGCCTTGATTGGAAGGAAGCTGTCCCGAGGTCCCACGATGCCCGATTCTAATCAGCGGTGATGGCTCCCGGGGGGTCGGTGACAGGCCGCCGGTGCAACAGAATGGACGATGTTACTCCGTAGTCCGTACTCATGGGAGAGAAGAAAAAGTAGGCCAAAGGCAAAAGCAAGAAGGGTGGATTCCTGTATGGAGATCAGCTGCGCCGTGTGTCCTGGCTTTGCCTTGCCTGGAGCCCGGGGGAAGGCAAGGGGGGCCGACGATGAAAGTTGCATCCAGAAAGATTCCAGATTGCGGATGGGCGAGTTTGGGCGTCGTGGGCCAAAGACTTGGGCTGCATTTGACATCCACTCTTGCCCACAGCCCAGAGTAGTAAGTACCTACCTTAGAGCAAGTGGGTGACAGGATTCTCGAGAAAGTGGTAATATGGAGAAAAGCATCCGGGAAAGAATTGCGGTCTGAGGCATCCCGCGTGGTTTCAGGGGGCTTGCCGGTCGCAGTATCTCCTAACTTCCTAAACTTATTCGGCCCAAGCAATTTGTTGGACGGACAAGGAACTCTACTGACTACTTACACCTATCCCAGGGTCCCATACGTTAGCGCAGTGAATTGACAGGGAGGGTGGCCAATAAGTACAGGTTCTATCCTTTCTACCTAAATTCTATAGCTAATCTGGAGATAGTACTTTAAACTCCTCACTATCGAACCTTCTACCTATTTCTACTATTTCTCCCTACTTTTTATTACTAACTTTTACCTTAACTATATATATAAAATACTTTTTCATAAAATCTTAAGGGAATATTTTAAAGTACTTATCCTAAAATCTCTTTTTATTTTATATATAAAAATCAGAAAAGTGACTTTGCAGGGCTGCTACTAGATTTGGTAAAGTCGGCTACCATTTCACGAGCTAACGTATGGGACCCCGGGATAAGTGTAGTACCTCTCCGTAGAAGAAGTGAGGCAGAACCCAGCACCAGCTCCCCACCTACTGGATGGGAAGAGACAGTAGACTAAGGGCAAAAGGGTGCTTTCCTTCGTACCTGTGTAGCCGTGCCTCCTTTTGTACCTACCTCCAAGGATCCTGGAAGACGGGACTCCTCCCCCGCCAGAGTGGTCCATGTCTAGCGGCAACGAAGAAACGTACCAAGAACTGCTGAAGTATTCGCCCGGGAAGGTCACTCCGCGTTGTCGGAATGAAGAGCAAGGTAGACAGGTACGTACCGTGGGCCGGTCGCGACTGTTGCAAACTCCGAGGTTGGGCGATGGGCACCTCATGCTGGTCACTGGTGCAGCGGTGTTGACGTTGTGCCTGGCACCGGCTTGGCCTGGCACCTGGAGACCGGAGACCCAAGGTACCTGTCTTCCTCCCCTCTTTTTTCTGCCCCCTCTTCACAGTCGCAGTCTCCCAGAGTCCAGTGTTAGTTGGCAGTCGCAATATTCCTTTCCTTCGCCCGCCGGGCCTTCCGCCTTTCGCCCTGTACGACGCTATGCTGGGACCTGCAGCAGAATCGGATCCATTTCTCGCGTTGGCTGCTGAAGGAATCCGTCCGCTGCGCCGCCCCTCTCCAGTCTCCAGAGATCCGATTTTTCTGTTCGGCGGAGGGGAGGAGAGGAGGAGGAGAAGCCCAGGATGCCACTCACCGTGACCCGTAAACGCAATCCGTTACCCGGCAGGACTGTGGACAAGACGATACGTCGAGCACATGGCTTGAGCCCTTCTGCCCATGGCACACCGCACGAGAAACTGAGAAAGACAGAATCGGCTGAGACGGGAAAAGCTTCGTTGCTGACTTGTTCTGATGGGTCCCAGATAAAAGCTTCTGATTGCTGCGGACATTCAGGAACGCTTCCGCGGTGCCTCGAGCACCAAGCTCCCTCAGACCTAGACCTGTCCATGTCTCCGTTGGCCCTCACGCTCTACAAGAGGCGCCGAAGATGAGCAGAAACATTTCTATGCCAGGATGGAGCTGGGAGGCGAGAGAAAATTTCGTGCAAAGTATTACAGAGGTAGGAAAAGTAGAGACGGAGACAAAGGCGGGGAATGGAGGGAGACGGAAGCGATATCGAGTGCTACTAAGAGACATCAAGCAGTCAAAGGAGCCTAGGGGCAGCGCATCAGGGTCGCCCTTCCCTTCATGAATCGGTGCCATTTCAATTTTGCTTTTTTGAATTTTTCTCTCCCTCACCTTTTCATTTTGGGTTTCTTGGTTGCCACTTGTCTTGCTGCTCCTTACTCGTTGCCCTGCCACGTCTTTGTTACGTCGCCCACAGAATCGATGATAGGGCAGCCTTTCTGATGGGCCTCTGTCAAAACGGTTGTTTGCTTCATATCCGTGCCGTTCCTTTCAAAGACACCCTGCCTCGTGGTTGGTTAGCCAGCTCCAGGGCATGGTTTGATACCAAAGCTGTGTGTATGATGGATACGTTGGTTACGTAGGATTGTGTCTAGACAATTCGGCTCGATTGCACGGGAAGCGGCAGTGCACAATACTCGTTTACGCTTACTGCGTAGGTAGGTAGGCTCTAGGGAATCTCGATGGCATCTTGGCCATGTCCTCGTACAATGCGAGAGAGTCCAGTAGTAGAGGATAATCATCGGAGGGAACATCAACTCTCTTCAATTCCGGCGGAGTAAGTGACGGCAGCGGCAGCATCTGTGCATGCCTTCTGGAGAATCATACCGCAAGTACCAGCAAAAATGCGCCACAGAGCACCTCAGCCAGAGCAGGGCGAGCTGGGTACTTCGAATCAAGTAGTCGCAGATGTATCCTCGTACCTGCCCTTTTCATGACTGCGACCGGCCCCCAGCAACAACAAGGCGCATGGGTCCTCACGGGTGGCTGGCTACTTGCAACTACGTACCGACCGCATGACGAGCCATGTACCTAGGTACCTTGCCTTCCTTGCTCCCCCTGCAAACAAGGCACTACTTTCCGGCAGGTGCTTTCTCTCCCAACTTTGGGCCGCTGAGGTCTTTCTGAGACTCTCTCGCTGGGCAGGTCGTAGGCGTCACACGCTAAGAGCCCGCTCCTTACCGACCGGTCCATCCCAGCACACACCACCCGACCGACCTTCTGTCTCTCTCCCCCAAAGCCCAGTCCACCCCCCATTCCCCAATCACCCAGTTGCCAGCACCAACAAGTGCCTTCCTCATCAGCACCGACGCCATCCATCCATTCACCAGTGCCAGCGCACTCAGCAAATTTTGGCTTACCTTAGGTTTGCACTGACTGACCTTACTGACCTCATTCCCGTCTGGTCTCCCACAACCTCCACCACCACCTCCTCCTCCAGCCGTCTTCGTCTTCGTCTTTTACATCAGACACACCACACACTCCTCTTCTCAACTTACACCACCACACTTGGTTTCTTCCCCCCCTCCAATCCCCTCATTTAGAGCTTCTTACTCTTCGTTGTCAACCCGTATTCTTTTCTACCCAGGAAACATTCTGCGAATCACTCTCACTCTTGTGTTCCTGTCAAACAGCTCCACAGCAGCCCAATCGCCAGTAGCTTAGCACCCCGTCACCCACGAAACCTAGACACGACCGCGCATTCGTCTTGCCTCAAATCAGTCCCAAAGCAACACAACAACAACCACTCAGACGATATCTCCAGATTCCCGACAGGGTCCCTACCTTCCACCCAGAAATCCATCCTATACCACGTCGCATTGTCGAACATCATGATAGGCCTGCTTCCGAACTACGATTGCCGGCTCCCGAGTTAACAATACCCACATTCGATTGGTATGAGGACTAGACGAGGCTCCATTCCCTTTGCTGTCTCACTTGAAAATCCTCGGCCATGGAAAAGACATCCAGCACCAGAAACGGGCCCTCTGACGCAAGCCAGTCACGCATAGAACATACAGAGACGTCCATCACTACCCCCTCAAACAACGCCGCCGAGACCCAACCGCACTCTAAACCATCCTCCGCCACAACCTCGTTAACACCATCACCATACAACTCCCGCGACACCTCCCCGTCACGAAAGGCACAGAAGCCCGTTCACGCGCCCAAATCCGCATCTACCCCCGGCCTGAGGTCGCGCAAAGGCAGCCAACAGGACTTGACTGCAGTACGGACACCCAGGTCCAATACCAATATACCAGGACCAGCGACGTCGTCTAGGACGCTCTCCGCAGCGACAACTCCTACTTTACTCCCGAATTCCCAAGAATCCTTCCTTAGATCTATCAATCCTCAGAAGGCACCCCTCAATACTGAGGTAGCTCAAACGAGAGACAGCCCTCGCTGGCCTGTGTCGCCTCGCTTGCGCTCGCCCCCTCCTCAGCTCAATAAGCCTCACATTCCGCCCACTACACGAAAAGGCGAGCAGGAAGCCCCGAGGGTGAATCTCACGAAAGCCTCTCCGACTCCACAACCGGACCCCCTCCCTTCCATGTCAGAGAGCGAAACCGACGACTCGCAACTACCATCTGGCGTGCGAACCCCAGTAACCGTCAACGGCTCGACTCTGGAAACAGTACAGGAAGTAAGTTTGCCGAATTCGCCAGGGCAAATGGACTCTACGCTGGAGCAGGTCAACGAGAAGTTGGCCCACGAGGCTGCTGTGAGTGCCGAAAGCCTAGCGACGCAAGTGGACAACAATCGCACCATTCGCCTTAGCAGGGGAGCCCTCCAGGCTCACGATAACATGGGCGACAACGGGATACCCAGAGTGCGATCGCAGAGCTCCGCTCCTGCCCCGACGGTCACGCGACAGTCTAGTGTGCTGTCCAACAAGCAAGGCAAGAGCAAAGCAACGGGAGAAGGATCTTCCCTCATAGTCGAGACGGAAACGGTGTCGTCTATTCCCCAGGTGGCATTGGCACCTGCTTCTAAATTGGAAGTTGGCAGCGGCACACTCAGGGCGAAGCCAAGTACCGAGACGATTAGGCCCAAGAAAGACAAGAAGAAGACGAGCCGGAAGCAACCCACGGTCAATTCTGGCAACGGTGAGACACCAGATTCAATTTTGTACTCCTCTAGGACCCTTCGGCATCACCAGCACAGTCTGCGATCAGTGTCTGCAGCAACTGATGCTTTGTAGCCGCTCGAAACAATGTTTTTGGGACCGCGAGCAGAGATGGTGCGCTCTCCGCGGCAGTTCCGATATCGCATCTGGATTTTTCTTTGCAGCTTGCCCGTTATATGAAAATTACCATTTATGAGCAGTTTACTGACTAGACTTCAATCAGCATCCTCCAAAGCAGATATTTTTGAGGCTAAAGTGGCCAGCGCCGTTGACGAGGCGAATACGTCAGACTCAGAGGAAACATTCGTTTACGATAGTAACCCCCCGGATGTCGACAGGCGCAGATTTCACTCGCGGACACCTAGCGCTACTTCGATGATTAGCCAGGCCGACAGACCTGGCGGTATGGGGATGCGCTCAATTCATGAGGCTCTGCAAGGCAGCGGCGCCGCCGCTGCAGCCGTCGGGCTGAAGAAGAGCATGAAGTTCGTCAACACGTTTAACAGCAATGGAGCAGAGAGCCTTGGCGTCGATGAAGATGGTAAGGGCAGCGGCAGGAGTGTAGGCCCAGGATCGGGCAGAGGTACGAGTAGGCATCACCACCACAATCACTTTGGTCGCTGGGGGCGACAGCCAGGAAACTCGCACCCTTCACTTTTCGACAACGAATCCCTCTTTCCAAATGCTGCTCGATCTAAGCTCTCGGGCAACACCTCGAGGCAGTCATCCGGCCCTCCTAGTCCTAGGGTTGCGAGCTCCGCTAGAGGTGGACCTCACGCGCTCGGAAAGCGATCGTCGATTCAGATGGCTCGTTATGATGCAGCCGACGATACTACGACCACTGGCGCTGACGACGAGCGCACCCCATTGATTACGTCCACAGTCAGGTCCTCCAGGAGGAGCAGACGTCAACCTGCGAATTTGCGGAACCTCGAATCACAGACGTACAGGCAGCAGCCATCCTATCTGAATCGATTTGCAGCATGTTTGGTTGTCACTATGATGTTGCTCCTCGTCATTACTGGCGCGATTGGCTTTATGTTCGCGACCTCGCAGCCGCTGACAGACATTCAGTTGGTTTCTGTCAAGAACGTCTTGGCTAGTGACCCAGAATTGATGTTCGACCTAACGGTCAAAGCCCACAATCCCAACATCGTGGTCGTCTCTATCGATCAGGCGAATCTGGAGATATTTGCAAAGTCGCCTCACGCGGGCACCGACTTTGACTGGTGGAAGCGGCCACATGAAGGGGAGTTGGGAGACCCAGACATGCATATTCGAGACGATCCTCCCGATGATCCACCAGACGAAGACAATGCTCCGAACATGCGACTCGGAACCATCATGGAGTTTGATAGCCCGCTATCTTTTGAGGGGTCTTTCTTCAATAAGGGTGTATCAGCATCGACAGGCACCATGAGACTTCATCTTCCAGGCAACCACTCTGCTGGAGGTTCTGAGCGATGGGGTCGTATCATCCAGGATGAATTCGACTTGATCGTCAAAGGTGTCGTCCGTTATTCTCTACCGTTGAGCCAGCGGGTTAGAAGCGCACCAATTTCTGGCAGAACAACAGTCAAGCCAAACTCGGCTAATGACCCTTCTCTCCGACCAAACACAACACTCCCTGGAGAAGTACCTGGTCTTGAACCGTAGGGTATCTCCCTTACTGGAGGTCGGCACATTCGATCATTTTCTTTGTCAACTTGTTCTGTATATTGAGCGTGCATGGCATAGCATAGTATTTCGGGGAAAAGCGGCGTTGAGCGAGGCTTTCCAGCAACAAATGCTTCGGAGCAAAGACAGACAAAAGCGAACTGTATATACTTTTCTTATTGAGAGCATCGCTGACCACGATGACTCTTGTATCTCCAGCTAGCGTTCTCACGCAGCTTTTGTTTCTTGCGTTTGACTTTCTTCATCCAGCCAGACCACGACTTTGGTGGACCACAGGCCATTCCTCGGCACAGCAAATCACGGGACAGGACAGCGAAACGCATTCACTTAGGCACATGACCGTTCTTCATATTGGGGCAAGGATTAGGACATTTGGGTTTTGCGTTGCTTTCTTTATCAGTATGGGAATCTTCTTTGCGACGGCCTTTTTCAGCTCTTGGGTTCATTAGAAAGGGAAAAGTAGCAACTACGCTGTTGTAATTGTAACGAAACTTGACGACCAACAGAGGAGATCAGAAGACAAGGAGTCAGGTCCGCCCACAGAGGTGCGCGACAAAAACAAGAAAGTCAGTTTTGACATGGAGGTTGTGCAGTCTAAGCGAGGTTCGTGATGGACAAGGTAGCCCAGAGCTAGGTAGACAGCTAGAGAATGCCGATACTAGCTCTCCTGAGACTGGACATTCATTTGCCATGAAGCATGCCTACCTGCTATGTATTTACTCCGTCTCATGAGGCCCACACGTTGGCAATCATGGCATGGGCAGAGCCTCAGTTGTTTGGCCACCAGTCAGCCAGCTAGCCTGCAGATCTGAGGAATGTACAGACTACCTCCAGGCCCTCATCCCATCCCGAAACATGTTTGTGTGCATCTCGCATGACCCTGCCAGCTGGCAGCTCATCAAAAGGACGAGGGCTTTCCCACTGACCGCCTTTGCATCACCAAGGGACGATCTGTGGGTAAAAAGTAAACAGATCCCCCAAGCAACGTGGGGTGGGGGGGGGGGGGGGGGGGGGGGGGGGTGGTGCCGGGCCGAGAGGGTGGCCCCCCCGGGGGCGGGGGGGGGGGGGGGGGGGGGGGGGGGCGGGTGGGGGGGGGGGGGGGGGGGGGGGGGGGGGGGGGGGGGGGGGGGGGGGGGGGGTTAGGAGGGGTTGATGCCCGGGCACCCTGGAAGTTGACCTCTCCGATCGGAGGCGGGCTGGGCCCACCGCAATCCTCTTATCTTTGCTTTTTTGTGCACATCTCTTGTTTGCTTTTTGTGTACTGTGGTACGAAGTGCAAAGGATTGCCCTCGGATTGTTCGTACGTGGTGTGCAGAGTGTGGAGTATGGAACAGAGTATGGAGACTGGCTCTCTCAGTACAGGGCACCCGGCGATGAATATGTCAGATCGGTCAAGACAGAACTAACTATCTACTGGTGGAGATGGAGGGGGCGGTCACGATGGCACGAGAGACTCATAAGACGAAGAGGGTTATTGAGACTCCTCTGCACCAAATCCTGGCATCCACATCCGATCCACTCGAGATTCTGCGAGTGATTCGGAAACGGGCAACTTGGCCGAGCGGTCTAAGGCGCCAGACTCAAGATAACAGGTTTGTCTACAAACAACCAACATCTTCCCTGGTACCAGGGAGTATTCTGGTCTCGAAAGAGGCGTGAGTTCGAATCTCACAGTTGTCATAAATCTTTTGCTCTCTTTTGCCAATAGAGTGAATTTGTCAGACAATTTGGAGTGTTTACAATGTTCGTACAGTTCCATGGGGGGTCTTACTAGACTAGACTCTGTGCTGCAGGGTTTCCGTCCTTCTCACACTCAAGCGGGCTGGCGAGATTTCAGCTTTGCAAGTGCGATAGCTTACTTACGTCTAGCAAATCTCATTCTAGCCAGAGTCGGTAATGAGAGATGCCCATTTTCACTTCACACGAGACGCGTTTGTGATTTTCTGCCGGGCTCCAGAAGAGCACGTTTTGTGTAAGGCAGTCGGATAAGCTTCGGGACATGCCATCTTGCGTATTCGTGAACACCCCCCGAAATAACGCAAACGACTGAGTGTATTATGCCATTCGCTGGCTGCCCTTCTTCCCGAGTCATATAACACTTCGAGAACAGCATTCGAGGCGCTGATTTCTACTCGCTTTGAACTAGATACTTCTTCACATTTAAACGTAACTCTCCCACCGATAACAAACAACACATAGATACACTATGCCCGTCATCACCACAAAGGAGTCTGCTTCAGCCGTCGCCGCGGCCCTCGTGGCCGAGGCCAGCGAGACCAAGCCGGCTTTCCTCGTCGTCTACGCGTCGCACCGCAACGGAAAGTCTTGGTGCGGCGACTGTACCGCCGCGGAGCCGTACATTGAGAAGAAGTTTGGCGGCGGCGAAGAGACCGTCCGGGTTGTTTACGCGGGGCTGCCCGATGAGTGAGTTGAACATGTTCCTCCCCTGACACTTTCGATTCTCTCCCCCCCCCCCCCCTCCCCCTGCTTTGTGTATAATATAGTAATTGCATGGACGAAAGCCGCTCTTTATCCATATCGATGTATCATCTGCGGGAATCCATTCCCTCGGAAAGGAGACTGTTGAAAATGACATTTTTTTGCTGATGATTACTTTCATGGCAGATGGAGAACGAAGGAGAACCCTTGGAGACAGGCGCCGTTCAACGTGACCAACCTGCCTACTCTCATCAAGGTCTCAGGAGAAAAGGTACGTCATTTGCTGTTTTGTTCCGAAACTCCCCAGTCCCCCTCTTTCTCACGGGGTACGCGATTACTATCCTGCACTCTGTATGAAGAAGACTGGATAGCGGCCTTTACTAATCGATGCAATGATAGAGGTGGGAGAAGCTGGTCGAGGCGGACGTCTACGACCAGAAAAAGCTTGACGCCTTTGTCGGCAGCGGCAGCAGTCGGTTGTAAGCGCTTGGAAAGCACTGATAGCCTATGAATAAAGAATCAAGTGAACGAAAAGTGAAGTCAAAACACCAGCATACTCTAGAGCAGGGGTTTTCAAGTCCCCCTATCAGTGAATCACAATAGAGCCAGCAAAGTGCGAAGACGAGATCACGGTAGTATGGAAAGTCTAGACCACTCTCGTGTAAGCAATGGTTCCGTTTCTATGGAAATAGAAAGTTGAAGACAGCCTGGAGTATTTCTAGGCTCACCCGGACTTCTGCAATTGAGTATTCAGTTGAGCGAAAATAAGCATATTTCTTGTCCAACGAGAGAATGGGGTCGGGCCCCTACTTCGTATCATCCGATTACTAAAGAGGCTGTCTAGTCGGCCTCCAGAGGGAGTTGTGCCTGTGCATGTGCGTAGTCGGACAGTCTGATGGGTGCGAAGAGAGACAAGATAGATGGGGTCACGGTTGAGGTGAAATCTGAAGAGGAAGGGAATGGAGAGCAGGAGGTATTCCTTGGCAGAGCCTGGAGAGGTTGAGATTCTATGAGATTTAGATGACTATCCACCTCCGACGTAATTATTCCTGTCATCTTCAACTTCGAGCTTGATGAGAGACGCACCTGACGATGAACCTCTTAGAAAGTCAAGCCTCATCGCGTGCCAGAGATCTTACAGATCATACAACCTGGTCCGGATCTGCAGGCTACCAGTTCACGACATCACAGATATTGCGAGAGACAAGAAACAAAAGTCTAACTAACGTCAAGCCATCTTAGCATTACTCATGTATCTATCCAACATTGCGTCTAGCCCGGCCATAGCCAAAAGGACTCATACATCCGTAAAGCCATATCGTAGTAGCAGACGCTTGTCATCAAGTTTCCAGCACCCATTCAAGGTAATGCTGCCTGTTCATGATCGAAGAAGAAGCAAAACACCGCCAGGGAAGCTGCTCCTCTCCATGTCAATCATCCACATCCATCTCCAGCAGTCCATACAAATGTCTCTGCCTGCCTCCCTTTCCCCGGTGAAAACTGGAGAGTAGATATAGTGTAGTGTTTAGTACCCAAAATATAAAAAGGCATAAACATATAGCCATAAGAAGAGGAAAGAAGCCAAACAATAATATCCACAAAATGGACAGCGCCTCCAGACCCAGCATTTCGTCGTACACTACCCGCAAATGCCAACCGAGAACCCGTGTGCAAAGAGAAAACCAAGCAGCGCAGATCAGGGGGTATCCCGTCGTGTATCTTTTTTGCTTTCCTTATTCAACAATGCCCAAGTCCGGTACTAAGATGAGGTTGGATAAGAGGGAAGAAATCTATGCGGTGCAAAGCAAAGGAGGTCATAAACATAACGGCGTCACTATGTGCCGATTACTCGGGGATGGCTTCGTTGGATCCGGGGGCAGCGGCGCCCTCTTCCTTCTTGCCCCAGCCGGAGGCCCAGCCCATCCAGCTGGATCGCTTATTGTTCTCCTGCTTGGCCTCGTTGTTCTCCTGCACCAGGCGCAGAGGACGGGGCTTGTTGCCGGCGAAAGTGGTCTGCTTCTCGTGGTGAGACCGCGGAGGGGACTGCGAGGGAGGCGTACCAGTGAGGTCGTTGGAGTCGCCGCTGGTGCTCGAGGTCTCGCTGCGCATGCCCGGGAAGTTACCTGCTGTGGGTGCTTGCTGGCCGCTGGGTGCCCGCGCGGCTGCGTTGGGGTTGCCACCGAAGAAGGTCTGCGACGTTCGCGGAGTACGAGGGGAGCCGAGGGGCGGGGAAATAGGTCCATCCGGCCCCCTGTACATCTGGTTGACGAGGTTAACACCAGTGAACTGCTCGCTCATCGGGCGCGCACGGCGGGTGCTGGAGGAACGGGTCATATTCCCGATAGGAATGCGAGGCGCCGTCTCTGGGTCCGTATGTGCCGAGTTGGCTGGTTGGGCCGAAGGCATGTAAGACATGGGCCTTTGTTTGGGCTTGTTTGGGCCGACGGCCATGGTCTTGGCTCGCTGCAATAGCGACGCTCCGGACGCGCCCTCCTTCGGCGGAGCGGGGAGATCTTTGTTGGTGTTTGCAGCCGGCTTGATCTCGGTGGAGGTATCCAAGATGTGCTCGAAATCTTGGTGCTGCAGAAGCCTTTCAATGATCTTGTTGATGTAAAGGGTCAATGCCTTGTTCTGGTCCTTCATGGACTTGAGCTCCGATTCGAGGCGGCGGGAATGCTCGTTGTCGTTACCACCGGCATCTGATGCATCCTCGGACAGCTCATCTGCCAAGCTTGCGCCTCCGGACCGGCCCTCCAGCGCATTGAGCGCATCCTGGTTGGCGGAAACACCCATGTAGCTGAAATCATTCTTAGAGAAATCACCATTGAGCGTCTTCTCCTGGAGAAGCAGTTGGTAGCTCTCGTTATCCTCCATGAGGCGGGCATTGGCCATGCGGGCTTCCATCAGCAGGCGTTCAACCTCCTGCAGTCTGCCGCCACCCTGGTTCTCAGACTCGACCAGCTTGATTTGGGCCTCGGCAAGTTCGAGCCGCAGTGATTCGATCAGCTTATCCTTCTGGAGCAAAAGCTTCGAGTTGTTTCGTGAATCGCTGCGGTTGAGGGACGAAGGAGGGGCGAAACTGCCGTTGTCAACGTTGGGAGATGTTGCTGCTGCTGAAGAATTGTTAGCTTCGGGCCTTCTGGCTTGACAGGGTCAAACTTGCATTGTCTTGAAGGACGGCCCTCCTCATCATTCCGCTGCGACAAGTTGTCCTTCAGTCTTTGGATGATGGTCTGCATCTCCTCCTCTCTGTTGGACATTTCTTCCTTCTCCTTGGTCATGGAGCTTCGCTCGGCCTCGTAGATTGCTTCCATCTCTCGCATCTTCTTGGCGGCATCTCTCTTCTCATTTTTCAGCGACTCAATCTGCTCTTCAGTTTCGTGCACCTTCTCCTCCAGCTTGGAAGACTCCTTGATTGCATCGTCTAATCTCGTCTGCAGCACTTCGACCTGTTTCCTGTACTGGTCAGAGGAGATCTCGGCCTTGGAAAGGCGTTCCTTGAGGTCGTCCAATAGCGCAAGGGTTCCGGCTCTCGCAGCCTCCTCGGCCTCAGAACTACCGTTGCCATTGCTGTTGCTCAGGACAGAATCCCGCCTTGTTGCAGCTGCACGAGCGGAAACGGGAGTTCCTGAGCGAGCTGGTGCTCTGCGTGCAGCAGATGCAGCCGTGGGCGTGGAGGATCGCGTTGGCGTTCTCGCAGGAGAAGCAGAAGGGGTTGATGCAGAATCTGTCGAGGAAACGCGACCGACGCCCGCAGCGGGCGGTTTCTTTGCTGTAGCAGCGGACATGGTATCGCGGTGAGGATTTGTTGTGGCGATGATTGTTGTTGCAGTTCGCAGCGGAGGGTTACCTGGGGAAACGGAGGTAAGCGAGGAGACTCGTCGAGAAGGGGAGAAGGAAAAAAAAAGAGTTGGCGGTCAAGGGCAGTGCGGAAAGTTATTTCTGTAGTGACGATGTTCCGTTCCAGAGAGAAGAGGCTATCTCACCAAATGTATGTAGTTGCTTATTCTTGGAACAGGTGACGCTGAACACACAACAGCGGGAAAGTTGTCGATCGTTGGGCTCCCCAGATATGCGAAAGGCAGATGATAGCCAAATAGGAGTGCGGTGCAGAACGGGAGGGTGTGCAGCAGCTTTGCAAGCTTAAGTCAGACGGTGTCAGCCCAGCAGGAAGTGCCTCTCAGACAATGGAAGTACTTTGTGTTCCCAAGTAGACACTTAGGTTGGGTTCCTCTCTTCTTTCGAGGGGAAAGTGCAGCGAGTGTCGGTGTCGGTGTCGGTTGTCCAGTCCACAGGTTGCAGTGAATTTCCGATATTTCGGGGCTGCTCCAGGGGGTCTAATTCGCTAGCCCGTGCAGGAAGGGGAAGACGTGGGCCAACCAGGAAACGAGGAATGGAACGGGAACAATGCTCTTCACCCTTCCAACCCCGGCGCCACTAAACGTTTTCGCCGGGTTGCGTTGCTTGTTGCTTGAGCACCCTGCAGAGTGCAGACTGCAAAAGAGACGGGAATGCCGTGGCCGCACTAACCAAGTTTACCTGCGAACGCCTCTGTAGACTGACCGTCATCCAGCAAAGCCTATCCGTAGGTACCTGGGGATAGTTTGCGGGTAGGTCACCGTGGAACGCTCGAGTGGTTTGACACCTTCTTGACGGCGCAAATTAGTGTGGTAGGTCAGGCAACGGAAACCTTCTCTGGCGTGCTATTTTCGATGAATCCTTTCGCTGCCTTTTCAGGCTCTTGTTCGGTCCCGTATTGTGTTGCGCTGAGCTGAGACTACACTCGTTGGGATGCGTCCGAGGTAACTCTCGTTTCAGTCCCGTCTCTTGGTCGCCCGGTGCTCGAAGCTTGAGTACTGTGTAGATGGCGGGCGATGACGGCAGTGCCAGGCAGTGGCCAGCGCTGCGAATGTGGTGCTGCAGACGCCGTCTCGTCTTTGGTTGAGATGGGATGAATGATAACCTTCTTTGCTGTCTGGTTTCTTTCCGAGTTCTTGGGTCACTCGGGGAGCTGGCTTCTAGACGACCGGTATGAAATGGAGGAATACCAAACACGTTTATAGACCAATTCCAGTGATACCAGCCCATCGCGTTTTCAATAACAATAACACGTAGACCGCAAGAACCACCATGAACGAATAGGATCACAATGCTTTCTGGCTCTCGACTGAAACACCCTCGTTCGCTGTCCAGACAGCCAGGCATTGCCCTTGGTGAGTAGCTCTTGGTCACGTTCGCTTCACTTTAGCCTGTACTCCTGTCGTCTGCTGGTCGACTGTCAGGAGCACTGGTAGTCAGGTACCTGTCAGTAGTAGACAGCCACCAAGCTGTCTTAGCAAGCAAAGCACATGCAACGGGTAAGGGTCTCACGCAACCTGCCCCCCTATTCTCCCCGTGGTGAGCAGCTGGAAGGCGGAGCCCGTCGATGTTAGTGGGCTCGGCCCGTCTCTGTACCCAGGGATCCCATCGAGTCATTGGACGGCACTCTGCACGAGGCCGGCCAGAACTGACCGTGGTGGGAACCGTGAAATTATTCTCATGTTGCCATCAATGCAAAACTTCTGACGGCCTTACAGATTCAGGTTCAAGGCCCAGAAGCCCTGTCAGATCTCTAGCTAATTTCCTGACCATGAGCCGGTAAAATGGTCAGCATTGGGCTCGACAGACTCGACAACCAGATGCTGATTACCTTCCGAGCACAGGGATGGCGGGGTGGGTAGCCAACTTTATGATAAAAAAGTCCCTTGTGCCGAGGCCGGGTTGAAGTGTGATGTCGGAATAAACATTCACCTGCCAGCAACCAGGGATTATTCAGTGTGTCAGTCATAGTCAGTTGCTGTCTCGCCTTTGGCTGCCATCTTGATTTTGGGGCTGGCATGTAACAATGCACCTCGTCTTGTCAGATTCCAGCATGGCAAGGAGGTTCGTTGAGTTGTCACGCAATCCAGAAACACCGAATGACATCGTAAAGTGGCTGAGTAACAGGCGAGTCCTTTTTGATTCAAAGTGCCTATGATCTTTCATAAAGTCATGTCCTTGACAATCCCGAGGTATCATAGCGGCATATCCCAAGCCGCGATCCCGAATTGCGGGATGCATTTTTTCTTTTCCTTCGACCATATTCCCCAACGCCGTTACCAGCCAGACCGGACTCAATCCACTTAAGCGACCTGGTCGCTGAGGATGTCGGAGTCACCGGCATCGATGATGGCCAAGGTACCACAGCGGAAGAGCTTTCCGACGGCAGTTCCCATCTCGATCTGAAGAGGGGTAGCAAGTTAGCTTTGTTCACCCTCCAAAGCCTGAGAGACTTCTTCGCTGGGTTGACCAAGAGACTGGAGGTCTTCGAGATCGGTAGCAAGAGAAGGTCGGGAGCGAGGCAGTGCCAGCTCCCTTCTGTGCGAGAACTTACGTTGGTGCCACCGAAGTGGTGAACGGGGACCTTGCTCAACATGGCGTAGTACTCGAGCTCAGACTTGCGGAGAGGAGGAGTGTTGCCAGCAATGAGGACGAGCTTGGCCTTGCCGGTGCGGAGGGTCTTGAGGGTCTCCTTGTATCCCAGCACGATGCGACCAGACTTGACAACAAGAGCAAGCTTGCTACGGGAGGGTTAGACCATGACCAGAGCAAGACGTTTTGAATGCAAGTCAGCATACCTGTTGATGGAGTTCTGGTCCTTCTTCGCCTTCTTAACGGGAGCCATTGCGAATGATTTGTCGGGTGAATTGGCTGGGTGGTTAGGTCTGGTGGTCGCTGGGCGTTGAGGCTGGTTGTCGTTCTCAAAGGGAAAAAAAAGATCGCGGAGTTTTGGAGTTTATTTTTTCGATTTGTAAGCCCCACACGGCGAGGAGTCACTTCGGCAAGGCGCATCCAATCAACACTGCGCATTCACCGCGCTCTTAACCCTAAAGTGGATCCCAGCATGGCCACCTGCTCATTCCGCTTTGCTGAGAAATCAATCGTATTGTCCTTGTCTGATCGCAATCGCCGCAACCTATTCAAAAGTGAGTGACGCCCAGGTTCTGGAGACGGATTCCAACCCACCAACTAACCAACACATAGCAGTAACGAGTGATCCCGTGAGATCTCAATACCGTCAAAATGGCCCGTCGTCCCGCTCGTTGCTACCGGTACTGCAAGAACAAGGTGAGCGACTCCTGTCAAATCCTGGACTCCCGCGAATTCCGACATCCCACGAAATCCCGCGCATCGAAAGAGGAGGATCGAAGTACTGCTTGGGAAGAGGCGACACATTGACGGAGAAGTCGGCAACAACTTTTCTCTGATTTTCGACGATCGGAATGACGCACTTGATGAAGTGGGATGGAGGGGGTTATCGCAGGCTTGGGAGCAACATACAGACATCGGTCGTCATACTAACTGATCATTTCTTCAGCCGTACCCCAAGTCGCGCTTCAACCGCGGTGTCCCCGACCCCAAGATTCGCATCTTCGATCTTGGCCGCAAGAAGGCGACTGTCGATGACTTCCCTCTCTGCATCCACATGGTCTCCAACGAGTACGAGCAGCTGAGTTCCGAGGCTCTCGAGGCCGCTCGCATTTGCGCCAACAAGTACTTCGTCAAGACCGCCGGAAAGGAGTCCTTCCACCTTCGCGTCCGCGCCCACCCTTTCCACGTCGTCCGTATCAACAAGATGTTGTCTTGCGCCGGTGCCGATAGACTTCAGACTGGTATGCGTGGTGCCTGGGGTAAGCCCAACGGCACTGTCGCCCGTGTCAACATTGGCCAGATCATCATGTCCATCCGTACTCGTGACTCCAGTACGTTATACCTCCCTATAGAAACCAACGAAAAAACGATGTCACTAACACACCAAACAGACAAGGCTGTTGCCCTCGAGGCCCTCCGCCGCTCCCAGTACAAGTTCCCTGGTCGCCAGAAAATCATTATCTCCAAGAACTGGGGCTTCACCCCTCTTCGCCGCGAGGAGTACCTCGAGAAGAAGGCTGCTGGCCGCGTCAAGGTCGATGGTGCCTACGTTCAGTTCCTTGCCAACCACGGCTCCCTCGAGCAGAACATGAAGCGCTTCCCCGATGCTTTCGCCTCTGAGGCTTAAGTTAGTGGTTTCGGCTTTCTTCTGGGATTTGGGTTTCTACGGGCTGGCGTCTAAAGTGGTTGCATGTCAACATGATGAGAGTCATGCCGCGGCAGACTCTAGATAGGAATTCAATCATTGACACTTCACAACATCATGCCTCTATGCTACATGACGAATGGGAACGGGATTATCAACTGCGTACTAGCTTCATGAGTTGGGCTTTAGAAGACGCTTGATGATCGAGCCTAGCGGGAAATAAAAACAGATACCATCCATCATTTTGAGACCTGCAGATGAGCCAAGATACGTGAGGCTGAACCAAGGATGATGTCAACCTGAAATGGTAAGTTTCTAAAGTGACATGCCGTGCCAGACTCTTTAGAGCCCGTGGATCACCCGCAGCAGAGTGTGACACCACGAGGGCGGCGGGCACGGCCTCAGCTGGGTCACGCGGACGAACCCCTCCAACCATCATCTGCTCAGCTTCGCCTGGGATGTCTTAACATTGACAGGAGTCACTGAGAGGGAACCACCATCTAATTTCACGGAAAAAAAATTAGTGGCGAGGTTTGATGCTGCATGGGATGGAGCCTTTGTGAGGCAAATAGTACGTAATTCATGCTGAGAAATGCACAGAAGAAACGAGAGGAAGGGAAAAAAAATCTTGTCCCTTTTCTCTCGGGGACCCGGAAAGTGACCGTGATCTCGTAAGCGCAACGGCTGAATCAGACACCGTGAGCCGAGAGTCTACGGACACAGGTCCTGAATACATCGTATGGACAAAGTACGCAAGAATAGCATCTTACTTGCGTAACTGCGGTCATGTATCGTACATAGTATTGGGAGCCAGTGCAGGAACAGCCGGCCAAACCGCCTGAACAGCAGCGCCCTGTTAGAGGTGCAGCAGCAGGTGTAAGCGCAGGGCGAGGGGATGGGTGCGCGCCAGTCAAAGGCCGACATCAGATCTGGGGGCGAAAGGCTGGTTGGTGGGAATGAGATTGGGGTGCAGACACCGACCAACGGTGAACCTATAACAAGCAGGCGGTCGAGCCGACGGACTCAACTCTCTCAGTAGTAGAACTCAGGAGACAGACGGTGTGGTGGTGCAGCGTGGGCGGCGATCAGGTCCCACCGAGATCCCAGGTGACCTAAATGACGTTATCGGGATTTCGGATGGTGCTCGGTGTAAGACTTCCTTGGAGAGACGTTGGGAAAGGGAGGTAGGTACCGGTCCGCGAAGTTTGAAATGTCTTCCTAGGCTCTAGACTCTCCCGGGTTATTTGGTTGAGGAGACCGGAAAGTACCTTTGGGACCTTCTGACTCCTGAGGGGTTACGACTCGTGAGAGGTTCGAGAAACCTCCCCAAGCTTGCTCCGAAAGTCGGCATGAAGGTCGCCAACTACCCGAAAATGAGCGAAAAGAGTCAGTTTTTAGAGCATCCAGAGTGGAATGGGTGACACATTGGACAAAATTTCTCTCCTTTCCCTTACCACTTCCGATGCTGAATGGGGCCCTAGCATATCAAAGTAGACTCGGAGCTGGGAGGGGCATTGATCTCGGTGATAAGCTGTTGGGCGGTTGTCTTCCATTTCGATGGGATTTCCTAGACTTCTGCGACTAGCAAAGAAGGCATCATGGCAAGCATGGATCTGCTTGTTGGTCGGGAACAGTTAGCCACCAACGTGACACCAACCCCTCGGTGGCTTTACGTACGAGACAGATGCTATTCTACAGGAAGAACTGGCCAAGGAGAGAATGCTCCATAATTCGTAGTCTCCAGTTTGAAAGGTGTTCTTGGGATGATGTTGGCTCCATCTGCTGGGCGTATCTGCAACCGTCGTGCGAAGCTGGCGGTATGATTTCGACATGCTCCGAGAAATGACACCAACATAACCTGACCTCTCTCTCTATCCCGGCGTGCCCGTATCCGCTCTAGAGGCGCTCTAACTTGCGTTTACCAGGGAAGAAAACAAAACAGAGTTCATAGCCCCCCTCCATTCGAGTGTTGCCGCCATGTCTCATCAATCATCATGTCCGCCGCTCAGGGCGCATCTGAACTATTGCATACGGGAAAGGTGTGGCAGACCCTCCACGTAGCCAGTAGACGGCGAGCCAGCCAGTCTCTAAGAGGGCCCTAACGCCATCAGCACCTCATCAGTCAAATCAGCCCAGCTCTCAAGTCTGTCCATGTATGAGGTGGGTGAGTCGGCTGTCACTTTTTGGGCGCTCAGGCATTCTGACACTCTGGGGGAAGCATGGTGGATGGACGTCGTGGTGATCTCTGACCTTCCCTTCAAGTAAACCACCTCAAATCAGGACGGAGGACAAAAAACCAGTAGTCCAAAGCTTGTACCTATTCCCCTCCTCAAAGCTTGCTGAGCGGTTGGAACCTGGGACTTGGGTACCTCTCCAATCCCCACCTTGCGTTTATTTCTTCTTCCTCTTCTCCTATCTGCTCAACCGACAACCGGAATGTCCCAGAGTCATGGATCAAAGTCAAAGGTTCCATGGAGTTGATGTGGTGGTTTTGTCCTTGGATCCCTTGCCTGCCGCACGCGAGCACATCATCCACCCCCATTTCACTCCGACCCTGCGCCATTCACCCGCCTGGCCCCCTTCCAGACTCCAGTAGGTAGCCGTAGTGTACACTTGTGGCTCCTCCAATCTGCCTTTACCTTGGGCTCTCTGTATGTCTCTGTGTCTCCCCGGCTTGAGATTGTAGTCTGAGAATACCGCGCCTGTCCCGCTGTCCCGCCGAGTACGCCCACTTCTTCGGGGTTACTCGTAACGGCGCGCGGTGTAAGGTACATGACCGAAATGGTAGGTATTGTGTACTGAGGTACTTGGCCCGCACCCGCCCTTTTTAGTCGGTGACGCCTTAATCAGTGACAGACCCATTCACCGTCATCCAGTGTGGTCCAGCAGGAGAGATCCACCCCTCACACCCCCCCTTATCCTCTTCTTATCATCCATCCCGCTTTCTTCCTTCCTTCCTGTCCGCTGTTGGTTCCAGTAGACTGCTGCCACATATATGCTGTGTGTGGCCTGTATCCGACCACTTCTTGACCTCTTTCCTATTATGAATGCCTGATCGACCTCGACCTTGAAGTCCTTCTCTTCACCGACTTTGGGACGTTGTCAAACGACAAACATACAACACTTGAACTAAACACGCTATTAATACGGGGCGCCGTTATCGAGGCGTCACTGCGACACCGCGACTGGGGGGCTTATCGTGATTGTTCGCCCATCCTTTATCGGACGAACACAACTCAACTAGTTACATACCATTTCGGCTTGTGTTTGTGCCAGATCGACGACTTGGTAACATCACAAACACCATGGCTTTCCATCAACCTACCCGGCGGCCTTCGCAGCAGCGTGCTGCCCGCCCTGTGCAAGAGGAGGATCGCGACATTCCTCAACTCCACGTTCAAGACCCTGCTGCTACCGATGCCTCCCACTCGTGGGTACTCTTCGAACCGGCCGATGACACGACGACAGCTTCTTCCTACCTCAGCGAAGAGGAAGAGTCACTTCCCACACCGGGTCGATCAAGACTCAGTGACATAGGTAGCCTCAACACGTTCCTACACTCGGCCCGCGACACAGAGTCCCGGCAGTCGGGTGTCCTCTCAAGTACCATCGATGAAGAATCAGTCGAGGACGATGCTGAGCTCGACAGCCTCGACAGCCATCTCCCCGAATTCAGGACGATCCCAAGCCTTTACACACATTCTGCTGGTGCTGCTGGGGCGCAAAGTGTCCCCGTACTCCCCACACATGATGGCCTGGGCTCGTTCAGGCTAGACAACCCCGAGGTCCAGGAGCAGCTCTATGCATTTGAGAGATTCAACCCCAGACATGTACGAAGGCGCCGTGAGAGTCTTGAGCTAGCCCAGCTTGAGATGGAAACAGAGGAGGAGCAAGAGACACACAAGATGCAGAGAATCGAAGCTTGGCGACTGGAGCAGAGTCGCATCTTATTAGAGGAAATTAGTAGGGAGACTAGACGGCGGCGGCAGTCCATGGTCTCAGTCAGGCCAACGGTGACGACAGAAGAGAAGAAGGCCGAGGATGTTGCAAGCTTGAGTGTCATCGGAAATGAAGACGATGCTGACAGCATGGACTGGCACTACGAGTCGACTGACACCCAGGACAATGAGCGGGGCCTGCTCGCCAGGATCACCCACAAGGTTCTCAACGACCTGGGCATCGACGAGAGGTTACTCTCAATCTTGCTCGGAGAACAACTGCCGTCAGACGATGACTTGTCAACAACTCCCAAGACAGGCGCAGATTTATCCAACCCACCCACTCAACAGTCCAATGACTCATCTTGGCAGCTGCGGGCGTTGGATCGTGTCGCAAAAGAGCTTGGCCTGATGGTCAATCAGCTTTCGCCGCATAACCATCCTGGTGCCTTCTCGACTTACACTCGCATGCAGCAAATGCCTATGCCTTACGCAGGCCTGCCAGCTATACCAGAGTCGAGCGCTGATACGGCAATGGCTCCCGTAGCACGAGAAGCATCGACCAAGATGCCTGAATTCCAGCCAACAATGGTTCAACACGCGCGCCCCATCAATATCCCCGCTACCCGGCCCCAGTTGGATCCTCCCGTCACTTTGACTAGGGATGAGTCAACCCCATTGCCTGCTACCTTTACCCAAGAGGAATGGGAGCAAGACTTGGACGTCAACCTCGTCTTCAGGTACTTGCGATCCCGCTTCAGCTCGCGGTCGACGCCTTCATCTACTTTCACAACCGGTACTTCCCATCTTGCCACTTCAAGCACGCCAGATACAGCAGCTAAGGCCGCGCGGGTGCGCCAGCATCACCCGCTCGTCTCCCGGGCCCGACAGGTAGAGCGGAGGACTTTCAAGGCGACGACACCATCTAGCCCCGCCGCTATGAGACACGCCTCCAGCTGTGCGAGTCAAAGTACGCGACGATCGGCGAGACGGAGCAGCGTTTCATCACGGCACTATTGGGATATCGGAGGTTCTATCGGAACGGGATCAGTCATCGCTTCGGTGGGCCCGATGGGCAGCTGGGGCGAAGTCTGAGTAAACGAGATCATCAGCAACAGCCGGGCAGAATCATTCGTCTCATTTCTACTCTCTGCGGCCGGCGGCTACCGGCCATGAACGGGCGTCTGTCTACAATAGATGTATTACTATTTGGGTCAGCGGGAGTTTTTGAGAACTGTCGCTTGTTTGACGGATATTGGGCACAGCATTAGCATATCACATCATGACGAGTAAGGGACTCAGAGTTGCTGAGCATCTACAGATCATATAAACATTATTGAGTTTGCGTAATTGAAACGTCTGGGCTATCCATCTCAAATTGTTTACTTGCGTGATATCACTGGAGATCAAAGGACTTCGTTTTTCTGATGATACTTCCAGCGGATGATGCGTACACTGAGATATGGACCTATGATTGACGCTTGCCTCAAAGAGTGAGAAAGACGTACCGGCAAAGGAACGAACCAGTCTTCCGGAACTCTGGCCGGTGGACCGGCTAGGCGGCGGCATATGTGGATCCTTGGCCCCGAGCGGGACGGGTCGAGTGACACAATCAAACTTGGCAGCCAAGCCGGAGTACCAACCTACATACGTGCCTACCAGCCTAGTCCACTGTCCGCGGCAGATGGAAGATGAAAGAGAGTCTGCGACAAACCATTCGCAATTCACAAAACTTGTCTCGACTCCGCGAAACGAAGGATCGGCAATGGATTATATCCCTCAAGGCTCGTCACATTCTCCACCTTTGACTAGTCAGCGATGCAGATGGGCGCCAGGCTGTGACTCCCATTTCCCAAAGCCATGTTCACAGTTTCCTTTCCTGGGGTACACCTCCCCATGCAATAGGGAGAAAAGGGCTTACACTCAGTTTGCAGCCAACGACGCATGGCGAGGCTTGACTCTTGAGATTTGCAAAACCTTGACAAACGTCGACCTGAATCTTTTGGATAAGGCTGGTGGGCGATTTTCCCACATGCTGCTTTTGTCTGAAGGCCAGTCATTTGATCAGGGCGCCTCGCGTACAGGGCGGGATCGCCGTGCGGGACCCCGGACGGACGCCTCACGGGTTTGCGAATGGATAGCATCATTGAGCGTCAGCCTAGCGTGGTCTTGTGTGCTTGGTCTGTTCTGCCCATCAAGCGACTAACACCAGGATCTGGAAATCCAGGGTACTGCTGTCTATCCCACGGTCCGTCTGTGTCGTTCACGTCCATCACGTCCATACGCTCTGCCAGCCTTTATTGAGTGCGCAATCAACTAAGTACGCGGGAAACGCATGCTTCGCTGCCTTCTTTACTGTGCTTTGCCGCCGTCCCGGACTCTGATCTGTGCTGAAATGTTTGGGAAAAGGAAGGGTTGACGGATAGTGTAGAGTCGATCCAACCACGTCAAACCAACGATAATGGCTCGGATTCTGTCCTTCCATCTCTGGAATGGAACGGCCATCTTAATCGTTGCTTCTTTGACCCTGCCCCTCCACAATGGCATACCCCTTGCTCAATGCTCATCGTAGTCTCGCGCTTTTCTATAGTGGAGCACGTTGTTTGGAACTAAGAAGCAGGACTGGGGGCTGATCAGAAGGTCACGGGAAGAGAAACGACTCCTGGTTGATGGTATCAAAAACACTGTGAATGTTGGAGTCGCGACTCGAGAAGATACAAAGAAACCCGGTCATGCAGAGTTGCGGTGGGAAAGAGGCTGGCGTGGGAAAGTACCTCTTCCGTACTGTGGTATGGGAGGAACAGAAGAGGGGGGCCGAGTCGCTCGAAGTTGGCGTCGGGCCAATGGGATACTTCCGCTGGATGCCAATCGGGGCTCCGAGGACGCGGAGCTTGCAAGGATACGCGGGCGGGGCCTCACGCCGACCTCTTTAACCCATGGCAGGCAAGCAAGACGAAGACGCGTTTCTGGCCGTCGACATCCAATCACTCCTGATCCTTGCATCTTTCTTTTTTTGCTGTCTCTTCCCCCTGCTTCTTGGTCTGCTGGCCTGCTCTCGCGCCTGCTGTGGGCATCCATCCCGTCGCCTCCCAGGCAAGTTCCCATGCTGCTATGGAGGCCTGCAACGGGCCTGGCCGGTTAAGATCTTGCGCGGCAGAAGCGCCCAAGCAGCACGGCAGCTTTTCAGGTTCGCTAAGGTAGCTTCAGACTGACACTGATGCCCACCACATCAGAGTGAGAGGCGTCCACTGGGCCTTTGTGTATTGTACGACATGGCGCGCAGCATGGGATATCCATATGCAAGCGAAATCCTACGACATCAGGCACACCAACCCAACACACACACACACACACACACACACACACACCTAGAGCACTTAGTCACTTAGTGTTATGCCGCATCATAGCTTGAATTGCCGCCATCTAAATGCAATTCACACCACGGTTTATACGAATACCCAGAGCGTTTACCTTGTTCTAACAGATATCAAACGGCAGCCTTAGGACAGCAGCCGAGAAATCAAAGACCCCTGCAACCTTTTTCGAGTCATTCCTGCCAACTTGCATAAGCCCACTTGCTTCGCTAATACACTGTGACCTCGAGCAAACGGTATCCGTGAACCTGAGCGAAGCTTGCCCTGCTGCTTTAACTTATGTTTCTCTTCTCCACCTTTCGCATGCCTCGTTCCTAATTACCCTTCTCCCTCGTTCCCGGTTACTTGTCGCGCATTTCCTTTCCAGTGCTGTTCCAGGTTCCCACTTCCTCCGCCTCGATTAGCCCATCCGCACATCAACCAACGCCAGGTCCCTCGGTCGTGCTTGTGCTGCCCAATCCAGTAACCGCCTCACTTTCTATCAACAACATCTCCCCCACCACTCAATCGTTCGCCAGTCTCGTCCGCCTGCTGCATTGCTCGATTCGTGCATTTCTTCACCAAGCCGGCGCATGCGGATATAAATAAGACGAAGCTTCTCGCGAAACCGACTTCCCCCTTCCCGATTTGTTATACATCTATTCCGTCGCGGGTGCGTGCTACGGCCTGAGGGTTTCCCCAGTTGGCTTGCGAGTGCCAGCTTCAATCCAGGACATAGCTCCTATTATTGGACAGAGGACAGAGAGCTAACTACCACAGCAGCTGCAATGTTCTAGGTCTCTCGGATTGCGACCCAGCTGGGCCCTGGTTTGGGCCGCGTAGGCATTTCCTTCGTCTCGTTTCAATCAACTTCCTCCATCACACCGACACCGACCTACGATACCAATATCGTCGACCTCACATCCCAGCTCACCGGGACCCAAGCTCCCGCGCCATCCCATCGCCGTCCGAACATCCCCTCGACCTCCCTGATGAGCATTGCTGCCGCCGATGGCAACAACACCTTTTGATCCCCCTCTGCCGGGCTCTTCATTTTTCGATATCTACAACGATGGCGCTGCCCAGCGCAACACTGTCCAACTTCCTGGAGGAGCATGCAATTATGTGGATTTAACACCCGGCGCCAATGGAGCAAAGTGCGGATGCCGTCGATTCTGGAGTTGCTTCGCCGCCGGGAAGGCGTATACAGATAGCCTGGGATCTGATAACTCCGTCTGGTGCATGTGTTCGCATCACGCCTGCTTCCACGATGACGGACGCGCCGCGAGCGAGGCTCCAGCACCCGCGCCTGTGCCTGCGATTCCGCCCACGCCCACCACCCACATTCCTCGCCAGGAGAATGAGAGACCAAGGATGTCCAGGGAGCCGCTTAGCCCGGTACAATTGCCAGATGTGTCGTTTCGTGTGCCCACCGGATACCCCCCGACAATGGACTTCATGAACCTGGATACTGCCATGGCTATATCTCCGAGCAAGCCCGAGGAACCAAGGCCCCGTCATGTGGACCACATTAGCCAGCGCCCGGAGTCTACTTTACAGGATACGTTAAGCTGGGGCGACTTTATTCAGTCTCAGCCCGGAAATGGTTCTACTTCGTTGCCGCCAATACCAGTCCAATGCCTAATGCAGTCTCAGCCCAGCTCGACAACATCTTCCAGCCAGGCTCGCTATCTTCGTCCGTTCTCTGGGAAAGGTCTCCAAACACTTAGTGGTGTTGCTACTTCTAACATGCAATCTCTACGGAAGGACAGACTCCAGGATATCGTCACTTCTGTCCCACAGGACCAATTTACCAAGGACGACGCCAGCGCTATGATTGTCCACAGTGATCGTGGTGCAGACACTCCGAGGGCTCTGTCTCCCTGCGTCCGAAAGGAGGATGCTGTTTTTGCCGGGCCTTCTCGCGATACATTGCGCCATCTATCGGATACAGTTCAAGGTCACGAACACCGTCTCGAGAGACTCGAGAATGTTTCATTCTCCGCTGCCGGGCACGATGAGTGTCATGAGAAGCATGACGCCACGGATCTCAGAGTGACCGACCTTGAGGTTCGCTTCGAGGAAGTGGAAAAGCTCATTAATGATAACGGCAGTGTTGTAGGTCGCCTCGCCGACCGACAGACGTTTGACGAATCTACCAACAGCGTTGTTTCAGTCGCTACAAGTACGACTACCGCACGAGCTGGCCATTCTGGCGAAATCTTCAGCCAGATCCAGACGCTGCAGTCTCAGATCCTCCAACTTCAGTCGCAGCTTCCCACACTTACTCGGCCATGGGAGATTGAAGTCGTGTATCTGCCTTTCCCATTGAGGAGGGTCTGGGTGGAGCTCCAGGATTTCAAATCCGATGGCAATTCGAGCTTAGATGAATGGACTCAGATGCCTAACACCATGAGCTCTCACACACTCAGAGCACAGTCACCCTTCTGCGCAGAATGGGCTGATCCTGGACATGACTACGCGTGGTTGATGGCAAAGGCCTGTAGTCCTACCAGCATCATCAACAGCAGACTCAAGAGCCGCGGTCTAGTGCGAACTATATCTGTCCGAGGGTCAGACGCACGAAGTGTCCAGGCAGCGATCCATACTGCGTTCGGCACCGCCTTCACCGAACTTTCTGGCGGTAATCGTTCAGCCTCACGTCGACGCAGCCTCGACAATAAGACAAGTCGCTTTTTGGGCCTGCAGCAACCATGGGTACCGCTCCGCAAGATCCACAAAGACTCCCGCCTCCGGTTTTTGACGCCGGCAGAGATGGTAACGCCTGCCCTCTGGGACGTGTCGTTTCTCAACTCTGTAATTATGCGATCATCTGAGCCGCGTCTGTTCATCACGCAGCCTGAGGCCTATCTCCAAGATCTACCATCGTATGAGAGCGGCTGGAGTTGGCAACGCCTCCGCGAAATGAGCCGTTTCTACCCCGATTCTCAGGCTACTCAGGAAGTCCCCGAAGCCGACGCGAAAGAGGACCACTGGACGTGGAATGACCATCTCGACGAGACTGTGAGTGCGCCAGCTTCTCTGAGTATGCGTCAAGCTGGTCAGCGAGTTTCGGCATCCCCTTCGCTGCATCATATTGCAATTCAGTCTTCGATGCGGTCATCTAGTCCCATGGCAGCCCGTGGGCAAACCCCTGTGAGAGACGGAAGGATTACAAAGCCACCGTACATTCGCACCGCCTCGCTTCCTCCCTCAGTCCCCGCCAACATGTCGCCGTCGCAGATCAAGCGCCGTGTATCATCATTTGGCCAGAGGGCAGCTGTTCCGGTCCGACCCAACCCTCCCAACATTTCGACTGCTTACAAGCGGCGCCGCACGACTCGTTCGCCGAGCCGCCCTCTCAACACCCCTCGATGGACAGTATCGCCAAGCCCGATGCCCGGTGTCATTCCCTCTGATGAGCGTCACCCGTCAACCCGTGGCATCACGCCCCATTATTATGCGACCCCGTACAGCAACGCACCGCTAGGCGAGACCCGTCCGCGGGGTACGGGCGTTGTGGTGGATGATTCTCCCGCCGACGATGACGAAAACCTCGATCCGGATTACGGAAGCACCAACCCTTACGACGATGACGACGACAGCGACTACAGCATCGAGATGGTAGCTCACGTGCCACCGGAGCGTGAGGGTGACTCATCGTTCTCGCGGCAGGTCCATCTGCCTGAGGATGAGCCTTGGCCCGGCATCGAGGACCAGGAACACATGTCCGACGGCGAGAATATTGACCCGCTCTTCTCGCCGACGATCGAGGACGACGTTCACTCGGAGGTGAGCAGCCAGCCATCCGAGTATCCTAGCACACAGCGTGGCTGGCAAGTGCCTGGCGCCGACGACGGCGTAGGCTTTCGTATTCACGAAGACGCCGATCGGATGCAGCATGGCTGGAACTAGGCGTTATATCTGATGCTACCATGGTTCCATATACGTTGCTATTTGTTTTATTTTTGACGAAGATGACGCAGCGAGTTTGGGAGTTCAAGACTGTTTTTCCAAACAGTGTACGTATGTTGTTGTGTCTATTATTCGGCGTTTACAAGGCGACTTTTTATCTATGGCATGGCGTTCAGATGGCGCCAGGTTGCATGCTTTCGTCCCCCTGGCATCTGACGATCTATGAAGGCTCGATATGTAGTGAAAGTCGGCGACGGAAAAGAGGCTCATCAGATTGGGTTGTCAGGTAGAAAAGACGGGAAAAGCGTCGTGCGTTGCCGTCAAGGACATGATTGATGCCATGCCTAGCGAGCTGGGATAGCTCGCAAATCTACACTTTTCTTGTTATTGTACAGCTAGAATAGCAATGACTCCAATACTACAATACAACTAAATCACATGATATCAAAGTCGACTAGCCGGTCGAAGAAGCATGATGGCGATTTTCGATTGAGAGACAGCTGAGAGTGGATTTAAAAGTGTTCAATGACTACTACTACGACTACTTGTATGTGTGTATGCCTTGTAACCCATGCTCTCGTCGCTCTTGAGCCCAAAAGCCCCTTGGAAGGTATCCCTAGTAATATATGTATATAGTGTTGGAACCAAACGCCATGCCTGTTTCGTCAAGTCAATCAGTCAGTCAGTCCGTCCAGTCACCCCTTTTTGTTTGGTTCATATTCACTATCTCAATCTCTACTGCGAGCATGCCGCCGCCACCTCTCTACCCAGTAACATCCTTTTCTTCTTCTATGTATATTGGGGAACTTTTTTTTACTGCAGCAAGAGCGCTTCCGTGTTGAGCACGCCAAAGAGGTTCTCGATCTCCCTCTGCACGTACTCGAGCTCCTGCGCGACCTGGGCCGTGACCAAGGTGTACGCGTACAACAGAGCAAAGTCCTTCTCTTCCAACACCACACCATTCTTGGTAATTTGGTTGTTGTTGTTGTTGTTACTGCTATTGTTGCTGCCGACATTGCCGTTTCCGTTGCCACTCTCCTCCTGTCGCTGCTCCCCGAAGTCATTCCCAGCTATGGGAGAAGGAGGCTGGTGCTCCTTGCGGAACTGATAAATCTTGCCCAGCAGTCGGTCCTTGTTGCCCACCACTGACGGGATCGCGTCGGTGAGCGGGTACTCTAGCATCATGGAGCTTGCGAGCACCTGAAACACGTGGCAGATGCGGTCGCAAAGTTGCGCGCGCTCTGGTGCCGTGTACTCGAGCAGAGCTCGTTCGCCTGCGGACAACTGCCCCCGTCTGGAGGTCACGAGCCGCATGGCGTGGAATCCGTCGAGAATCTTGCTGGTAGACTGCATGATGCGGCCGTAGGCGGCATCAGGAAAAGGGCCACGAAGTTCGAACTCGCTCTTTGCGGAATTACGCAAGGCTTCAAGCTTGAAGGCTATTTTCTGTGTCAGCGTTATGAGTTATGCTGGAGTTTAGGAAGTAAGTCTCTTACCGTAGCGTTGCAGTGCTTGCTCTTCTCCGGCTTTCATGTACGACCTCGTGTTGTCGCTTCGGAGTAGAATAGCCAACGGTCCTCTCTTCCAGATGAGGCCAAGCTGGAGATAGAGTACTGAAAGACCTTCCTTGAACTTCTTCCTGCCCGAGATGGGCCAGATTGCCCGGCAAACAAAGATACCCCATAGAATACCCAAAGACACCGCAACAAATCTGTGATAGACAATTTCAAACATCAAGGGGTTGGAACCTCCCTCATCGTCATCGTCATCATCCACCTTTTGTGACAACGAATAGGCGTAGAGAACAGTGACGTTCCAGGCGAGAAGCGTAATCCTACCGAAGGGGGCATTGTTCTTGACGAGCATCATGTAGAAACTGAAGAAGCTGACCATCCAGCCCAGGAACGCGAGGACGACCCCGTTTCCTTGGCTGATGGCCCACGCCGTCAAGGAAAAGGTAGCTCCGGCAATGGTGCCAATAAACCTTGCAGTGCCCGTGGTGTTGGCTGCTCCGACAGTCATAGACGCGACAATCATGAAAGATAGCAAGCCCCACTCGCCTCGCCAGTGCTGATACGTCGGTCTTGTTGCCGGAATGAAGGCACATGCTGCCCAAAGCATCGCTCCAAAGCCGACTTTGACACCAAATCGGACTGCCCAAATCATTAGCTGTGCCTAAGCACTCTTTGAGTACCTGTCACTTACTGTCATCGCGAGCCAAAACCCTCAGACCCTTGAGAAGCTGCTGCGAGAAAAATCTCATAATCATGCTCGCGTTGGGAGCGGCATCCCAGCTAAAAGTATCTCTGCGCTTGATCATCGTGTCGGGAATACCCCTGGGAAGAGCCGATTTCCTGATGGCACGAACAGGCTGCTCCGGAGGCTCCATAGGTTGATGCAGCAAACGCTCAGTATCCATGCTGCTAGGATCGGATTCCTTGGGTTGAGCGGGCGAGGAAAAGTACTTCCAAACCTTCAGCCAGTTCCAGCTGCGGGAGCCCATCTCACGATTATACTTGAGTTCTTCCAAGGCTGTCAAGTATGCATCAATATCCTCTGCTACGTGCTGCAAACTGAAACTGAAATGTCCGCAGGCGGCCGCGACTTCCTCGATGTCTGCTTGAATCTTTTCTGACCTCGCTCGGCCCAGCTCGATACTAGTGTAGAGCTCTTGCAGGGCGTGAGTTCTTGCGTTGCTGTACAGCACCATTGCGTCCTTTAAACTATGCTTAAAATGAGGGTTGACTGTAATCTTGGAGTCTGCTCCCTTTGCAAAAGCTTGCTCTCTCAGGATCTCCGAAAGAGTGTATGCCAAAGATTTCATCGAGGGGCCCAGCAGCGCTATGAAGAGCTCAAAGATCTCTGACGGTGAGCGGAAAGTAGGCAGTGGCGCCGGAGGGCCGTCTGGGGTTGCCTCAGGGCTTGGGTGGCTATCCAGATCATCGTCGTACTCGTCATCTTCCTCGATTGATGCCAGTGTCGCGAACCGATCCCGAGCACCCTTGAGGTATTGGGACATGGCGCGAGACAGCGTTGGTGAGAACACCGTGCTTCCGGGAGAAAGCTGTCCGCCCATGGGATCCTGCGGCATCTCCTTGAGTAAGGCAAACTGCGTGTTCGCCGCACTCCTCAAACCTCCTATGGCTTGCGAGAGTGATTCCAACGACTTGACGAGATTCTTTTCCAGATTATAGATTTTCTCCCGTCCAAGAACCCAGTGTTCCAATTTTGACTCCCTAAGATTCTTCGTCATTTTCCCGTACGTCGTTTTGTACAGTCTCGCAACCTGGCCAAAGTCTTCCGACATGATCTCGTTCTCAGAACCATTCAGGAAGCCACGAGTAATCATCGAGAGCATGTCCGCGAGTGATACCGCGGCCGAGTTCATCGAGGAACGCAAAAGGGCCCGTGCTGACACTCTCCAGACAAAGAAGTTGACCGTTGCCGTGATTGTAATGCCTATAGCCAACATCTTAAGTACTTGTACAATCTTAGCTTCGGAAAAGTGCCCTTCGTGGATTGCTTCCTCTCTAGTGACCACAGCGATGATGGCAATCGAAGAAAGGGTACATCCCACATTGACCAAGGGGTTGTTCAGCCTTTGCTTCACCCACCCGATGAATCCCATGCCGCCGCCGATGCAGAACGTCAAGATGAGAACGTGAGACAGCGGGATGAGGCCGAGCTGGCCTCCTACCACAACGGAAAAGGCCATGGCGAGGCAGGATATGATTTCGGCATACAGGACGGCTATGGTGGCGATGGCGACGGCCTCGACCATGGAACCCCACGTGCGACTGGCGTGGAAATAGACCGTCAAAGTCGCGACGACGTGCTTCCCATCAGGCTTCCCCAAGAAAGCCGAGATGGGCGAGAGGAACGTCGCCATACTGGCCAACAGGTATGCCAAGGTACACTTCAGCACGCCCTTGCCCGCCGGAGACATGAGCCAGTCCCAGAGGTGCAGGGCACTGGTCTTGATATTATGCTTGACCACATTGAGAGACTCGCCCGTCGACTCGGCGGCCAAGAGGGATCGGTATCCGTTCACTTCGGGCTGAGGAATCTCGATGCTCGATCCGCGGAGAGAGAATTGGCGGCGGCTGCGTTCGCCGGTGCCTGGGACGATGAAGGTGCCATTTCGGAGCTTCTAGAATCACACCGTGCGGTCAGCTACGATTTGCGCAACACCAGCCAACAAGCTTCACCGAAAAAGGACGATAGCCGATTCAACTCACGCTCCGTTTCGAGGGCCGCCTAGGTGGCCATTGGTTGCTGTTCGACGAGCTCATCACGGTTGGGTGTTGCGCATCACCCAAATGTCAGCCGTGTTGGAGCAGTCGGTCTGGTTGCGCTCAGCAAGGGAGCTCGCAAAAGCTTGTCTAATAGAGGTTCGTTTTCTAGGTTGCAGCAATAGGGATGAACTTGTGGTGCCCTCTGGATGTTTTGTTGTACGTAAGGAAAAAAAGGTAGGTTATAGCTGTCAGACACAGACGGACCTACTGCCAACTGCAAAGGCGTCTAAACAAAATTCCCAACGACCGAGCATCCGCGACACACTGGCACTGGTCTAAATTGCTGCAGGTTGGGCGTCGCCACATGGAAAGCTCCTCCCAGCAGCACAGCAGACCTCTCTTGCCTCGAAGATTCGCGCCGACCATTCGCATCCCTAGACCCCTGTCATCTGGCCGGCTGGGGTCCGGAATTGTGCAACATTTCAGTCAGTCAGCCGGCACTGTGTTCCCACTCCCCGAATGCCCATCCAGCCCAGTGTGGGGCTTTGCACAATCGCCGCCTACCTATCTTACACTAGCTAAGCCCGCAGGACGCATTCCCGACTCGCGGTCATCGATCCGGTGCGGGTGTGTACGTACTCTTCCGTCTTAGTTGAGGGTTAAACGACTCATCGGAACAGCTCCTCGTGCTCCTCTATAGAAGGTATCGCAACCACCGCAAACTCTATCTCAAAGTCGGGAAATCCTGAGCGTCGTCTTTTGCCGTTGGTCTTAAGCTTTCATCAACACCAAATCTTCTCCCATGAAGAAATTCGTCTCGAGAATGGTTACACACGCTCCCCGGCAATTCGCCCCATTGAAGCCAGGCGCTGCAGTAAACTCAACTGCACCTCGACTCAAAGGCATTGTGTTCGATGTTGATGGAACGTTATGGTACGTGATCAGGTATCTCATTGCTTGTAGCCATCATACTTTCTCATTCTGTATCTTATTCGAATCCCAACTTTGGCACCTCCGGCAAAGCAGAATCACTTCATCCTGAGCGGGTGGTTTTTCAGACAAGAGTCCATGAATTGCCACACATTTCACATCTTCACAAACTTATTAGATACTCTTACAAGCCGCATATATTTTCTTACGAAATTTGCTGACTAGTATCAAGTGAACCTCAAACGTACATGTTCGGCGAGATGCGTCAAGCCCTCGGCATCACAAAGAAAGTAGACATCCTCGACCATGTCTACTCCCTCCCCACGAAGGAGGAACAAGAGATAGCAATGGAGTCCATTCGCCACATTGAGCGTACGGCCATGGCATCTCAGGTGGCCCAGCCGGGGCTCGTGGAGCTCATGTCCTACCTCGACAGCCGCGGCGTCCGCAAGGGCATCTGCACCCGCAACTTCGATGCGCCCGTGGCACACCTTCTCGGGAAGTTCCTCGAGGGGTCACTTTTCGAGCCTATTGTGACCCGCGACTTTCGTCCGCCTAAGCCAGATCCCGCAGGGATTCTGCATATTGCGCGAAACTGGGGTCTTGTCAAAGAAGCAAGCACCTCGACTGATGCAAAGGAGACGACCGTCGGTGATGGTAGTGAGTTGATCATGGTTGGGGACTCGATCGATGACATGACAGCTGGGCGAAGAGCTGGCGCGGCGACAGTGCTCCTTGCCAACGATGTCAATGTACATTTGGTCGACCACGAGCACACTGACTTGGTGATTCGCCGATTAGACGAGCTGATTCCTATCCTTGAGGATGGTTTTAGCAGCAGGGAGCCAGTTTCATCGACATAAAAGAGACGCAGGAGTAGGGACTAGACGGCAACTTGTCTGCTGTCACTTTCATGTCTATTTAGAAAAAGTTCAAGAGAGTATAAGACACCATGGTCTAGACAAGCAGGACGAACTGCTCAATCGTTCGTCTCTGTCTCATTTGCATATCAGCCACCATTGAACCCATCCTCCAAGTTTGCTACATGAAAGGCTTTTTGTGTCGACATATCCCTCCTGTCTTGATCACGATCGATGATGAATGCTCTCCACAAGCTTTCTAAAGACTTAACCGATACGCCTTCCCAGGGTGCGTGAAGTCCCAAAGTTCCCGAAGTCTGCAGGAGAACGTTGTCCATACATGCGCCGAGTGATGCTGATGAAAAGAGGGTAAGAAGCTTTCCTACGATCGAGTCGACACATTCCGCCGCTGGAACTTGGTGCACGAGGTTTCACCCCAGCTTTTCTACGCGTCTAGATGAAGGGGTCTTCTAAGCCGGCGACATTGTCATCACGACGCGTCCTGCGGCTTCTGTTATCGGGCATATCCATCTTCTGAGACGAGTAAAGCGGAGCTGATGCGATTGCCCGTTGAACCCGTTCGTCAGATGCTGGTTGGAAAGCCATCTGGGTAGAAATATGGCAAGTTCTTGGTCCTTGGCTGAAAGATGGATGTGGCTGTTGTGGCGAAATGGCGCGATTTGATGCTCTGTTATGCAGTTGGTGAGCTTGGTGGGGTTGAGGCCCAATGCTATGTGTATAGTCGAAGCCCCCCTGCGACTAGTTGGAGGTGCCGTTGTACACGTCACTTGCGTAGCTTCTGGGCGCCGGAGGCATGCCAAAGGTAGCTTGTCTCCGGTTCTCTCTTCTCGGATCATCAGGTGTGCCCTTTCGAGGAGGGGCCGGAGGTAGAGGTCCGCCAGGGGCCGGGCGAACAGGCAGGCTAAATGACGCAGCATTGGCGCTCACCGGACCAGCACTATTCGGATACTCGCCAACCTTGGGGATCGAGTTGGTGGTAACAATCCTCTGTCCCATCCCAGGATGGCCACCCGGCTGTCTACTGCTCATTGTGTTGAGCCCATTTCTAGTGGGAGAGCGGTTCGAGTGACTGGCGGGCTCTCTCGGAGAGATAATGCCAGCGCCGGCAATAGGAATTTCTCCTGAAGTAGGCGTGTCCAGGGATCGATCGTTTCCAGAACCCCCGTGGAATGTTGGGGAATCATTGGAGTTGAGCAGATCGCGTGTTGCTGGAGAAAGCTGGGGCGCCAAGTGAGACTTGCGATTGTCCCTCTCCATCATACCAACCGCCCACTCTCTCAGGTCTACTGGTGTTCTCTTGGCAGCTTGGACAAAAGGATCACGGTCCTGGTGGGAAAACATGTTAGCGGCAAGGTTGATTCATGTTTGGGGGATATGCTTACAAAGAGCTCCTGAGGAGTAGGCCGCTCGTCAGGAACCTTGGACAGGCACTTTTGAATCATGTCTTCCAAAATCGAAGGGAAGGCATCGCTCTTGGGTAGCCTGGGCGCAGGCTCGTGGACAATTTGCTGCAAAAGGTCCAGAATGCCGGCGGGTGCGCACTCGCCGTCCGAAAGTTGCTCGCTCGCGTTGAATGGGAACTTTCCAATGGCCATTTCCATGATGGTCAGACCAAAACTCCACACATCTGACTTGACTGTGTACTTCTCGCCCTGGATTCGCTCGGGTGCCATGTATGTTGAAGTTCCCACAAACGTATCAGCAACAGAGTTAATGAGCTCTCCAGACACGCCAAAATCGCAAAGCTTGATGCTTCCCCTAGAGTTCACCAGAATATTGGATGGCTTAATGTCTCTGTGCATGATGTGATGCTTCGAGTAGAGGTAGGTCAAGCCTCCCAAGGTAGCCACGGCGATCTTTCCGAGAACATCTACTCGAACAGGCCCAAAGACCTTGGATACCCGATCCAAAGCACTGAGAGACACGTTAGCCAAGGTTGCTCAAGTATATCAGACACTCGCTTACCCAACGTCCATGTACTCCATACACATAATGACGTCGTTGTGGTCGTTCAGGAAGGCTCCGTAGAAGTTGACGATATACTCGGATGAGCAGCCGTGCATAATCTGAAGTTCGCGCACGATACGCTTGCGCATCTCTTTCTTCGCCTCCACGTGGATGACCTGTGTTGGTGAGTACTTGACCTTCCGAGCAGGGCATCAGCAATGACCAACCTTTCGTGCCATGACAGTTCCGGTAAGAACATGTTTGACTTTGCTGACGGTGCCTCCGTTTCCTGAACCGAGCTCCTTCAGAATTTCTAGGTCCTCTGGTCGCAGATCCAGCTTGTACTCGATGCCAATCTCCAGCTGTGCCGACTGGTCACCGCCGTCCTTATCGCGGTGACTGCTGGTCTCGGCGGTCGGTGGAGGCTTGGGTGCAGCAGGTGTCAAGGCTAGGCCTTTGACGTTCTTGCGCTTCATAGAGCGAGGCGCGAAAGGGTCAGCCATTTTGGGCTAACAGGTCTCCGTCACAGACTCGTAATCGGAAAACCGAAAGTGAAGATGGATAACGCCAGCAGTTACAACAACGAACAGGTATATGTCATGCCCTGTTCACGCTGTAGTAAATAGCCACACCCTCCAGTGTGTGTGTGGTCTCCTGCGCTGCGATTTAAGCTATGCTTTGCCGTCTCGGATCGTCAGGAATTGTGATTCG
This sequence comes from Colletotrichum cuscutae, assembly GCA_030869315.1. Classification (NCBI taxonomy): domain Eukaryota; kingdom Fungi; phylum Ascomycota; class Sordariomycetes; order Glomerellales; family Glomerellaceae; genus Colletotrichum; species Colletotrichum cuscutae. Next base: position 62,657 of record MPDP01000050.1, on the reverse strand, counting down.
CGTGTTGGGTAGCGTTCGCACACGAGTTGGACTGGGTCGAATCGCTTGTGCCGAGGACAGATGACTGGAACCAACGGTCTCGTGTAATCAAATACCAAAGACTGGCTTGTCACTGTAAAGGAATCGAGCAATCGGGGTTGCGTCGGGAAACAGGAGGGGGGAAAGGCGAGCTGCGAAGGTTCGTTAATGCTCGGCGCGCCGAGGTTGAGTTTGATATCGCTTTGGCGGAAGAAGCGATGGACGATATCCGAGGTCGACGACTGCGTGTAAGAAAGGAGAAGGAGGAAGAGGGGCGTAAACGACTCGAAATTTATTGGTGTGATTGTTCTCGATGGCGTCCCCGTTTCGGCCAAGGTGGGGTTGGAAGGTAAGGTAGGGAGGCGACTCCGAGAAATGGCGAGGGGGGAGGGGTAGACGAGCAAGAAATAGGCAACGTGCTCCGTGTCGCTGGATAGGAGTAAATGAGAGGGCCTCGTAGAAGTAAACGAGGTTGCTCTCGATAGGTAAACGGGCGGAACGTGGGTCGCGGGTCAGGATGGTTAAGAAGAGGATGACGGGGAGGGGATGGATGGATGAATGAATGAAAGAGAAAGTAAAGCAATAGAACGATGGACCAGTTTCGACCGCTTGGAGAACAAGACGCAGGTGCAGTAGTCGACCTGAGAGGTGAAGAGTAATAAGTGGTGTCAGATCAAACAAAGGTTCGTTCTGCCACACAAACATCCAAAGTAGAACAGACCGGGTGTGATGGAGTGGGAGACCCCCAACTGGAGCGCAGTGGTACACCCAGTGGAGGGGGAAAGGTAGGTACCTAAGGTGCTGGTGCCCAGGTGTCTGAAGTGAGGTACCTTACCTCCACTTACCCGTGGAAGGAGGACGAGGTGGCAGGAACAGCCCACAAGAATCACGGTCCAGTCCGGTCCCGTCCAGTCTAGTGTCGAGACGCAGGTCTCCCGCACACCCCGAGTCAACAAATGAGGGCTCAGAAATGGTTTCGGATCACACAGCGCGGCTGTATCTGTTTAAGACCTGAACCTGGGACCAACCGGGGGCGGCATCCCCTCCAGGTTCTAATCCGCGCTCTAGTAGCGAGAGCGACGGTTACTCGTCCGTGAAGTCTTCCAGGCCTTTCCCACCTTGGTCTCGGTCCGTCAGGGCAGGTTTGGTCACTTGTGTCGTTTCCACTGATTTCCTTGCTGGCCAGCCGACGCTACGCTACATCGTTTCTACCTCGACGAGTTGAGACTGGACGTCTCTTTGGCTTCTTGGTTCGTCGGCTTCGTGGTTTCCTAGTGTTGCAGTTCGCTGTTTCTTTCTCTGCGACAATGGCGGATACGATACAAATGGAAGCGCCCCACCAACGTCTGCGGTACTGTATCCGAATAAGGCTACGGATACTTCTCCTTACCAATAACTACACTAGTAAAGCCAAGTACCCAGAGTTCCCAACGTGCCTTAGGTAGCTAAGGTCAGATGCAGAGTGGCTGGGATCAGCAACGGAGAACAACAAGAGGACCCAAACGGGCCACGGCCCAGCACTAGCCCGGGCCAGTGTTTTAGAGACGTCGAGACCCAGCTCCGGAGTACGGGATAGAGATGACTTGACGCACGTTTTAGAGCTACAGTAGCAGCAGAACGTGAGAATCCTCCAGGGGACCTTGCAGTTCCGTGGAGCCATCGACAACTCTGGGTTGGCGACTGACGGGTCTCTGGACTGGTCCGTCCAGGGAAGGACCTCCTATTTTACCTCAACTCAACGTAAGATATTGGATCCGTGATTCTTCCTCAACAGCACAGACTCAAAAGCCCAGAGCCCGCCTCGATCCACCTCACTCTTCCTATGGGGTACCTTACTCTACAAGTAAGTGTGTATACGAGCCGGGGACCGACGGCTATCCTTTCCTCTACGCTTCAGCTTCCCATCAACATTAGCAGGTCGTTAGCGAACAAGGCGAAAAGACAATTTCGACTATGACTTGGAGAGGGCTACTGGTACCTTACTCTCTGGCCTGCCGCTGTATCCGCCTGCATTGGACACCATCGGTCCCAACCATTGCCATAACATGGCAGAGGCAACGCAGTAAAAAATAAGCAGTACGGGAATGCAGATCTACACGCCAATCAAAGACATCTAACTGCCTCTAAATTTATCTACTCCCATCCGTTCCTACGACTATCTGTACCATCCTTCAATGATGGCCCACAATTCATCCATTCACCATTTAAGAAGCCGTCAAGTCCAATTGCATCGCTGTCTCCGTCACCCTTTCAACCCGTCACTCAAGTCCATGACAGGGGCTAGGAGTCGTCTGGGCACTTCATATAAGCCGGTGGGCTGCCACGCTGGGTGTGATGGAGGCAACTCGAGCCAACGGTGGTGAGGCATTGAAGAAATCCCACTTTGTTCTGTACCAGGGCCTTGAGTCGCAAAATGGCCTGGTGTCTCAGTGTCTTGCCGCCCGCCCACATTGCCCCTCCCACACCTACCAACAAGCCTCGAATGTCTGAGTGTCTGGTCTGTTCTACTTCCCGACAGGCTCCAGATGGCTGCCCAAGCGCGGGATTGTGCCATGATGTGCTGCATGATGGGTTCATGGCTTGCTAATTTGTCGCTGGCTGCAAAATGCGCTTCCCTGCGGCGCCAACGTCTGTGTCATGTTGACAGACGAAGATGAAAACTCTTGAAAGGATCCTCCTTCGCGATTTCCTGTTTATGCTGCTTATGCCAACTGTGATTTCGAAGTAGTATCATAATCGCCTAGGGTTGACAGATTCTTTGCATCCCTTCTGCCTCCGCACAACTAGCAAGTGACTGGAGTTTGTTGCATTCGTGAAGGAACAGCGGGAAAGAGTAGGACTACGCTGTTCGCAGGCAAGCCAATTCAAGCCGTTTAAGCCAAACGCTTACAGACTAACACAGGTTGCTGTCTACCCCTAGTATCGATCATTGCAAGAAGCCTCCCATTATTCAGCTGAGCTACTTGAGCTGGCGGCTATCCCAAGAAATAGTCACTGAAGCTTCATGATTCTCTAAAGGATGCTTGAGTTGATGCAGTGACTCTTCTCAACGAGGCCGTGTCGGGTGCATAGAGTCATGAACGGCGACTTAGAATAGCGGGCTGTGGTTAAATCAGCCTAGGGTAGCTAGTCTTCGGAAATCTGGGATTCACATCGCGAGCAGGGGACGCAGAATCACTTTGCACGTGGTATCGCAGGTGGCATACCTTCCTTACCTTACGGAGTACAGAGTACCTAAGGTACAGGGATACCTATATTGCGGATAAACCGATAAGATAAGCGGCTCTATCCAAAAGCCGGAATAACTATCACCAGCCACAGTGGACCTTCCGGGTCCGAGGCTGAAGGTCGGGTCAGCGAACGAGGCGCGCTGGGAGAGCCATTGGAGGGAGGTCCAAGCTTTCAATTATTCCAAGTGCAGGCGTGCTGGAGAGGCAACTGAAAATTGCCTGGTCAAGGACGCCTTCCTTCAATTCTTGCCCACGTTCTTTCCTCCGAATTTGAGCGAACCCATCTCGACACCGATTCATTAATCTGGGCACGATACTTTCTTTTCTAATCAAATTCTGAGCCTAGTCGAGCTCTCTCAGCGATCGCAACGCGCCTACCAGATATCATCCACCGACGAAGGCGCCACTTTCACCACGCGCTGCGACTTTGATTCTAGGCAACTTCAAGATGAGCGCCTCAATGCGGGATTTCGTCGACGGCGAGGCCGAGCTCGATGATGAGGATGAGGAGTCTCTGGATGAGGATGCCGACCCTAGATCTGCGCGCAGAAGAAATGCGGCCCCCGAGGACTCCTCCGAAGAGGAAGAGGACGATGAAGATGAGGAGGAAGCGCGCAAAGTAGGCGATGGATATTCAAATCACGTTGACGACTGACTAATTTTTTCTTCCACTCAGATTCGCGAGGGATTTATTGTCGACGAAGATGAGGAAGAGGAAGTAGGTGAGGACGAAGATGCTCACGAGCGAAAGCGGAAGCGAGAGCATCGCGACAGAGAAGAAGAAGAGCGGCTGGACGAGGATGACCTGGAACTTATCGGGGAACAAATCGAGCGCAGAGCACCAACACAGGTACGATGTCCCCATGGACTATCGCTACTGGATGTACTAACGTGTCTGTAGCCTAAATTCAAGCGTCTCAAACGAGGACATCGGGACGAGGACGACCGTGGCCCCGAGCGACGCGGCTTAGAGGACATGTTCTCCGATGACGACGAGGAAGCCAACGATCAAAAACCCTACGGCCGATCGAACTACCGCCCCCAGGCCGACGAGTTCGAAGACTTCATTGAGGAAGATTATCCGGAGGATGAGGACGAACGAGCGCGTCAGCAGGAAGATGCCGAAGTCGCTCGGCCCCGCGACAGAGGAGTTGGAGGCGTCGTCGACACTTCCGGCCTCGATAAAGACGCCTTGGAGGACATGGAGGCCATCTTCGGTAATGGCGAGGATTACGAGTGGGCCCTCCAAATGGAAGAAGAGCAAGAAGACCGCGAACGCGAAGAGCAGGTCATTGAGCTCAAGGACGTGTTTGAGCCTTCACAGTTGAAGGAGAAGCTCTTGACCGACGAGGACAACCAGATCCGATTCACAGACGAGCCTGAAAGATTCCAGCTGGACCGAAAACCGTTCAAGCACTTGCAAATTAGCGCTGAGCAGTTCAAGGAAGAGGCCCGGTGGATTGCGGGTTTGATGTGGCCCAAAAAGCTGCTCCAGTCCGAACTACACGGACCCTTCACCAAGGCGATTGGCAAGGTCCTCGAGTTCTTTGTCGTTGACGACGTTGAGGTCCCCTACGTCTTTCAGCATCGCAAGGATTACCTGATCCATGCCAAGAAGACCAAAAATCCCGACCATCGTGACGACCCTGACGCCCCTGAGTGGATTGTCAGCGCAGACAAGCTTCTTACTCAGGACGACTTATGGCGAATTTTGGAGCTTGATATCAAGTTCCGCTCACTGATCGAAAAGCGGAACGCTCTGGAAAAGACGCTCGAGAACCTCAAATCTGCTGCTAGCATCAAGGACGATATACTCGAAGATATGATTCCCCAAGCTGCGACCATGGAAGAACTGCAAGATTTGCAGGACTATCTCCACTTCCAGTACACCAACGAGCTCAAGGATTTGTCTTTCATGAACGGCAATGGCAATCAGATGAAGCGCCCAGGCTCCAAATCAAATCTTGTCGACAGAGTCAGGAGGAGCAAGGCTATCGGTTTTGTCCGTGCCTACGGTATCACTCCGGATCGGTTCGCCCAAAACACTCTTCGCGAGGGCAACAAGGTTTGGGCCGACGACGACAGCCAGCTTCCTGACGACCTCGCCGACTCCCTCACGGATGAAGAATTCCAAACCGGTGATACTGTGATGTACGCTGCTCGCCAGATGTACGCAGAGGAGCTGTTTGTCAACCCTCGTATGCGGAAGCACTTCAGAGTCAACTTCTATCAGATGGGCGAAATCAGCTGTCGCCGGACAGAGAAGGGTTTGAAGAAGATTGACGAGTCACATCCATTCTACGAGGTCAAGTATCTCATCAACCAGACAATCGCCGACGTTGCTCGCCAGCCAGATCTGTACCTCAAGATGATGAAGGCCGAGGAAGAGGGTCTCATCGAGGTTAAGCTGACATTGGAGAACGACGAGGGCTTTAAGCGCTCGTTGCGCCAAGAGTTCATTTCAGACAACTACAGTGAACTCGCGGATCGATGGAACGATGAACGTCAGAAGGTACTTGATCTCATTGTTCCCCGGCTTTCTAAGATTATTGCCAAGGGCGTCAAGGAGTCTCTCCGGACTGCATGCCAAGAAGAAGTTCTCAAAGCCTGCCGCGAAGAATATTCAAAGAGGCTCGATCAAGCGCCATACAAGCCCAAGGGTATGATTCTTGGCACACTGCCCCGAATCATCACTCTGTCCAACGGAATGGCCGATCCAGCTCGCGACCCTACACTCTGGGCTTCTGTTGAGGAAGATGGCCGGGTCATTGAGCAGGGAAAGCTGGGCAATCTAGCTCGTGACGAGCGAGCGCGCGAAGAATTTGTCGAGATCGTCAACAGGCGCCGCCCGGATGCCATCGGTATCAGCGGATGGTCTGCAGATACGCAGAAGCTTGTGAGAGACCTGGAAAGTCTAATCAGCGAGAAGGGCTTGATGGGGCCTGAGTTCGATGACCCTGAGCTTGGGGAGTATCGCACTGAGCCTCTCGAAGTCATCGTGGTAAATGACGAGGTGGCTCGTCTCTACAAGGACAGCCCTAGAGCAGTCGCAGAGCACCCTACTCTCAGTTCACTCACAAGATATTGCATCGCTTTGGCGCACTACATGCAAAACCCACTCAAGGAGTATGCGGCTCTTGGTAAAGACATTGCATCGCTAGCTTTCCATCCTTGTCAAAACCTGCTGCCCCAAGAGAAGCTACTCAAGCACCTCGAGTCCGCGATGGTTGACATGGTTAATCTGTGTGGTGTCAACATCAACGAGGCCGTGGGCGATTCTTACACAGCGAACCTCCTGCCCTATGTCGCCGGTCTCGGCCCCCGAAAGGCCACAAGCGTCATCAAAGCCATCAACGCGAACGGAGGAGCTGTCGGCAGCAGAGATGAGCTGGTTGGCGACCCCGACAGTGGCAAGCTGCCAGTTGTGGGCCCAAGAGTCTGGAACAACTGCGCCAGTTTCCTCTTCATCGACTACGATGCGACCAACCCCGCCTCAGACCCCCTTGACAACACCCGTGTTCACCCAGAGGACTACGAGCTGGGTCGCAAGATGGCAGCTGACGCCCTTGAACTTGATGAAGAGGACGTCAAAGCGGAGACGGATCACAATGGACCTGGCGCTATTGTTCGAAAACTCTTTAAGGAAGACGAACAAGAGAAGGTTAATGAGCTTATCCTCGAGGAATATGCGGAGCAACTTGAGCGTAACTACAGCCAGCGGAAGCGCGCTACGCTCGAGACAATTCGGGCTGAACTTCAAGCCCCCTACGAGGAGTTGCGCAGAAACTTCTCAAGCCTCGGTCCGAACGAGATTTTCACAATGTTCACTGGCGAGACCAAGGACACACTCGCTCAGGGCATGATCATCCCCGTCAACATCCGAGTGGTGAAAGATGACTTCGCCATAGTGAAGCTTGACTGCGGCATAGAGGGCCGCATCGAGTCGCACGACGGCCCTGATGGTGTTCGCGTCAGAGGTCTTCTCACGACCGGGCAGACGGTGCAAGCCAAGGTTCTTGAGGTAAACTACAAGGACTTCTTGGCCAAGCTTTCTGCAAGAGAAGCCGAAGTCAAACGCCCTTACAAGCGTCAATTATACCATGGCCATGGCCAGTGGGACGAAAGACTGGAGGCAGCTGATAAGGAAGAACTCCGCGAAAAGGACAAGACCACTGGACGCACCCAGAGAGTCATAAAGCACCCGCTGTTCAAGCCGTTCAACGGATTGGAAGCTGAGCAATGGCTTGGTACCCAAGCCGCCGGAGAGGTCATCATTCGACCTTCCTCAAAAGGTAACGACCATCTGGCTATCACCTGGAAGGTCGCCGATGGCGTTTTCCAACATGTCGACGTGCTTGAGCTCCAAAAGGAGACAGAGTTTTCCGTCGGCAAACTTCTCAGGGTTGGTGGCAAGTTCACCTACAAGGATCTGGATGAGTTGATCCACGAACACATCGAGACTATGTCTCGCAAGGTGGATGAGATGATGCAGCATGAGAAGTTCGAGAAGCGGTCCAAGACGGATCTTGGTAGGTGCCTCCGTACTTTACTATTGAGATGAGCGACAACTGATCATGCAATACAGAGAAATGGCTCACCACATACATTGATGCCAATCCCAACCGGTCCGCTTATGCGTTCTGTATCGACCCAAAGCATCCCGGTTACTTCTGGCTTTGCTTCAAGGCGAGTCGTGGATCTCGTGTCAACTCGTGGCCTGTTCGCGTTATTCCGGGTGGCTTCGAGTTACTGAAGCAGGCTTACCCTGACATGAGAGCGCTGTGCAACGGCTTCAAGATCCGTTACCAGACCGAAATCACCAAGATGCAGAAGGGCGGTGGTAGATAGGGTCCATCTGCCCATGGCACTAGGCCTTCCGCCCCTGTGACTAGGGACTACGTCACAGCTAGCTCGCCGCTTGAAGGCTGCTATGGAGAGCGGGATGGCAAGAATGGACGACATTTGATAACGATGGAAGAAGAAAAAGACTACCTCAGATGTGTGGGCGGTTGAATAGACGCCGGGTCCCAGTGAAGTAGTGCGTGGAATTGTCTTATTTGGGAACTCCTCGGTTCCCTGGAATCGATTTTGGGGGGGGTTTCACGGAAGCGAACGGGGGTATCACGCATCATCATCATTCATGTAGATTAGTAAAAAGGCCCTTGAAGGTAAAAAAGCCAGTAGACAAAAATTGGAATTCCTCAACGACAATAGTCATCACTCAGCTCAATCATGGGACTCTCTCACATGCTGAACATAAGGTGCCGACGTTAAGTTCTTCAGGGACTACCCTCTTATAGGTGAAACCTCGGTGTACATCATGAAGCTCGATGCCTTTGTTATTGAAGAGTTGCAAAGCAGCCGGGCAGCTAGCTAAGTTTAATATGTCTCCAAGTCTAAGTTAATGTGCCGATCATGTACTAGTACTAACAAAAGGAACGACCATGACTGTGATCGATCTCTTTGTACCAAATTACAAGCATCTCAGTATACATTAAACATTGTTCAACATCTACACCGTCAACATCGCCAAAAGGAACTAAAGCATTGTAGCCATTCAAAGAGCCAAGGCGGCGAGGGCACCAATAGCCATCAGCAGGAAGCTGGCACCCGCCTGAACGGCCGCGTTGACAACAACAGCCGGTTTGGTCGGGTAGCTGGCGCTAGAGTAGCTAGTTGTTGATGCACCGGGGGCCGTCCCCGCGGGCTTGGAGGCAGTGAGAGTGGTAGCCTTGGTCACCGGGACGGTGGCATTGAAGCCGGTAGGAGGCTTGGGGATGGTGCCGTTGCCGGAGCCGGAGCCGGAGCCGGAGCCGTAGTTGTTACCACCAGGGGCGCTGGGCTTGGGAGGGACTCCAGACGGGGAGACCGTGGAGAGGGTCTTGGTCAGGCCGGGGGCGGAGTTAGGGCCCGAGGGGGCCGTGGGGACGACCTTTGTCACGATGGGCACGGAGGTGCCGGCAGAGGGAACCGATGTTGTGACGATCTTGGTGGTGACACTACCGACGGGGCAGTTTGTGACGGAGGGCGGGCACTTAGTAATGGTATAGACGGTGGTGAAGGTGGTGGTCGAGACACCAGGGCCAGTGCCAGGGCCAGCGTTAGACTTATCATTGGGCTTGTCGTTGCCCTTGACCGGCTCGGTGGGCTTGGGAGCAGGGACAGATGAGACGGGGCAGACCGTGGTGTACAGAGCTATGGTCTGCGTCGTGACCTTGCCGATGTGGGCTGGGCAGTTGGTGACGGTGGGCGGGCACGCGGTAATTGTAGACACCTTAGTGGTGTAGACTGTCGAGGTCGTGAGCTCGACGGGAGGAGTTTTCGTCGCAGCCGCCTGTGTCTGTTTGCTGGTGACGCCAGTCTTGTTGCTGGTGGCGTCGCTCTCGGTACAGACATCCTCGTCGGACTTGCTGTTGGACTGGATGGAGATGGAACCGGATGCGCTGGCGGTAGCTGACTTGGTGCCAGTGGCACTTGTGGTAATTAGGCCAGTGGGAGTAATAGAGGCGGAGGCAGACTTGGAGCCGGAGACAGAGGCAGACCCAGACCCAGATCCAGACGCTGAACCAGAGGCAGTTCCGGAGGCAGAGGCAGTTCTGGAGGCAGAGGCAGTTCTGGAGGCAGAGGCGGTGCCAGAGGCAGATGCGGTGCCAGAGGCAGTGCCAGAAGCTGAGGCGGTCTTGGAGTCAGAGGCGCTGATAGACGTGTCCTTTGCCGTGACCGAGCCGCTAGCAGAAGCAGAGATGGAAGCGCTCGTTGAGGTTGAGGCGGAAGCAGAGGCGGACGCCGAAGCAGATGCCGATGTGGAGATGGTAGTCGACGTGACTGCAGACGATGTCGAAGCGGAAGACGTCGAGGCGGAAGACGTCGAGGTGGATGATGTGGAGGCAGATGATGTCGAAGCAGACGACGCTGTGGCAGATGTCGAGGTAGAGGTTGAGATGGAGCTCGAGGTAGAGGTAGAGGTAGACGAAGAGGACGCAGAAGTCGTTACTGCTTTGCTGCCCTCCTTGAACACACGAATGTCCTTGATCTTGAAATAGGTGTCCTTATAGGCGCTGGGATTCGCCGCGACATAGGACGAGCAGACAGAGTGACCAGTGGACGCGGCGCACTGGTCCTTCCAGATGTACTCATTGCCGGCGAGAACACCGCAGAAGTCAATGTTCAGAACGAGTCGCTGATCGGCAAAGTGGCTGTTGATGTTGCACTTATCATTGGCGATGAGCATGGAGGGAGTTCCCCAAGAGGAGGTATCAGGCGAGTCGGAGCCAATGTTCTTGGGAGCTGCGGAATGGGTCCAGGCTAGGTGTCATGTTAGCTACCTGTTGTATATATATTCGCATTGAAAAGTAGGGTTTGGAGGCTCCTTACCAAAGAACTTGATGTAGTCGTCTGTCCACTCAACAGCATCTATTTCGAAGGATTAGTTGAGACCATCCCAAGACTGATATGCTGGCTTTACTTACAGATACCACCATCGGACGAGCCCCAAGGGTCAGCAGAGGTGGCTGTAGTAGTACAACCCTCATTGGTGTATTGTCCAGGAGCCAGTTGATCACAGTTTGCTGTGTTAACTTTGGCTGTCTGCCCGATTTCACTGATGACACACTGGCCCTGTTCGGACGTGAGGTAGGTGTGGGCAGCAGGCTTGTTGGCAGCCTATCGTAGTTGTTTAGCAAAGCTTTTGGAGTGCAAACATGCAGGCTGTATCCATACCGCGTTGTTCCAGCCCTCAAAGAAGTCAAGCTCGCCTTTCTTGGGCCACGGAGAACCGTAGGACCAGCTTCAATGATGTTAGTATAGGGAGAACTGGATGTTCACTCTTGGATAGAGAACTTACAAAGCAGGCCAGGCACCGCAGACAGGTTTAGGAAGATGAGAAAAGCGGGCGACCATGAGAGACTTGTTGTAAATTGCCTTGCTCTCGAGTCTCACACTTGAACGGCCAACACCGGGGAACTCGGTGACGTTGTGGGCATCAGGACCCACGTAGACCTCGCCGTCGGCATTGCTGATGAGGCCCAGCTTCTGGGCATCGACACGGGTGCGATAGTTGATGTAGCCCGAGGTGAGATCGACGTCATTATAATCTCCCGTGCCGTACTTGCTCTCGAAAAAGTCAAACTTGTCGAAGAAGTTCGTGGAGTCGTATGTGTCGTCAAGGACGAACTGCTTGGCGACAGCGTCACCAGCCAAGGCCAGGGCAGCCGTGCCTAGGGTAAAGAGTGAAGGTGCCATTATGGCTGTATTATGATTAACCAAAGAGAGACTTTGTTAGGCTGTATAGAGAATAACGAATGGCTTGACGTGAGATACGTCGTTGGACGAGCAAGAGTGCTCTAGGAAATGCTGGACGACACAGCTGTTGGCGGATGTGGTGCGTGAGGTGAATGGGACGAAGCCCATTCTAGGCGGACGAGGTGCCGCTTAAGATGTCCTGCCATCCCGTTGGATGCTTGAGCATCTGTCCCGTGCCGCTGGTACGGAGGCCACTTACACGGCCAGAGGCACAGCGGCACCGCGGGCTAGACGTCCTTGAAGGGCTAAGCGAGGTTCTCATCTTGGAAATATCCTCCTTTAGGGCCCGCTGAACAGAGTCTAAGATGGCCTGTCTGGTCGTGCTGGACTATTCGCCATTGCTGTCTGTGTGCCCCGGAAGGGGAAGGAGGTTTGCAAAGGAAGTCATCTTCGTATGCACGACTCCCATGATGGCTGCCGAGGCCAAGCATCGTGAGGTCCGGGCACCAGCCGGAGAGTCGACCCTGACTACGCCAAATCAGGTGCGGGAAAGGGGCCCAGGAAATTACAGAAATGGGAAAGATTGACAGTGATTGGGGGATCCCACGATGGGTGCCACGGGGGCGTCGAGCGATGCGGCTATGGTGTTAGTCTCTCGACTTGTATCGGCCGATGGACTAACTCAAAGGGGATGTTGGTTGGCGACTATTGTTACTACGAGGAGCCAGGTGCGGCTGGACTTGGTGGCTTTTTGCGGCTAATTAGGTTATCCCCTCCCCTCGACTTAATGCAGCCGCTCTCTTGGTTTATACATAATGTAGGCGGGAATAAGCTATAGGTACGCATACATACGATCCTGAGAGAAAATAAGGGTTCCTCAAATTTGTAAAGTACCGTGCATTATGCTCACAAGAGTAGACTGCGGCGCGGTATGAATCCCTAATTACCCACTGCATCCTGAGTCGTTTGCTCAATATTACATGGTTCTCGCATGTCATGAATCCTTTAGTTAGCAATCGCGGCCCATCGCGTCAAAGTCCGTGTGACGAGCGGCAGGATTCTGTTTCCCACGCTCGAGACTTCAGGCGAAGATGGAAATGCCATTCTCAACTGCGATGCTATTCTCGGATGTAGCTGAAGACGACAAGCATCAGTGCGCGAGTATGGCGATGCTTGGCAGGGTCTCAGCGCTCAGGAGTGGGTATGTGGAAGTCATAAACACCACGGGAAAAGGGCTCAGAGTGACCCCATGATGAATTTCGTGGGTGTTGCGGGGCTTCTCTTCCTACTTTGGCCTATGCCGAATCGGATACAGACGCCGAGGCAGTAAGCATCATTCAAGCCCTTGTTGGTGAGGTGAACCCGGCGACGATAGCCGTAAACCCGCATCGTGCCAGGCTCTTTTCATGAATTAGACGTCGACGTGCGGCACAGAGTAAGCAGATACGCATGAAATGGATCTTTTGTAAGTCACCGCAGAGCAGTTGTGAGAGAGCGGTGGACGATGTACATATTGAACCGTGGAACTTTGGTGACCCCCGAAGAAATGAAATTTCTCGTTCAGTTCACCCGCTCGTCGCGATTCATGAGAACCAGCCATGTGGTAGCCCAGCACTGGCGCATCAAGTACTCTTCCACTAGAACCAGTTGAGAAGTATGATACCCCGGCTCTGGCGCTAAAACATCGTGGCGGAACTGGAACCCAGACGAGGTGGGAAGAAGTAGAGGGGCATAGGGGCAGCAAGTAAAATACAATCAACACCTGAATGGGAGTACTGTCGAAAAGAACATTGACGCCACGCGCTGCACAGAGGAGCGTTTGATTAAGCAATAGGCATTCACTGGTCCAGAACCTGAACCTGCCGCGTTGTTCAATCCAGGATTGCGGGAATTGCCTTGGGAAAGAAGGCCATGACTGGGAGACATCGACTTGCCGCACACGTGGCTTTGTATTTTTTCTACCGAGGACGCTGAAGGGCGTGGCGGTAGCAAATATCAGACCAATCCGTGGTCATCTGTGCCGCGGCGGTTCTATTTTGCGACTCAACTCGGCACAGGTTTCCTCATTCCACCCACTCGACCTCCCTCACTCCTGGGTAAAAGGGCGTGAAGGTGTACGGCAAGTCTCTTCGGCGGAAGCCGTCCTGATTCCGCAAACGTGATTCTATGACTCGAACAACAGGCCTCTTGCTGCCGTAGGAGCCTGCCTCTTTGATCTCTAAATCTGGTGGTCTAGCATTGCGTAAGCCTTTGTTTTTTCCAAGCGTTATCGTTGATCGCGAAAGAAGAAAGCCCCGATCGAAATATCAGACAAAGTTGAGAAGATATATATAACGCGGTGTTTGTCGGCACTGCACCACTGGCTCTGGGACAAGCCCTTCGCCTACAGGTGCTCCGCTGGCCCCGCGTGCGTCATCATGTAGAGGGGAGTACACTGAGAAAGAGGAGAGACCACTTACGCTGAAGTTGATGTTTTTTACATGGGTATCTTGTTTAATGTGTTGGAAACGTCCTCTGTAGATTCATGTTTCCGGCCTGAACTTGCCACGCTTCTCCTTCATGGCATCGACCTTCTTCTTGTCCTCGTCGAATCTCTTCAGCATAGCGGCTTGTTCCGCCTTGCGACGCTCGCGCAGTTGGAAGCGGTAGAAGTCCGTAGTCTCGTCCTTCTTCTTCGAGGCCCTGTCGATCATCTTCTGTCGGGCTTCTTCGGCCTCGTTCTTGTTGGCCGGAGCAACACGGCCACCGCGGACAACTGTGACGAAGCCGTCCTCGTCTGGCTCATTGCGCAACCTCTTGGCCATCTCCGCCGCTTCCTTCTCCTTGCGGTTGAAAACGTTGAAGAAGGCGTGAACCGACTTCTGCGTTGCCGCCTTGTCACAGCGCGACAGCTGAATGTGTGCAGATACCCATTCGGATCCAAGCTCGGGCTCATCCTCGGAAACACCCTGTCCCCAGACGGGAAATTTTGTCGTCTTGTTCGCCTTCCTGATAGCCTTGAGCACGAGCTCGACGCTCTTTTCATCTGCGAAGAGAGCAATGGCGCTGCTACCGCTTTTTCGCAATCTTCTCGTCCAAGTCTCGGGCAGTCGTGCGATTTCTTCCTCCCGGGCTCTCTCTTCTGCTTCCTGTTCGCCGCGCTTGCGCTTCTTGCCTAGACCCATAATCTTCGCAGCGTTGACTGGGTCGACAGCTGCGGCATTCTTCCGATCATCCTCGAATGCAATGCTTTCGAAGCGACCTGGACCAACGAGAGCGGAGAAAACTTGGCGAAAATGAGCTTCGGTGCTGTCGACGGGGACGTTCTTGAGAAAGAGACTTCGATCATCGATCTCGGTCGGAATCCTGGGCGCATTTCGTCGAACGCGGATCTCGTGAAGAGCGGTGATGGGGCACGAGGGAAGTGCTGGGAGCTTCACTGGCAATAGAAGGAAGCCATCCCCTTGGGACTCGGCGGTTGACATATTGGCGGGTGATCGGCTCAACGCGAAGAAATGTTGTCGTCCTATGGAAGTACGCAGCTAGAATTCTTGTCGGATCGAAGCCAGCCTGAGAAAAAAGTCAAGGTGGGTCTTTGATTATTATCAGAAGCTACTATCATTGGCCTTACCCAGCCGCATGGCCCGTGCTTTACACCCCACCACTCTTATCAACGGTAAGGGCGATCGACACCGAGCTCGGTGAGGTGGGCGATCTCTCTCCGTCTTACTTAGTTTAGGTACTAAGGTTGTTTCTGTTGCACTCTCGGAGTAATTGAGGTACGGTGGCACACAACGCTCTGGCTTTAACATTGTCTATTTAGAATCAAATATGATGTGAAACCAAAGTGAAGTTGGATATACTGTAGCAATCTAGCAGAGAGCGTGTTAAGACTGGTGGTCAATCAAATCTCGATTGATATTCTTCCAATACCACGACTCACGCAACTCAGCAATGACTCAAGTTTGTCGTCGCCAGATAGAGCTGTGCCTCTGTGATCGACTCGACCGCTCTTAAGCGCAACTTTGCAAGTTCCACAGTTACCGACTTCGCAGCTACTCTCCACATCGCCCCCGATCTCCCGCTTAAGTACTTCCAGCAGCGTCTCCTCCTCGCCCACCTTCAGGATCTTGCCGCCTCGATTCAGAACCTCTGCCTCGAATGGGTCTCCCGATGTGTCGGCAGAGAAGGCTTCGTAATGTACGTCGCCCTCATCGAGACCACAATCCTCTGCGGCTACCCTTACAGTATCGGTCATTCGCGTAGGTCCGCAAACGTAGACGTGGCTGTTCCACTTGAGCGTCTTGATGATCTCGGCGATATCCATCCTCTCGCCTTTACTACGGTCGTAAAATCGAACACTACTCCCAAGAGCATCCAAGCGAGAACGAAACGGTATATCGTCATCCGAGCGAACGGCGTAGTGCATCTCGAAATTGTAGTGGACTTCGTGGTAGGCCTCGGCAAGGACCAAAAAGGCGGTAATACCGATACCTCCCACAATGAAGACGTGATTGCTTGAGGCACTGGCAACTTGTACGTCGGTTGTCATTCGCCCAACCTGAAGGATGTCGCCTACAGACATAGAGTTGTGGATGTAGAGGGATCCTCCACGGCCCTTATCCTCGAGAGCAATGCCGAGCTCGAACTTGTTGCGGTCCCCAGAGATGACGGAGTAAGACCGAAGGAGGCCATTCGGAAGTTTGAGCTTTGCGTGAGCCCCTTTGTTGAGATATTCTGGTTTCTCGATTGGGTTGATGGCTTCGAGGACAAACGATGAGATTCTCGAGGTTTGTCTTGTCTTTTCGATAATCTTAAAGTCTCTCCACTGGTCCCCCTTTTCCCTCTTCACTTGAGCTTTAGCCTTGGCCACTCGTCGCTGGAATGCGCCACGACTTTCCTTGCCCATGTCTTCAATTGATGCAAGTTCCTCATTCATAGCCGCGTCGGTTTGGTTCCGGTGCAGGTACTCCTGAACCCTCTCAATAGTCCACTTGGGCCACTTGCGCTCGACGAGCCTAATTTCGTCGCCAGCCTCGACTGTTCCCTCTTTCAAAACACGATAATACCAGCCAGTCCTACTAGACTTGAACGTCGTAGGCGCAAAGTTCTTTAACTGGAAACGATGATTGAGCTTGTAACATGGTTGTCGTGGCAAACTGACTTGGAGCACGACTTCGGCACCAACGGCGATAACATCGCCAATGCAAATGTTGCGCTCATTCATGTGTCTGGTGACAAAGTTTTCGCCAAAAGCTCCCGGTCTGAATCTGTCCGCTGCAATTGGATGCTCTGCCTTCCAACCAGAATAGTGAGAGGAGCAATCTGGATTAAACTTTCAGAATTGCGTCACGAGGGAAGAACGCCTGAACCAGCATCGCAATGTACTCACAACCGTGTATCGCCTTATCCGGTCCACCATGGAAAGTTGGATCATGCTCATCCGCATCGAGTCCGAGATATGATACGTGAATGGGACCATGCCTCAAATCCTTGTCGATTCCGGACGTGACCTCTAGTCCAGGCATCTTCTTCATCACGCTGGTGCGAACCTCCAACAGAGTGTCGCTGGTAAAAGGTGACCACAGGTCAATTTCTGCGGTGAGACTCATGGCCGGTGAATTTCGAGAAAATAAATGCAGAATTGTGTGTCTTGGAAAGGTTTAAAACATGAAAGAGGAAAGTCGCAAACCAGGATTGAGGATCCTACCCAGCTAATTCTCATTCGGCAGCATGCTACTTTTATGCTAAGGACCACAGTGCAGATGGCCATTGCGCACAGTAAAGAGCTGTGCCCTTGATGCACAGCATCGAACAGTGTAGAGGAGTACTGGAATGAATTTTGGATCTTTTGTAATAGGGAGGCTCCCTCATAGCTGTGCCATAACGAACAATAAACCTGAGAAGCACACATGAGGTAATCTGCGTCCGAAATATGTGTGAAATAGACTTATCGATCCCACGCTACGATGATAACAAGCTGAGAATTAATTATGTTTGGCTTTTCGAAGCAACTATACTACTGATCTATTTAGAGACGACATAATAAACGATGCTTACCATGTACTATATGAAGAGGACTGCATATTAACAATACCCTAATAAATCTGAATTGCTAGGTACCAAGGTACCAAAAGAAAAGCCCAGTTGTAAGCACTAAGGCGGTCAGATGCCGGGGTTCACCGGGCAAATCCCCGGTGTAAAAGACCCACAGCTCCGGCACCAAGAAACGCAGGGGGTACAGATAATGCTGAAGACATGGGCTGAGGTCCCGTAGATTTCGACCTCCTTGAAATGTAAGGCTGTCGACCGTAGAATCAAAAAAGCACCGGCCGTGTCCCTGCTACCAAACTAGGCCCAGCGGATGAAAGGCTGACGGCGGCGTCCGCCGGGCAAACTAATATGGTTGGGGATTGCTTCACTTGGTAAAACCCTCTGCTGGTAGTATGAGCGAGATGATGGAAAAGACATATGCACTGTTACCTCTGCAGAGAACTGTTCTCAGTCTCTCATCTCCTTAATCCGCATTGTGTGACACTTCCTAGAACTAACGCACTCCCTCAGCCTTTCCACCTGACTGCAGGATCGAGATGGCCTCCAAGAGAAAAGCGCTCGGTCTGCACCGGCAATTCACCACCCTTCATCTTCCTAGTCTTTGATAACATGTGAATCATTCGTGGACGATCTGGGGGCCTCAAAGTTGATGGGAAAGTTTTTCGTGAGGCTGTGGCGTATCCCAGAGAGTTATTTTCTCCAGATATTCTACCATCGCCTCGCTCTTCGAACCTGGCCTTAGGGCGATAACAGATCAGCGTGGCTGAGCCCAAGTCAGCATCAAGATCTTGGGCATCAACAGAAACCGGACTTACGCCGCGTACGAGCTGCTAGTTGTGTCGGATTTTGCACTTGTGCGAACACAGCATCACCGAGAAGGCTCGATAAACCAGCGAGCGGAACGTGGCCGGTTCATGGGAAGCCGACAGTACCACTCTATCTATGATGCAAGACCTGGCCAGAATGCCTTCGAAGGCATCATTTGATGACGCCGGTTGGTAGGACAATACCCGGCGAATAAGACATTGCCACATACGTTGTCTAAGCCAAAGGAAGTCGGACAAGCGTTATCGCTATTGATAGGTCAGTCAGGCCGACATTCTTGAGGCTCGGGTGTCCGTTTACGGACATTGTGATGGAAACTGTCGCATCTGACATGATGGCTCAAGTTGTGGATCGCTGACGATGTGAATCTGGTGCCCAAAGCACATGAGTCGCCTTGAGCCAGCCTTGTAACTGCCACGGATGGCGAGCTGAACCCCTAGATTTGCAATATCCTAGTAGTCCTTACGGAACAAGACGACGAACGGGCGTAAATTCTAATTCGGCAGATTCCGTGGCCTTCTAACGCGGACTTTTGGTCAGGCGACGATAGCAGGAGAACGACGACTAAGGCATGCAGATGATGGAGTCGCTGAGAATACATTCGTTTCACCAGAGTAGAGTAACATAATTATACAAAGGCCTCACGTGAGCGGTGTGTCATCTAAGCAGAGAAGGACCTCAGCAGATACACTTTACGCACAAGGTGGCTAAGTATGGAGAGTGTTAATTGCAACAGACGAGGGAACATCGACCTGCCCAGTCTTCGTGAAGAGCCGCGAAGCAGAGCCGCATCAGTCTAGGATCCAGATCGCCGTCACATAGAGCTCACCTTGATTAAGGCAGTGCGGTCACACATAAACGATGATACGGGTGATGAGGAAAGTTTGGGAGAGAGAGTAATATTGGTCTCATCGAGGAGGAGAATGGAGGCTCTTTTTCAGTCTTTTGATTGGTTGGAGTGCACTTTAGTCTCATTCTTGCAATCAGGTAGGCATGTACGTGCTAGCAGGGAAATGCCAGTCTCGACTGGACAGGTTGATAAATCTCCCCCCCCCCCCCCCCCCTGTACAGCCTGATTTTCGAGAGCCGCATGCTCGCCAGAGAATGTGCCCGGCAAGGCTCTGACATACTTGTAGGACATCATTGCATCGCATCTCTGTGTCCGCAGTTTGCCGAACTAGGTATCACTGAAATGACCGACAGAGCTGTCCAATACAAGGGACCCTGGTACCTGTACGACTACGTTTCCCCCAATGCTTCTACATTGTCACGCCTTTTGTTGCACAAGACCACATGAGAGAACGTGAGAAAACTCGGTAACCCCAGACTCCCATAACACACTTCGAGGGACCCGACGGGCACTCCTTTCGCTATGTCGCCGTTTATGTACTGAGACAGACTGCACAATGGTCCGATGTTGCTAGGCTAGCGTCTTTGAGCAATTTTACTGGCTTCGAAGGGATTCTACCATGCCTAAGCATAGGTAGGTTGGCCTTGTCTTGGATCTAGAGGGGGGAGCGGCGATATACTCTTGGCCAATTCGTGGGTCTGAGGCGGGGGAGGGGTGCGTGTATGTGGAAGCAGAGCCTCAATGGGTCAATGGGATGTGGCTCTGTCCTTAAGTCCCTTGGTTATTCACCTTAAAACAAGCAAGAGTCGCCTTTCCCGATGAATATTTTGACCTGCATGACAAGTGGTCGCCTCATAGTCAGTTGCCTTAGTCTGGAGTAGCACCGATTTCCTCCGCCGGCTGGCTCTCACCTGACCACCCCTCCCTCATGCTGCCTTACGTTACCTGACCTACATCCCAGGTTGCCTGATGATTTTTTGGCATTCGATCCTTCGTCCTATCACAAGAACTCTTTGACCGAATGCTAGAAGGGCGGGTTTATGGCAGCCGTCGACTTTGCGAGAATGCAAAGGCTGCCTATCGAGATCATGACCTACATCGCAAATTCTTTGAATCTACATGACATATTCAACTTAAGTCTCGTTTGCCAGCAATTCAGGTATCTCGTGGACAATGATGATATTTGCCGGGCCGCTTTGGAGGTGAGCATCGCTTCAACAACAGTAATCACCCCTGGGCCGCGCTGACTTCGTGGCTTAGACTCATGCGCCGTATTCAGCTGATTTCCTAGCTGCCCGCTCCTCTAAGCATTATGCTCGCTGCTTGCGGCGACTCGTCAAGCTTCGGGACGCTATCGCCACTGCCAAGCCATACACCACAGCTCTAGTAGCTCATGCAGTTGACTTCATCTACTGCAACGGCACGCTTTGTTATACGGAAAGTTACGAGGTTTTGCGTCTCCTTAATTTGCATGCCTCATCGGACTCGGAGGACATTATCGATACTCGAATGCTGCTCCAATCCTTTCCAGGGGCGAATCTCGCCAACAGCAAGTACAAATTCCGTCCAATACACTTCGCCCATGGAGTATTATCTTGTCTTTACAGCCCGCCCAAGACTGAAGGTTACAGTCGCCTCGTTGTCATCAACTTGGAGAAGAAGACACTTCTGACAGCCCAACGTCTCGAGTCAACCTCCAAGCTATTTGTACGCAATAACCAGAACTACCTCTACTACGGCACTCACTCGGTGACTGGGGATGATGGATTCAAACGATGGGTCCTACGGCGATTTGATCTACGGACCAAGCAGTGGATACCTGGTCACTTGGATCTCGAAGACCTAGCTGGTTCAGACATCGGAACGACCGTTTGTTTCGAAATAATTGATGACTATTTTTATGGCTTATCTAGCCTGAACAGTTTCGAAGTATACGAGACGGATTCGCTATCGTATTATTACGGGTTTCGGTTGCCTGTGGGCAGTACTCAGCCCGGAGACATGCAGCTGGCGTCGAAAGAGTCTATGATGAGGCGAGATCACAAAGACGGCCCGATAGATGATCGATGGAGTACTTTGCAGCTCGCGAAAGACTTGGTCACGGGAAACATCATGGTGTCTGAATGTCGAAGGGAATGGCTCGTCAACGAATCTTCCAGCGCGAGAACAGCATATCGAAAGGAGATGATTTTTGCCGCTCCCGCTGACCCTGGTGAAAGAGATACCGAAGCTGACACACACCAAACCGTTTATATGTCAACCCCGCGCTGCTCATCTGCTAAGTTAGTCACATTGGAGAAGCAAGGGGACACAACCTACGTTCACAGAGGCGATGACGGCTCAACATCGCCGACCATAACATTAAGCCAATGCTTTATACGTTCTTATAATCAGTCTTGCGAGACATTCATCGACCTGGTAAACGATCCTGTCGCTACCGAATCGATTACGCAAAGACCGCAAATACGTTCAATCTCTCGTTTCCCCCAGAGCGGAACCGGCCGGGTTCCGAAGGAGTCACCAGCTGACACTTCTGCTCAGGTCTCCCACCAGACCCATAGGCCTAACGAGATCTCATCGTGGCCACCAGAGGTCGACGTGAGCCAACGAAATGTGCATCTTGACGCATTGGATAACATACTCTATCCCAAAGGCCAGACTACATTCGGTAACATCTCGGGGGTAATGGATGAGCGCTCTTTGGTGTACGCCATTGGGCAAAGGGGATCTCAAACCAGACGGCCTTTGGTCTTCATCTGTTTTGACCCTTCCATTAAGCTCACCGGACTCGCTCGGTGGCCTGGCGGCCCAACAAGACCACCTTGCAACCACAAAGCGACAGAAGTCGACAATGCAAGAGATTCGGGGCCCTATCCTACGCCGCAGTCCCTGCCGGTGTCTGCTCCTGGTTCGAGAAACTCTTCCTTTAGTGAAGGAACATCTGCCAACGTGCAGGAGGACATCGGCAGACCAGACGCGCCATCCTGGATAAGAAGAGCCTCGGCCGCATATTTACAACCCATATCTGCTCTTGAGAATCCTGTTGGTTTCAACTTTGCGTTTTGCAAGGATCACTCGGTCCCGTGCCGGTGTTGCTGATGAGAGCCTGCCGCGGGCAGCTCTATCAAACGTTCTAGACGTCTTACTAGCATCCCTCACTGGCAAGATCTCATGCTGGTACTTTTTCAACAGGGTTACCAAGCTGACGATCCCGCATAAGTTTTGTATTCTGCTCCATTCAAAGACGCGAAAAGTTGTGGGACGGAGGTTTTCGGCCGATGACAACTGCGCCTACGCCAACTTCTATCGTTAGTTACTGCAGGCAGCCCACTGGAGCTTCACAGTAGCGTCCGCCTGGATTCTTTGCTTTTGTACTTGGACAGGGGAATGGATGTCGGCTGCCTTGTTTTCTGCTCAAAAGCCCTTGTTCACCCCGCTCAGGAAGGATGTGGTTCGCACGATGGGGACTCTAGTGTAGAGTTGCCTACGGAGTACCCCGGTTTCTACCAAGGGGGCTCTCACCATAAGCGAGCTAGCCCGACCCCCGTTCTAAATCTATCTTCATTAATTACTCCGTATCTTACATTTGTTACTTCGAGTGGTCTCAGTTAGCCAGCGAGACAGGTGAGAGGCCGACCCTTGGCGTGTGGGATTGAGCAGGAGCTGATCTCCCGTTGGACGATACTACCATAGGAGCTGATATTCCTTCTGAGATCTTACTACCCAAAGCTTTTCCCACAGGAAAGCGACAGCTAGCCTACCCTGCCAGTTTTCTCCCGCCGATTGCCGATACAAAGACGGAGTTGTGAATACCAGCAGACCAATTGAGGCAGAACCCGTCGATAGGCTGCTCGCCTCACCCAAGGAGCCTCGACCCGTTGTCCCACGTCGAACCTGCACTTTGACAAACCAAAACATAAGGGTGGATAGGGCTGAGCTGCATGTCCCAAGCCCCGAGACTGGCTTAATGACCAGCCAAAGACGCAATGGTACCCTCGGAGTTAGGGGTCAACAGGCTTCCATGGGTCTTGGGCTCCTGGGGAAGAAGAGGTCACGCTGGCCGGCAGCCTATAGATGCATACGTAAATATAATTCTACCAGACCTCGACAACTTGCATATATATCCCAGTGCTGTTTATGCACCCTGCCGATTCCGAAAGGGCTCCTGTTTCTCAAATTGAAAATTACAATGCAAAAGGGCGCGCCGTGGACCACGACTGGACTGTTCAATCTTCAAAGACTTGCCATTCACACCACCGCCGGCCGGGATCATACATGAAGCTATAGGCAGGCTGAGCCGCAAGCGAACATGTTTGTCGAGGCTCAAAGAAAAGGGGGTGAAATACCAAGAGGAGAGTGAGCCTCATTTCTCGGATCTCCCCCGCCTCCCTGTACTTCTGATACGAGACATCTGGGAACTGTACAAACCAGTAAAAAGCAAATGGGCAGCTTTTTCATGTGAAATCACGCAATACTTACAGCACGCCGATGATGCTCGCAGAATTGAGAAAGCTCTTGTGATTTTTGACAACACAACAATTGCAGAATCGTTTGAAAAAGGCGTAGTAGGTATGGGATCAGAAGGCCATCCTTTGCTATGCCACCGCCTCCGATGCCGGTCTCTCTACACCGAAAACCTGGAGAAATAAAAGTGAGGCGACCAACAGACTCGTGTCACATGGACACTTCTCCCAGGGTAAAAGCAAAGCGACGTCTCTCCTCAGCCTTTCTCCCACCCCTCCTCCCTTCCCCTACATCCAAGTTTCCCTCATTTTCTCTCCCTTTGCCTTCGCTCCTCTCTCAAGTGTTTTCCGACTCGAAATAATGGGGCAGTCCCTTCTGCGTACGCCGAAGATCCCAAATGCAAGTATTTCGCGCTTCCCTTTCGATGCCCTAGCAGTTGTTCATTAATGTGCCTCTGCGGCACAGTGTATTTGGGTGAAGATCACGGGTGTCGATTGTTATTGGTGGGTTGGGAGTCTCTATTTGTCGCTCCCACTCAATTCAGTTTCACGTAATTCCCTGCGCGGAGAAAGTTAGTCTTTGTCTCTATTCAAGTTTGTGCTGGCCGGTGACGAAAACTCACCTGGGAATTGCCCAGTCTTTCCGTTCAATCTACCTTGCCACCACTCATTCTCGTTCTTTGTTCTGCTGATGATCTCGATAACATCGCCCGTCCTGAAGCTCAGGTCGCCCTCAGCTTGTGCAGCGTAGTCGTACAAGGCGGTGACATGTTCGGCCGCGGGCGCTCCGCTGAGTCGGCTGGGTTTGGGCTTGGGCGGAGGAGGCTTTGACTTTGCTGCGGCAATAGCGGCGAGTCCTCCACCAGAAGTTCCGTTCGTGGGCGGAGGAGAGTATGGAGGCGGCGGGTTCGCGTCGGCGGTTTCTCCTTGCTTGGTGTAGCCACCGTACTTTGTGGGCGCTGCTGAGGTTGTGGAGGCAGCTGAGGAGGAAGAAGGTCCAGCGGTAAGCAGGTGTTGAGGCTTGCCCTCGATTGCGGGACGGCCGCCGTATTTTACCGGACGTCTCTGACCAGTCGTCTTGAACTTCACAATGGATAGTTTCTCCGCCTGCTCTTGAATATCACCTCGCTTTTTGTGGAATGCCTCAAGTACGTCGAGCGTTAGGTCGAAGTAGCCGATGTCGCAGTGTTGCATCTTCTCGTGCAACGTATAGAAGATGTTGAGTTGCATGTAGTAGAAGGACTGGAAGAGAGGTTGGATGAATTGTTGCTCGAGCGCAAACAGGCGCGGCAGTTCCTCCTTGAGAAGATCGTTGAAGTAGTTGAACTCCTGAGTCGCCTGCTCCACGTCGTTCTCCGCTTTCCACAGAGCCTTTTCATCCTTGGCATTCCGATCCTTCTTGTCCTGCAGCTTCTTCAAGGTTTGTCTGTGTCGGTCGTAATCGAGCTTCTTGTGTTCGCGCTTCGCTGCTGACTTGCGAATGACCTTGACGACATCGAGGAGTTCGTTGGCTGGGCGAATAACCCTACTTTCTATCATCTCCAACTCTGGCGCAAGAGTCTCCTGCAAATCCTTGACGACGGCCTCGTACTCTTCGCAGGCACGGATACCCTCGGGGTTGCCGCGAACCTCCAAACTGTCGGGATCCGACATGCGACCGGAAATGGGTTTGTAGATTTCGGTCATGGCCTTGCTGAATTCGATCTGATGGCTGAGCATGCCGTTGATGGCGTCGAAGTACTTCTTGGACTCATCGTGCAATCGCTTCGTCTCGGTTTCCAGCTCTTGAAATCTGCGCTCGGAATCGATGTAGACGGCATCCTTTGTGTGCTCGCCGATATTGAAGCGCGACTTGAATTGCTGGGGCGCCTGTTTGTCGTGGAGAAAAGGAGATCAATAGTCAGCCAATTTTTGTGTTCCGTCTTCACGTCACCACGCGGAAGGCACGGGAGGACCCCTCATTAAGTGGACACACGTACCCGAATGACGCTTTTCTGGAAGCCCCGGAAGCTCATGGCGGGGTGATTTTGTGGTGGTGATGTATCGGATTAGGTACTTGAAAAGTTCGTGCCAATAAAGGGTAGAGAAGGTGGGATCGTAGGCTGAAGGTTTTGACGAGGGTCGTCGCTGCTTGAAAGTTGAGGGTATTCGACGTCCAACCTTATGAGGTGTGGGCTCTCGCAACCTGATTGTCGCTGGTGACGACGTAGGCGTGGCTGTGTCAGTCAGCTTCTGCGCAGTGTCGCTTGGCTGTGGCGCATGAGGTGCCGAAAGACAGGAGCTAAGGCGCTACTATGCAGAAGCTAAGGTACCTAAAGTAGGTGCCTGGCGGGGTCAGCGGGAAGAACGGAGCACTGCGACGTGGGAAACAGATGTTTCGCGATGATGACGCTGCGATTTGTGGATGAGAAAAAGAATCTCAGAAAAGGGTTGGAGAGAAGGAAGGGGATGGACTTGAGGATATTCGGAGCTTCGGTTTGGGAAATTGAACAATGCAAAAGAAAGAAAGGCAAGTGGAATACAGTTGCTCGGTCGCGGCGAAAGCGGTGGAAGAGCAGGGCGACTCCGAGAGCCCGTCTCTGCAAAGATCCTCGTCCCCAGTCCGGCCGCATTCAGCATTTCAGCAAAGACCCAATTCACTTTGTCCAAGTCCTGGGAGGCCTGCCCGTTTACGTTTTGTTTAGCTAATCATCCTTGAGTAAGGGCATGTTAGGTAAGGTACATCATGGCATGGGAAGGTAAGGACCAGGTATTAGGGACCGTCCCTTTGCAACCTTCGGCTTCCCTGCCGCGCCCGCCTGTGCTTCTTGACCCTACGAGGCGCGGCCCAATCTTGGGCTGCTGCTTTTTCGGGGGTGTCGGTCCTGACAGGTGCCGTAGCCGAAACCGCCTCCCAAAAAGGACTGCAGCTGAATAGGGAACGTCATCCCACTAGATTGGCCAATCACGGCCCGTGTGTTTATCCCCGACCCCGAGGCGGTCTCCGATGCGATTTGTCACGAAAAAAAAACTATCCCCATCCTGAGTAGGGTAGCTTCTCCTCTTTCTAGAATTTCTCTTTTCCTTTTCCTCTCCCTGAAGCTCGCGTCCCTCTTCTTCCCTACGCCATCAACATCAAACACATCATGGCTAGCATCACATCATCCGCCTTCAGGCAGGCAGGTCGCCTTTGCCGCTATACGCAGGTGCCGGGTGTTCCCTCACGAGGCATTTCCTCATTATCAAGGGTGGCGGTTGCGCCAACCCACAGATTATCTCAGCAGCGCAGATACGTCTCGGAAACGAAACGTGATAATGCACAGGTTAACATCGAAACGGCCATCAAGCTTGACAAGAAAGACTTCATCGATGTTGTCCCTCAGTCTCCCGATGCTTCAAATGTCATGGTTAGCCCCATGGCTGAGGTCCTGAAGCAAGTCACTACGATGGAGGAGGGCCAGCGGCCCATCTATCTCGACATGCAAGCCACGACTCCCGTCGACCCTCGCGTCCTCGATGCCATGTTACCGTTCATGACTGGTATCTACGGAAACCCACATTCGAGAACACACGCATACGGATGGGAAAGTGAGGAAGCGGTCGAGGAGGCTCGAGGCCACATTGCGAAGCTTATCGGTGCGGATCCCAAGGAAATCATTTTCACGAGTGGCGCCACCGAGAGCAACAACATGAGCATCAAGGGAGTCGCAAGGTTCTTTGGCAGATCTGGAAAGAAGAAGCACATTGTCACTTCGCAGACGGAGCACAAGTGCGTTCTTGACAGCTGCCGCCATCTTCAAGATGAGGGCTTCGAAGTTACATACCTCCCGGTCAAGAACTCTGGCTTGATCGACATGGATGAGCTAGCTGCAGCGATTCGTCCGGACACTGCCATTGTCAGTATTATGTCTGTGAATAACGAAATCGGAGTTATCCAGCCATTGGAGGCCATTGGAAAGCTTTGCCGGGAGAGGAAAACATTCTTCCACACCGATGCTGCACAAGCTGTCGGAAAGATTCCCATGGACGTCAACAAGATGAACATTGACTTGATGTCTATCTCCTCACACAAGATATACGGCCCCAAAGGCATTGGAGCTTGCTACGTCCGCCGCCGGCCCAGAGTCAGACTTGACCCTATCATCAGCGGAGGCGGACAGGAGAGAGGCTTGCGAAGCGGTACTCTCGCACCGCCACTGATTGCTGGCTTCGGCGAGGCGTGCCGCATCGCCTACGAGGAAATGGAGGTATGTTCAAGGTTTCATTCAGTTCCCTTTCCCCAGCCTACCCATATGATGATTCGCTCCTACATGCATGGCTTTCTGAATGTCCCGTGACAAGGACGTCCATGTTGAAAAATAGCAACCTGTCTGACCCTATCCTAACCCTTCTGCTCTGTTCATGGTATCTTGCATCGATACACAGCAGCTAACAGTTTTATCAGTACGACTCGAAGCGTATCAAGTTCTTGTCTGACAGACTCCTCAATGGCTTGTTGTCGCTGGAGCACACCACCCAGAACGGCGACTCTGAGCACTTCTACCCTGGATGTGTCAACGTTTCGTTCGCCTATGTTGAGGGCGAGTCTCTCCTGATGGCCTTGAAGGACATTGCGCTGTCTTCTGGTAGTGCCTGCACCTCTGCTTCTCTGGAGCCCAGTTACGTTCTTCGTGCTTTGGGTAATAGCGATGAGAGCGCCCACAGCAGTATCAGATTCGGTATTGGCCGTTTCACCACCGAGCAGGAGATTGACTACGTTCTCAAGGCAGTCAAGGAGAGAGTCGACTTCTTGCGCGAGCTGAGCCCGCTTTGGGAGTTGGTGCAGGAGGGTGTTGACCTCAACACTATCCAGTGGAGCCAGCACTAAGGGCAGTATACTCGACATGATGCACACCTGCCCATCAACACCTGCACTCTTCAGCACTCGACCCTTGTGAGCCCGTTGAGGATCTTGCAGGAAGACACCCGAGTCTTTCTTACCCGGAGTAGCTTGTATTAAAACCCACATTTGAGATACCTTAACAGCCAGCCTTTCGTTTTTGCTCAGGGATATTGGAGTTGGGATCGGGGACTACGGAGAGTTGAGATACTGGTCGGAAAGACCAGATGCCGGCAAGAGCCGGCACGGCGGTAATCGGCTGTTTTTATGAAGAATTTGGCCTGTATACTACGGTTGTGAGCGACCCCAACAAAAGAACTTCTCTCAGCATGAATCACAATAGAGAAGCTTCGAGCTATGGACAAACACGCAAGCGAAAGCTCCGTGTGCTAGCCGACGGTGTCGCCTACAAGTGACAGTCTGGCATACCTTGTGTAAGCCTTGACATGATTCCTCAGGTGCCACGGTTCTCTGCAGGAACATCAAGTATGTCAAGAGTGCGTTGTGTCAAGCCGCCGATCAGTGTAAGCAAGCTACATGAAGCAAGTGGAATGTCACCGGTTGTCCGGCTTCTTCAGCGGTCTAATGCAAGGATGAATTTGCTCGCACTACCTACGGCACGAATGCTATACTGATACCCTACTTGCTCAACCACGATGGCATAGACAACCTAGGAGGCAGGCAGATAGGCGTTGTCGTTGCGGTATGGCCATGTCTGGCAACTTGCAAGTTGGGGGGACAGCTCTTGCCAAGGCGGGCGGAAGATGTGCATCATCAACCATTCCTCAAATGGTAATGTGTCGGAGAGGGAAGGTCCAGACTGGTCCTCATTACGTCTGTTGTGGGCTCACATGGCCTACCTTACGCAGTATGCAGGGCGTCTCATGTTTCCAGACGAAAAGCGTGAAGCCTGAAAGTGTGTTGGGAATTTGGGGATTCGGGGGGCACGAGGAAAGGGGCGACGCCGCGACGATAGCGTGGTCGTTAGTCCGGAAGGCGTGCAGTCGCAAAATGACATCATGGAAGGTGCGCAGGGTACGAAGCTGCCCCTCCATCCCGCGTTTGTCCTCCACAATGACCCAAAGTGGCCCCCTCCTCTGCTCTTGCAGCCACAGGCACCATCTCCAAAATGACATCACACCTCCAGCTTCGTCTGGCAAATGTCATCGCGGTTGCCAGAACAATAGCGATTCACATGCTCCCTGCCTAAGAAAGTGGAGGAGTCTAGACGTGGTTCTCTCCATTCATAAATACCATCCATCCTCCTCAGCAGCACTGTCTTTCCTCTCCCACATCAACAATTCACATCATCCATCAAACGCAACCTACAAGCATTGCACATTACTTAATCAATCAGGCTTATCAGAGCAATCAAACCACACAATATTCACCATGGCTGCCAACAACGACAACACTTCCACCCTCAAGTCGTACGTCGACTCTGCCACTGGCGCTGCCCAGAATCTCCTCGGCTCTCTTACCGGCAGCACTGCCGATCAGAATAAGGGAGAAGCCAAGCAGGACAAGGCACAGCTCGAACACGATGCTTCCCACGCTACTGCTAAGATTCCCGGCTTCACTGCCACCGCTGATGGTGTGACCAAGGACGACCCCGATCGTGCTGGCGGCTCCTGGAACCAGACCGTCGGCTCTGCTAAGGAGACTGTTGGTGGTCTTGTCGGCTCCGAGGTAAGCTTGTCCACAAATCCCACTCCCTGTTCCATAAGCACCTAGCAAGCTGACAGCGTGGCTACAGAACTTGAAGCAGCAAGGTCGTGAGCAGAACCTCGAGGGCCAGGAGCAGGAGGCCAAGGGCCAGCTCAACGATTACACCTCTGGCATTGGCAACCGTGTCCAGGGCACCATTGGTGGTGCTGTCGCTGGCCTTACCGGCGACAAGGCTGGCCAGGCACACTACGAGGGTCTCCACGACACAGGCAAGACTCAGCAGCGTGGTGCCGAGCATGACATACAGAAGCAGGCCGAGGCCAGACAGCATTAAATCCAGCGCCAATTGGCGTGGAGCATGGCAGGATTGAGGACGCAGATGGAATTTGATACCCCTTGCACGAAAATGCATATCCCCAGAAAGTCCTGCAGGTAGAGATGAATTGACTCATCAACCTCACTCGATCGTACCTTTTTTGATGTGACAAACTTAAAAACTCAATCCAAAAGTGAGCACCCTCCAGAATGTGTTGGCATCTAAAAGTCTAGATAGGGAAAGTGGATCTGGGGATGTTGACAAATTCTCCACTGCTCCGTATTTCCATGCAGCCTGGGATTAGATAGGTCGGTGAGGTGGTTTACATTCGCTCCGATAAGTCTCCTGCTGCACGTCTTGATGATGACAAACCCGGGGGCAGGTTTGGGAGTAGACTGTTTTTCACATTAAACCTCAATGTCGATGTTGTTTGGCTTGCCCTCCCGATCTTAACTTCTGCCTGTATTCTGGCCGCGGCAAATGGTTACCTTGAGCGTCCAATTGTTGTGGCGGCTTGGCTAGCAACTAGCACTCATCATGCACCTACCGGCGATCCAGTGAGCTAAACCTCCCCGCTGACCTGAAATGCAGAACAAACGCAGCGCAAGCGCAAGGGTTAAAAGTCAGTAAGCCATTCAACATACAAGTGTCCAGCCTCTGACATGGCTGGTGCGTGGAGCCAAACAGAACCCGCATGTTGCAGTGTTCGGATGGCACATTATGGCGCTTCCAAAGTATGTAAGGTACCTGACTGAAATCAAGGTACTGGAGACAAGCGAACACACCTGCAGCTGCACACTTTGATTACACCAACTTGTAACTATGCCTTCCATGCCTTTTATTTTCTCTTCATCACGCTTTCGGCTAGGCAAATCGCATCAGCACCAACAGAAACAGACATGCCGTTCCGTCCTCGCCTCGTCCCAGTCGTCTCATCTTGTCTCGCTCGCTGACCGCCAGACAACCCCTCATCATGGAACTTACCCCTCGCCCATCGCCCACCGCCGTCCGCAATGCTGGGTTCCAGGTTCCAGGTTCTAGCCCTTCCCGTCGCGTCTTCTACCGCCAAAAGTCACAATCCGCCCGAGGGTTTCTCCCCTTCTTGACACCAGTCGGTGGACTTTGCCCGCGATATGCAGCACAGTGGGTACGCACAAATCCACCCAACGAAGCCCCGAAGACGAGGGCCGCGATGATGAGTGCTACCGTTGGTCACAAGCTCAGCCCTCGACTTCCAAGTTCCCACCGTCTAGGGCAGAAGAAGAGCACCGGCCCCATCGGATCGGTTCTCGAGCCACGTTCGGGCCACAGTGAAGCCATGCTGGATACAGAAGTTCACCCTCGTCTGTCCAGTCACAGGTGACGCTCCAATATGCAGCTGCAGGGGAGACCACCAACCATGGGAGCGTCGCATCCACAGTCGACGAGCAGGACCCGTTAGGAGCGACCTCGGTGCCATTTATTGGCTCATGCCGCCAAGTGGCTACACCTCACGAGCAAAAAGATGCAAGGGAGGCCGCATCCAAGAGGGGCAGGAAAAGGCAAGGAAGAGGAGGCATTATTTGATTGCGCTGCATCTGGAACCCAACTTACAGACCCTAACGTCGTACTGGCGCGCACAGCACTGCGCGGAGCGGAACGACCAACTCCTGCCGTCGATGGTCATGACGGGAGTACAGTAATACCACCGCGAAGCCCTCCATGCCCTCCATGCCCTCCTTGCCCTTCCTCCCCTCCGATTTCGTGTACACACTTCAGCCGTCATCAACGTTGCCTACTCCCTCCTTTCACATCTTGACTGTGCCGTCTCTCTACTTTGAAAACACTGCCTTTGTCCGTCGCGAATCACATCCCTGTGTAGGCCTACGCATACTTATTGACGAACAACCCTTCCGTCGCATCATGGTGCGATAGTCTCTCGCCATTTGACCCGCCACTTACACTCTTCTCTTACGTGCTTCGCTCTCCGCCATGGCCGAGAACGAAGCGCGCCAGTGGACGTTCGTCCTCATTCTGACCGCGCTCCTCCTTTCCCTCGTCGTACTCTCCCAGATCCTGACAACGTATATCACTGCCTATCGTGTCGCTCCCAACGAGATCACATCTTTTATCGATGCCGTCGACTTTTCGGTCGAGGAGAACGAGAGCTACGATCGCGATGTTGCCAAGGTTCAGCGCCTTGAAGATAAGCTCCGCCTAGGTCGACTTCTGCGCGAGATCCAAAAGGGCGGCGATGACCTGCGTGAAGAGATCAACTTGCTGCTTCTCTCCGAAGACACCACTTCTCTACGCCTGAGCGCCCGCCTTCTCTGGGCGAGCAAGCGCCGCGATCTCGAGGAGCGTGTGCGCCGGCTGGATCTCGTGAGGATGCGCTTCCTCGTAGTATACATGGGTGTGGTCGCGGATCGGGCAAACGTCACAGCAGAACGTCAAATGCCCGTCGCAACACCAACGACACCGCAAAGAGACCCGGAAAAGACACCTGTTTCCCCTTTCACGCCCCCAATGACCAACCTAAACGCCCACTTGACGCGCGCCTTAAGGGAGGAGATTCGAGAGCGGCCGCCGCTGCGAAGGCTAACTACCCAAGCTATCGGTCATCGCGAGACTACGCAACCCGGGCACAAGCTGGGGTGGGCGGGTGTGGTTCAGGAACTGCAAAAGAGTCCCCGGATGCACAAGCGACGCTCCTCCATCGAAAGATCCATCGAACAAGAGTTGGCCAACTCCAAGCTGACGATTTGATACGGCGATGGATTCAGGAAGTGTTGCTTGCGGCAGACATGGGGAAGCGTCGAAACTCTATAGACGGCACCTACACTTACGCAAACTACGACGAAGAACGATTTACCGGCTTACGACTACAGGTTACATGGCACTAACGACGTATGAACACTTGCATATGCATATTGAACAGACGACACATTATCTGGTGGCACTCAGCTTGAGGCCTCGGAAAAGCATCTTAGGGGGGCATCATTGGCAGACCATCTGTCAGCTCTCCCACGCCCGCAGTGAAAACTGCGGGCACGAACTTCATGAAGAAAATGGAGGGGTCACAGGCGCAAGGCGGGCACGGAGGTTCACAGGAGTCTCATGGGAGGTTCATGGGAGGGTTAGGGAGAGGATTGGGGATGAGGAGAATTTTTACTTTTTTAACCGTTTAGCAGGAGGATTTACACATCACTTCACTTAGATGAGATACCCCTTTTTCACAGCATCATTAGCCCCATGGCATATTTACACTACACTTGATCAGTTAGTCTTTTCATTTTCCCAATTCAGTACAAGATCCCCCGGCTTAAGCATACTATTTTGATCATGTCTTGTGTGTTCTTTGGCTTAGTGGGAAGGCAGAGCCACATCGTCAGGCCCAGTGCTGTTCCTCTCGCCGACTGCTTGAATATTAGAATCGATTCGACTTGAAGACGTAGAGGGTCCCATCTTACCATCGAGAGCCACCAGGAATCTGCTCACACAGTTATAGCACGCGACCTGGACTCGTTTGTTAGCTTCTCTCCTTTCCCAGCCTCAGCCCCTTCTCATCCCCCCTTCGCCCGAGAAAAGAACTAACCGTCGTCGTAATCTCCACCACCTCCCTCTCGTTGAACAGCTCCTTGAGCTTGGCAAACGTCTCGTCCTTGACCCTAACGTTCCTCGTCATCTCGTCCGAGTAGACGAGCACGGCCCACTGCTTCTCGCTGAGGTACAGCGCGGGGCGGCTGGCCAGGTCGAGCGGGGCCTCGGTCTTGATGGCGTCCATGCCTTCCTGGGAGACGCCCGCGGCGACGGCGAGGGGCGCGTGGTGGCCCCACTCGTACCAGGCCTTGTTGACGACGGCGACGCGGGAGATTGCGAGCTCGCGGAGGTCGGCGGGGATGGTGGTCTGGGTGCGGACGGCGCCGAGGAAGGAGTTCCAGCCGTCGGC
Source organism: Colletotrichum cuscutae (assembly GCA_030869315.1). NCBI lineage: Eukaryota > Fungi > Ascomycota > Sordariomycetes > Glomerellales > Glomerellaceae > Colletotrichum > Colletotrichum cuscutae. Next base: position 28,227 of record MPDP01000050.1, on the reverse strand, counting down.
TACGGGGGGCGCGTGCAGAAGGGTCAGGTCTAGGGCCTGGAGGGGACGGGGCGCGCGGCGGGCTTGGATGCGGGATACGATGGCGGCGTCTTCGGGGGTTGCGGTTTGGGGAGGGTTGGGGACGTAGGGGAGACGCATTTTGGATGGTTTTGGGGGGGTTGCAAAGGGGGAAGGGTTTCTTGGTGATGGTGTTGTGAGGGGTATGGTTGGCGTCTTTCTGGGTTTGAAAAGGTTGAGGAACCTTGAGAATGAGCTCATGTAAACCGATGTGGTTGGCGGTTTTGATCTGTGAAGTGATGATATCTTCAAGTCAGAAAAGTGAGGTTTACGAAATGCCTTCTTTTATTTCATCCGAGGGGTTTACGCGGGGTTGCGTATAAGTCCCGTCTCCACATCCCGAAAATCGGGCGGGCCGAGCGAGCGTTCTTTCCCCCCTCTTGCCAAATTTCTGGGTCTTCCGGTTGAATGCTGTCCCGGCGCGATGCCGGTGTCGCTTGGGATACCCGACTGTAGCCTGCAAGTCTCGCAAGGAACGGTCGGGCGATTCGGCAGGGCACTCTTGGGTACGGATACTTCCTTAAAGTGTCGGTAACAGGTGGGAATCCTTTTTTTTTCAGTGGAGAGCCGTCTCGTTTGTTTCCCTGAGGGATTGGGGATGACTTGCATGGAAGAAATATGGAGTTGAGTCTCTGCAGAGTCAGGATAGAGAGGCGTATTTTATCAATGTTGTTATGCCATCGAGAAGAGTCGAGCACTAGACACTATGAAAATGGTATTCATTGATCATTGTCAACCAAATTACCATGTCTACACTTGATTATAGGATTAGCTGGAGCGGGATAGATCTGGTGTTTCCCAAGACTTAGGTTGACAGTGACCTGTCCTATCCGTACTTCTGTCCCTACGGATGCTTTCTTGCGAGCACTTGGTCTTCGTGAATGGAAGTACCCCGCTGTCTGGACCTCTGATTTTGAGTCGCTGGTGCTCTCAGCAACAATGCTACCTGTGCCCTGCTCGATCTGTTGCGCAACGTGCTGGACCTGCTCCTTCCCTCTCTGTGTTTCTGAGGATTGGCTTTCTTTGCTGCCGCCTGAGAGAAATTCCATGACGGACTTCGCAAAGAACTCCAGTTCAAGGTGCAGGCCCGGGCAGGAAGCTTTGACGTCAACCTGCCCTGCCAGTTGCACAGCAATTACCAACTTACCACTGACATCAATTGGTACATACCTTAGGTCGCCAAAGCTCCAACTCCTTCAGCACATTTCGCGCTAGCTCGCCACCTGAACAGTGAACAGGCCCAACTCACCTGCTCGGTACCCCCGCAAGCTTCTCCACGCTACCTTACTCCACCAACAATCGCGCCGCGACCCCCAGCAACTTGCAGCCAACTGACGTGACTGCCTAAGAACCTTAGGTGGGAAGAAAGTGAAAGCGCGAGGCGGGTCACGTGCAGAGCTCCTACCTCTCCCAATTTACGCGGTGGATTTTTCGGATCTCGCGTCGCTAGCGGCAACCTGGAACCTTTCGTTCTTCACCCCTTCTCTGCCAACAAATCCGTCACTCACTACGCAGCGACGATGGCGGAGATCAAGATCGACAACAAGGCCTTCCACGAGCGCACTTCGCGCCTCGCCAGCGCTTGGAAGAATGACTTGCGATCCAAGGATGGCAACATCTTCCACGGCGCCTCGTCCATCGTCGTGATGATGGGCAAGGTGGAGGAGGTCCCCGAGCTGCACAAGAACAACGCCATGCACGTTAGTCGCCTCCCTTCCAATCCGGGACGACACGGCAATTTCCGTTGTGTTTGCTATCGTCACCATGCAGAGATCAAGAGCTGACTTTCTTTTTTTTGTGCGCAATTAGTTTTGGCTTCTTGGCTACGAATTCCCGACGACGATGATGCTGCTCACGACCGAGAAGATCTATATCCTGACGACTGCGAAGAAAGGTGAGGAGTTTTCGCCATCACTGCGCCGCACACACAGCGAGCGTCAGCTAACTCAATGACAGCGAAACATCTGGAACAGTTGAAGAACGGTCGATTCCCTCTCGAGGTTCTCGTTCGAGGCAAGGACGCCGCAGAGAACGAGAAGCTTTTTGTCAAGCTCGCTGAAGTCATCAAATCTTCGGGCGTAAGTCGTTGCTACGTGCGGCCAACATCGATCGTCACTAATCCAACCGTCTCGCAGAGCAAAGTTGGCACCATTGCCAAGGACACCTCCAAGGGTCCCTTCATCGAAGAGTGGAAGAAGGTTTTCGCCGATCAATGCAAAGACATCGAAGAGGTCGACGTTTCCCAAGCCCTTTCCCAGCACGCCTTCTCCGTGAAGGATGAAACCGAGCTCCGAGCCATGCGAACTGCTTCCAAGGCCTGCGTCGCCCTGATGACCCCCTTTTTCCTCGAAGAAATGTCGGACATTCTTGATAAGGAGAAGAAGGTCAAGCACAGCGCACTGGCAGACAAGGTCGACAAGAAGCTCGACGACAACAAGTTCTGGAAGACGGTTGAGCTTCCAAACAAGACCAAACTTCCTGCAGACCTGGACCCCGCACAGTTGGACTGGGTTTTGGGCCCTCTTGTGCAGAGTGGTGGGAAATACGACCTGAAGATGAACTCGGAGAGCAACGACGACATTTTGCACCCCGGTACTATTGTTGCTGCTATGGGCTTGCGCTACAAGTCGTATTGCTCGGCTATCGCGCGCACGTATCTCGTTGACCCCAACAAGTCGCAAGAGAGCAACTACAAGCTTCTTTTCAACATCCACAACATGATCCTCAAAGAGGTCCGCGATGGCGTCGTTATCAAGGAGGTCTACAACAAGGCCTTGAGCATGATCAAGGCCAAGAAACCTGATTTGGAGAAACACTTCTTGAAAAACGTTGGTTGGGGTGTCGGTTTGGAGAATAGAGACCCGACCTTGATTCTCAACGCCAAGAACTCCCGAGCCCTGAAGGATGGCATGACTCTTGTCATCACTACCGGCTTCAGCGATATCGAGAATCCTCAACCACAGGACAAGAGCAGCAAGATCTACTCCTTGGTCATCACCGACACGATCCGTGTGACATCGAGCGAGGCAGTCGTTTTCACCGGAGATACTCCCATTGACGCGGATTCAAATTCCTTCTTCTTCAAAGACGAGGAGGAGGCTCAGCCTACGCCCAAGAAGGAGAAGAAGGATTCTCGAGTTGGTGCTGTTGCTACTAAAAACATCACTTCTACGAGGTTGAGATCCGAGCGGACAACCACAGTCGATGACGATGCGGACAAGAGACGCCGAGAACATCAGAAGGACTTGGCGTCAAAGAAGCAAAAGGAAGGTCTGGCGCGCTTCTCCGAGTCTACTAGTGGGCAGAACGGCAAAGAGGTAAAGAAGTTCAAGCGCTTTGACTCATACAAGCGCGACAACCAGTTCCCTCCCAAGGTTCGCGAACTACAGATCGTGGTTGATGCGAGAAATGACACAGTGGTGCTTCCTGTCATGGGCCGCCCTGTGCCGTTCCACATCAACACGATCAAGAATGCCAGTAAGAGTGATGAGGGCGACTGGTCGTTCCTTAGAATCAACCTTCTCTCACCTGGTCAGGGAGTCGGTCGCAAAGACGACCAGCCTTTCGAGGATGCGTCAGCCCATTTCGTCAGAAGTCTGACGTTCCGGTCGACGGATGGCGACCGCTACCAAGAAATCGCCACCCAGATTTCCAATATGAAGCGGGATGTGAACAAGAAGGAACAGGAGAAGAAGGAGCTGGAGGATGTTGTCGAGCAGGACAAGCTCGTCGAAATAAGAAGTAAGCTAGCCCCTTCCTTGATCGCCATGAGAAGCCTCCTAACGAACTCTGCTAGATCGCCGCCCCGCTGTGCTCGACAACGTCTTCATTCGCCCTGCCATGGAAGGAAAGCGAGTTCCTGGTAAGGTGGAGATCCACCAGAATGGTATTCGATACCAGTCGCCGCTTAGCACGCAGCAACGCGTCGACATTCTGTTCTCAAACGTTCGCCACCTATTCTTCCAGCCTTGCCAGCACGAATTGATCGTCATCATCCACATTCACCTGAAAGACCCCATCATGGTTGCCAACAAGAAGAAGACCAAGGATGTGCAGTTTTACCGCGAGGCGACTGATATCCAGTTCGATGAAACAGGCAACCGCAAGAGAAAATACCGTTACGGTGATGAGGACGAGTTCGAGCAGGAACAGGAAGAGCGTCGTCGCCGTGTCGAGCTTGACCGGCTGTTCCAAGGCTTTGCCCAGAAGATTGCTGAGGCTGGCAAGAACGAGAACATCGAAGTAGATGTCCCCATCAGGGACCTTGGCTTCCACGGTGTGCCTTTCCGAAGCAACGTCTTCATCCAGCCCACCACGGAATGCCTGATCCAGGTCGTCGAGCCGCCTTTCATGGTCATCACATTGGACGATATAGAAGTGGCTCACTTGGAACGTGTGCAGTTCGGTCTGAAGAACTTTGATCTGGTTTTCGTCTTCAAAGATTTCACGAGAGCACCTTACCACGTCAACACTATTCCAGTAGAATTTCTCGACCACGTCAAGGAGTTCTTGGACTCTTCAGATATTGCATACTCTGAGGGTCCCCTCAACTTGAACTGGCCGACCATCATGAAGACGGTCACGGCTGACACCCACCAGTTCTTCATCGATGGTGGTTGGTCCTTCTTGCAGGCAGAGTCCGATGACGAGGGCGAGGAGTCTGAGCCTGAGAGTAACTTTGAGATCGAGTCTGACGAGCTTGACGAGGCTTCCGAATCGAGCGAGGAAGACTCCGATTTTGGTTCAAACGTCTCTGATGAGGAGGATGACGCCGAGATGAGCGATGAAGACGAGGGTGAGGACTGGGACGAGCTCGAGGCAAAGGCCAAGAAGCGCGATCGAGAGGACGCTCGTGGCGGTGGTGACGATGACGACCGCGGCCGCAAGAAGAGGAAGCACTGAGCATTTGGCTCGTGGAAGGGCACCATTTGATGAGAAATGGCGAATCGTAGGTACACACGGAAGCGTTTTCCATGCGTGTATTGTTTTTGGTATCAATTGTATTATCAAATTTGTTGTGTAGGCGTCTAGGGTGGAGAGAGTATGGAGAGGTCCTTGGTGAACGCGGGCCGCCTCTTGCGGCCTTCAGGGCGACGGAACAGATAGCTTTCTTATTAATCCATGATGATTCCCGGATGGATATGTTCGGTCCATTCCTACCTTGTGATTGCATCATGAAGTCCAGCGAGGGTATCCTTTAATTCTCTCTGACATCGCTCATTGACCTCGAGTAGCGACGCAGTGCAGTAGATGAGCACGGGTTTTCCAAATGAAACTGATTTAATCATGCATCGAAAGAATAATTTGATGGTCTACCTGACCCTCAAGCCTCGAACTCCAGATTCCCTCGGTAAGCTAAGGAACGTTTATGGTTTCTGCTGGTTGCCTACCTCGCCCTCCCTTTTTGAGGGGGTCTGAAAAAAAGCTCATCATGCAGGGTCGAAAACCCAAAAAGTTCGTGAAAGGAGAAAGCAGAATAAACAATGCGCGTCCTTGACCAGCCGGTAAAGAATACCATAAACAAAAGTCCCCCTTCCTGATCCACTCCTCGGCAGCGGGAGATGCTTTGAAGGGCGGGGTTTCCCTCGTTCAGTCGAGGCCCCCGTTACTCGTACAATTTCATGTCATTCCGTACAAAAACGCCGCGTTGCTAGCCTTCCAAATCAATGCTGCGTCAGCTTGCCCAGCCTCACAAATGCGACAGGGGGGAAACGATGCGTTGGCCCCCAGTTGACGACGATGCCGTCACACTGTATGCCAGTCTCGTCGATGTCACAGAAGGTTCGGTTGAGTCAGATGCTGCACGCGCACGAAGAGGGCGCAGCGACTCATCGCGGGCCTTCTAGGCTTCGCCGGGTCGTACTTCGCGACCTGAAGCCATTGCCGAGCTGGGACCGGCACCCGGCTTGGAGCCAGGGGCGTTGTTCCAGGAGAGGTAGGTGTGGTCACCAAGCTTTCTAGGTGGGTTATCAGTATCGAGGTTTTGAAGGGGCTTGGGACTGCAGCGTTGCTTGCTTACCTCGGCTTGATGAGATGGGTAACAGTGAAGATCACACCTAGAAGGATGCACATGCCGCCGACTACTATGTAGGCGATACCCAGGAAAGGGTTTCTGCCACCCATGATCGTTCGCGTGGTGATAACGATGGACTTGCTTCCCTTGTACTCAGTGGTTGGGAAATCTGTGTCTAGGTAAGTACTGAACAATGAGTCGGGTTGTTGAATAGATACTTACTATCGGTGATGTTAACCTCGTACGTGCCGGCCTTCATCGTCTCGTCGTCGTTGCGCTGGTAGAGCTTGCTGAAAGTTGGCAACCCAGCAGTCCTCATCCAAACCTGGAAGGCCTGCCACTCGGCGATGTTTGGCGGAGGGTGCTCAGTGGTGTAGTTGGGGTACCGGACTCTCCAGTTTGGCGGTGGCACGACATCAGCTGGGTCGTACTTGGTTTCCCCATAAAGGTCAGCGTCGGACGCCCAGGCGATACCCGAGTTGTTCTTCATCGGGTATATCGAGTCCTCTTGGAGCATGCGGGGCGAAGTAAACGTATCGTTGAACATGGAGTTCGCAATCAGACCTGTTGCTATGTGAATATGTGATCTAATGAGCCAGTAGACTGCGTAAAGACTCACCACAAGGATAGTACGGCTTCAGGGCATCCGAATCCCACTCCAGGGGCTCACAGGAAGAGCTGTTCACGTTGCTTGCGGACTCGGCATTTCCCTTGAGCTGCTTGTCGTAAAAGGAAGCAACATAACGTCTGTGGTTCTGGTAGAAATTCGTCAGGTGGTAATAGAACAGGACAGGTGGTCCCATATCCTCAGGAATTCTGAATTGAATTCTGCATTGCTTCGCCTCGTACGTAATCGGTCCGTCGGTGACATCAACGGTCGTCACAGCCCACTCGGCATTCTTCGTCTGGTCGTCGCTCTTAAAGGCAGTGCTGATGTATTTCGAGTCCATTTCACCGAGAGTCGAGGTCGCTTCGGTGAGGCAGTTTGTGTAGTCGATGCGAATTTCCTTCACCTTTGAAGCGCGCGTTTTAGTAAGGGCTTTTTTGGTGTATTAAGACTATGCTTACCTTCGCGCTCGCGTAGAGCAAGAGTCCACCGATCGGAGCAAATATGATTCCGATCGTGAAGAAGAGAGGGAGGACAGTCTTGGGCGTCAAAATCGGCCTGTAGCAGTCAGCCACCGAGATTCCTTTGCGACTAGTCGTCCCCAAAGAGCTGTTGCCAAACTTACTGCCATGCCTTCAACCTTTGTTGTCTGAATGCCGTGTCTGTTCAAAAGCATTTGTCAGTAGCATGATCTTCATTTCATCGTTTCCCAGCGATTCCGCGATTGCCGAAGGGAGGTTGGCTTCCTTCCGGGGCTTCCACATACTCGCTGGGCGGCGGCTCTTCTTCTTGTCTTCCTTCTTTCCATTGTCATGCTGCGATTCGATGGAGTCGGCGTGGTTGACGCCAGGTGATGGATTGGGCATCTTGGGCAATCGTGCACTCAGAAGGTATGCGCGCGATTGATGTTGGTGATGTTGGCGATCGGTTGCTGTCAAGGAAGTCCAAACTAGAATGCGCTTGCCCGGACAGACAGGAGAGCCGGAAGTCAGCGTAATTGTGGCTTGGCGTTGGATGTGTATGTTGGGTCTAGCGTTGTGGCTGAGCAGTCCACTTCCTTGTCAACACGGAGCACTGGCAGCCGCCGTTCAGTCGTTCATTGGGCCCCTATAGATAATGCACTGTACGCAGTACCCCCGTGCAGTCCTCTGTACATGCGCAGACGTGGGACAATGGACGCAGCCAGTCAGTCGGAGGGAACAATAGACATCAAAGATGCCTTGAACTAATGTAAGTTTTTTGGTACCACAAGATATGATTGCTTTGTGTAGTTATTTGGTGAGCACCTGTCCAATTCAACTCCCAAAAGGTTTCTAAGAATGGAGCACTCGTAAAGAACGATCCATAGCCCCACCGTAGTGCTTCTCAGTGACATTCAGTAATTGCTTGTCTAACTTAGGCATACATAGGCGCGAACTCGTACCTTGAGAAAGATAGCCAGAATGGCACATGCACGTCAAGAGATAGTGCAAAGTACTTCTACTCTGAGTGAACCAAGAAACAATTTACGGGGCTTCACATTTAAACCAAAATTTGCTAACATTCAGCTGTTGATTGTGCACCCACAAAAAAGCAATGCGGCAAATTCCGAAACCGAGAATCGAACTCGGGGCTATGCCTAACCTCTCATTTTAGATCATTTTAGATGAGAGGGCATCATGTTGGTCACTACACCATATCGGATTACTAAATCTGTGACTAGAGATCAACCATGATGCCTACAGTCATCTCCATTCGTCGTCCAGCCCCACATTTCGGACACTCGAGCGTCTCCTCCTCTTCCTGGCTTCAAATGACAATGCTGTTCGGGATTATCTTCCGGTACGAAGGGCGATGTCGTCTTATTGGTGTGTCTTGAATTGTAGAAGATGAGTAGTCCCGGTTCTTCCGCCGGTCCTAGCTAGAACTCTGTCATAGTACTTTTGTTGCTTTGGTCCCTGGCTGTCTGTCGTACGCTTGGTCTTCAGTTTTCATCGTTGTCTCAGCTTACGGAATATGTTCATCATATGGCCGCCAGGTTGTTTTTGGTATAACTAGTTACGCATCGTAGTTCTCGGCCCTCGTGTACCAGGCGGTAGCTGATGTAGAATGTAGTTGTAGAACGCTTACGTTGGAAGAGCACCTGATCCAAGTGTAAGTATTAGCCATCAAGAGCTTTGAAGGGGAGTCTCGCCAAGGAACACTTACCACGGCCAAGGGACATGGACTTTGATGAAAGATGCTTCAGCGTAGTTTCCAGTGTTTCTAGAACAAGTCACAGAACATCCCAAATTGACTCTGTCTTATATCACACCTAATAGGCCATGGCTTGAAATGATGATTTCGCAAACAAACATGGGCCGTCGTAAAGCATCAAGGATTCAGCTGTAGGCGAGACTTGGCTGTCTGAAAAAGATTCGACAATGCGGCCTGGTGAAAGCGGCAGGCTGAGGTGTCGTTTAGAAAGTGCATCCTGAGACCAAGCAGCTCCCACAACTTTGGCTGGGAAAGGGATCGTTTCCCCTTGCCCGTACCCCTAAAAGGGTTGTACCGGCTTTGATCAGCGGGCTATCGAATGAAGGAGCCACTGGCAGGAGAGGTTTGGTGAGGGGCAATTGCGGGCGGACGGGGTAGTCCCACTGAAAGCGCCCTGAAATTCTACGGGAGGCCGTCCCCATGATGACATGGCCGAAACCAGGGGATCCAAGATGCCTCAGTGGGAGAGTACGTACCGGCCTGGATATCATCTGAGGCAAGGAAGCAAGGAGGCAATGGAATGAAAGCAGGCAAGGTGTCCTGGGATGCCTGGCAAGCCTGGATTGATTTGCAAGTTGGGCCAGTCAGAGGCGTCGCTGAGAGCTGCACAGAATCGCAACCGAAGCGGCTTGGAAGGTGAAGCCCGGACACTTCGGGCTGCAGGGAAGGCAAGCGGCAGCCGGCCACAAGTTGATCTGTGCGCCTTCTAGAACTCTTCGACGGTCATGACTGGTCAACCGGGGCAGCTGGGCCCCTCAAAAGCTAGGACCTCACCGTCACCTTGTGGAAGGAGATGGGGACATTGAGGAGCAATGGAAGGAGGGAAGGAGGGGAGCACCTGCTTCTTTGCTGCTGTTGTTTGACTGGAAGCAGCGATGCGTCAAAGGCCCTCCGTGCCTCCTGCTTCTCAACCCCCCCACCTTCTTTCCCCCCCCCCCCCATCCCAGAGCAATCCACGTCCCTAAACCGAACCCAAAAAGCTTCCCTTCCCTTGGCCTTTTCCACTTCTGCCATTCTTCATTTCGTGCTCTCATCACGTCGCCTCCTTCCGCTTCCCTCGACCTGAACAAATAAGCGAACGCTATCCTCGTGGCCAAACCTCGAAACCGGACGACAGCACGAGAGCAATCGGCCACTTGCTTCGCCCTTCGTCTGTCCTATTTCTTAGCTAGCGGCATTCACGACCTCGACCTTACCGTACCCTTGGTTGCTTCACCGCACGAAGTTGACCAGCGACCCTCCCTTCCTCCTTCTCCTTTCTCTCACGTATTGCTCTCGGGGATCTTCATCCGCGTCTGAGCTATCAACAAATTTCCTTCCCGGTCCTGCCAATTCTTCGCTCTAGTATACGGTTGACAGTATCCTCCTACCTCATTAGTCGGTGGCCAATATCACGAAAGCTAGCGAGCTCCCCGCCCAGATTATCATCACCCACTAGCTAGCTCCTCCCGCTGTGGTAAGTAATAGCTCCCGTTCATTTATTGCCACGCGCAGCCCCAGCCCAATTGTCAAGGCTAAGCCCATCAAACACCGGCCTTCCCTTGCTTGTCATCTCGCTTCAACAGCTTCTGCTTTTCGCAACCTTGTTGTTATCGGCACCGGACTCTTGATCTCCAACTTGAGCGTTCCCTGGTATTCATCTTATCCCATCTCTCCTTCCGTTGTTTACGTGGTATCTATTCGAAATCTTGCCACCCCACTACGTCAGAGCTCGTCCAGCCTGTTGAACACGATCCGCCTCATTTCATGTCCTTGCCTGTACCCTACGCAGTCGTTGGCCAGCGGTGTCCAGCTTGATTGGTGCAGCCTGAACGCGGGGACGAAGCATTAGGTGCTTCTTTGCATCCTGCTCAACGACCCCACCAATTTCACAACATTCTTTTATTCACCATCCACCCCGAAGACCTCAGAGAACCTGGCAACCCTCCAACATTCCTCACACTACTGTCTGTACGTCGTGGGCCGAAGCTGATCTGAACACAAATAGTTTGCATACGGCTCTCTACCAAACTACTCGCTGTCACCGTCCTTGAACGCTGCGCCGATCGAACACCTTCCAACAGGCGATTCGTGACGGTCTATAGTCTCGAAACGAAAACATCCATCCTTGTACAAGTAGCTATACTGCAACCATGTCCGGCATGTTCAAGAGTCCTTTTGGGGCAAACGCCAATCCTTTCGGAGGACCTACCGATGGACCTCCCGCAGGAGGCAATGCCATTCACCGTGTAATCGAAGAGGAAGAGAATGATAGTGTTACTTCTCCGACATCACCAAATTTCGGTATGAATGCTGGAATGACTTTCAACGGCCCATTCGGCGGTAATGCCGCAGACGACGCTGCGCCTTCTGCGCTGAGAAGCCCACCGAACCCCGAGAGTTACCCTGCCCAGTACAATTTTGGCCGTCGAACCTCGGTCTCTGCTGAGTCTCTCAAGCCTAGTGCCGACACATACGACAATTGGTCGCCCCCTTATCACGAGAAGACCAAGGAGCAGTTGGGCCGTTTGCAAACTGCCATTGAGGGCAATTTCTTGTTCTCCCACCTGGATGAGGAACAGAGCGGCCAAATTCTGGGTGCGCTGAATGAGAAACCCATTCCCGCCAAGGATATCAAAGTAAGTCCAGTCGATATGATGATGCTTTGGGGCTTCCTAACACTCCGCCACAGGTTATTAGCCAAGGTGACGCGGGCGACTTCTTCTACGTTGTAGAGAAGGGGTCTTTTGACGTATATGTCAACAGCAGCGGTACCTTGCAGCCTGGCCCCGAGGGCATGGGCCAGAAAGTCGGTACCATCCAGGCAGGGGGCTCATTTGGTGAACTGGCCTTGATGTACAACGCTCCCCGCGCTGCGACTGTCATCTCTGCCGAATCTGGATGCACCCTTTGGGCGCTCGATCGCCTGACGTTCCGCCGTATTCTCATGGAGTCGACATTCGCTCGGCGACGGATGTACGAGAGTTTCCTCGAAGAGGTGCCTTTGCTGCAAAGCCTCACGCCGTACGAGCGATCCAAGATTGCCGACGCGTTGGAGACTCAGAAGTACGCCCCTGGAGAGACCATCATCAAGGAGGGAGACCCAGGTCATGCGTTCTTCCTTCTGGAGAGCGGCGAGGCCGATGCCTACAAGGGCGGGGTCAAGGAATCTGTAAAGCATTACAGCAAGGGAGATTTCTTTGGTGAACTGGCGCTTTTGAACGACGCCCCTCGCGCCGCTAGCATTGTCGCGACGACGGATGTCAAGGTTGCGAGTCTCGGTAAGAACGCCTTCCAAAGACTTCTTGGTCCCGTTGAAGGCATCATGAGACGGACAAAGTACGAGGAGGTCAAGACTGGTGTTGAGGAGATGGATCCGCTCCAAGCGGCCTGAGAGGAACTTGAAGATGTTTGATTTTGCGTATGATCCAAGATTGGATGGCAGACATTGGGAAGGTAGAAGAGGGTGAATGTCAAGATTCACAACGGCGTTAGGCGGAACCCCCTACCTTCGCTTCCTAAGAGACACGGCTAGTGACGTTCAGATACCTGTTAGTAAAGATTATATTTCTTCCACGGTGCATGGACGTTTGGCGTTTGTGAAAATAAGTGTTCCAGGTGGTATCATTGGCTTGGTCTTTTGTTTGGTGCAGCTGCGGCGGCTGCCTCATTGCGATCTATGCAGAGTGCGGTGCGTCTCAGCCGCCTCTTACCCTCATTTCTTCTAGAACTTCTCGTCTCAATTGTTCGACTGCAATCTCAGTTTCGAGCGTCCTTCCAACGCCCTTCTTCCAATTCTCCTCCAGCCCCTTCATCTCTGCTGCTACTTCTTCCTGCTGGCGTCTCCGGGCGACGGTCAGCACGTCAATGAGACGCTTCGTTTCGGCGAGGTCACGCTCGAAGCCTTTCAGCTCATTTTCGAGCCCCCAATTGCCGATCAACCACGCGTTCTTTCCCCATTTGTCCAACAGGTTCAGATTTTGAGCACGAGTATCGAGGTAGGCGTAGGAAATGTAGGCCTTCTGGAGTGAATCGGCGAGGCGAACACGATCTTCTGCTGTAGATGGTGCCCCGGAGTCGGGGAAAGACTCTTGTGTTTGATAACGCTCGAGATCAATGGCTTTAAGGGGCTGTTTCGAGGCGACACGGTCGAGCTCGAGTTCGACGAGGGGGGAGAAGGAGGGTTCTTTGTAGTTTGGCGTAGGCGCCGGTGAAAAGGTGGATAGTTCAGCTCGGATTAAAGACTCGGCAGCTTCGCGCTCTGCTGGTGTGGGCTCGTCATCAATATCTGCGGGCGTAGTTCGTTAGTCGGAGGATATGCGCTGCAGGCGATTGGCATAACAAACGTACATGGCAACGACTCGTGGAAGGCGTTCAACGTAGACATTTTGTAAGTGCTTCCCCAACAAGGACTTCCTAACCGGAAAACGAGAAAAAAGACAAATTCGGGTCTGTCAAGCGGTCCGTATTACCGGTGGGGGGGTTCGGAAGAGTTGATGGCATAGGCGATTTCCGTAGTGGTAGGCGTCTTTGCCGGTGTCAAACAGGCGCGAGGCTGCCGCGATCGTGGTTCAGAAATTTGGAACCTATGGACGCATTGACGCATTGACGCACTGACGCACTGACGCACTGACGCACATTGGATACCCAGATACCTTACCTTAGCTGCCCGATAAGAGGATAAAACTGGATACAAGAAAGACGGGCCCGTGCGTAAATCTGGCTTTGTGAGATCGAGCGCACAGGCCATCCCGCCGTCGATCATTGGTCCGGGGTGCGAAGCTTGCGAAAGGTCCACTCACACAGACGCAACGCTTGGGCAGCCAGATTGCCTCGGCAGGCATATCAGCCCTCTCCAGCAGTCGACTAGCGACGCTTCAGCGCTAGCGGGCTGAAAAGGTCCCCTGGCTTTTGGGAACCCCACCCGCCATCTGCTGCCCCGAGTGCCTGGGCTGGACTCGCTCTACACAATCCGTCCCGACTTTCCAGTTCCATGAGAGGCGAGCACGCAAGACATCGATTAACTTGGCAGATGCATGATGGGACGACGCGGGGCCTGACGTGCAGGCATGGCGTTAGTTGGCGATGGCTTCTTGCCTTGCCCCACTGGGACCTTTCTTCTTTCTGGCCTTTCCTTCAACAGCGCTGGGCTTACTAAAAGGCTGACGCAAGGTGCTAAAAATCTGCACTTGCTTGATGAAACTGCTTGTTTTCTTTGACAGCAGCAAGCCTCACATTTATCCGAGAAACATGACAACACCAGAAACACCACAGAGGCGTCGACGACATCGGAATGGAAGCGTTCATTACGCCTTCATTCTTTCTAGACGGCTTCCACGTGGAAATTGGCCTAAGCAATCTCTCGCAATCTCTCGCAATCTCGGAATGGGCGTCTTCCACATAGTCTATCGCAATGCATTTCCACCTGTCGAGAACTATTTGACGTTTCCAGTGGGTTCTCCCATCGGCACATAGTACCCAAAAGAACGGGACGAATTATTTCAGCTAGAAGATGCACCCGCGTCCTAGATTCGATCCACCCAAAAAAAAGTCATCGTCTTGACGCTTGATTCCTGATCGCTCTTCGTTCGTCGTTGCCGAAAGGCTTTCCCATTCCGTCACCAGTAAGTCGTGCAGGACGGATATGGCGGATGGTGATCCAGAATGCAACCCGGGGGCCTGGAGCAACCCAAGAGGCGACAGTCGCGAGACGTCGTCCGCCCGTCAGTGGTCCGCTATCCCAAGCTATTTGACCTTGGTGTTCCATCCGTGCCTCGCCCCCGTCGGACTATGGAAAAGTGGCTGTCACCGGCCTTGCCGGAAGCAGTGGTCCGGGTACGCTCTGTTCGCGATTCCAGCATGGATCGTCATCTTCTCATCGAGTCTCCACCACGTGAGGGCTAAGATGCGGCCGCCTCCTTGGCCTAGTGTGGCGCGCTCCTGGCTGAACTATCGCATGCGGCACATCATGTTTGTTGAAAGGAGGTCAAGTCGGGAACTGCGAAGGATTAAGTCGCCTACCCTTAAATGTCGCTGGCAAGGCCAGCCTTGGGTGCCCCCTTTTGTGGTTTGTTGTTTTGTTGTGGACGGTGGCTAGAGGAGAAGAAGAAAAACGTGACAAACGGCCTTGTGATACCAATGCTCCTTCTTTAAGAAGCAAATATCCCCATTGATACGGTCCAGGGTCTTGCTAAGGTTTTCTCGAACTTTATTTGACGACAAAACGGTCTCACCTCGGATATCATGAGGTTTCCACTGTCTCTTGCCTTTTTGGTAGCTGCGCTACTAGCTATTACGGCCGCAGCTCAGAAAGTCAATAGTATCACGGATGCTGTAGCCCAGCTACCTACATGCGCGGTACGGTTTTTCTTGTCCCTAAGTTCGGTCCGTCAACGTCTAACTTTGCTCTAGGTCACCTGCATTCTATCGGCCGTCAAGGACTCGCCATGCGGGTTGACGAACACGACGTGTATCTGCAACGATGCGAAGTTCGAGTCAGATACTGAGACCTGTATAGTCGGAGCATGCAGTATCAAGGACACACTTCGTCAGTCATGCCCTTCTTCTTGACTCTGACTGGCATATGCTAACAATCAGAAGATGCCAAAGCTGTGGTCGAAACCACTTGTGATAAACCTGTCCGAGACCACAGCGCGGAATATGTCCGACTTACATGGGTCCTGCTGGGACTCACCGCCTTCGTGGTTGCAGCACGCTTGATTTACAAGTATTTCTCGTCAGCAGAACTCGGGCTCGATGACATGTTCACTCTTCTCGCCTATCTGGCCGTCCTTCCATCATTCATCATCAACCTCGTTGGAATTGTCCCCGCCGGCCTTGGTAAAGATATTTGGACCCTCACACCACATCAAATCGAAAGCTTCGGTTATTGGTTCTATATCCTAGAGCCAATGTACTTCGTCCAGATGGGCATTGTCAAGATGGCGATCCTGTGCTTCTACATGCGCATCTTCGACCGCGCCGGACTTGGAAAGCTGCTTTGGGGTACAGCTGCCTTCAATGCTGTCAACACCTTCGTCTTCCTCATGGTTAGCATTTTCCAATGTACACCTATCCACTACTACTGGACGAGATGGGTCGGCGAGCAACAAGGCACCTGTATCAACATTAATGCAGTTCCATGGGCGAACGCTATCATCAGCATCTTACTAGACCTATGGATGCTGTATCTTCCTTTGTCGCGAATCCGAACTCTCAACCTGCACTGGTGGAAGAAGCTAGCCGTCACCCTTATGTTTTGTGTCGGTACTTTGTGAGTACTCACTGAATCCATAACTGACAATTTCGCCGTTGTTCTAACATCACCAAGCGTCACACTAGTCAGTATCCTGAGACTTCAGTCGCTTGTCCGGTTCGCGAGTTCGTTGAACCCTACATGGGATCAATTCGACATTGCGTTCTGGACATGCCTCGAGGTTCCCACCGGCATCATTTGTTGTTGTCTTCCGGCCATCCGTTTCATTCTCATCAAGGCCTTCCCCAAACTCTTTGGAATGCTCACCAAGCGCTACGACACTCAGAAGTATGCGGAATCGCCCTCAAGCGCCGCGGACGGGGGCCGAAGCACGAACCGCATGTCTCGTCCTCTCGGCGATTCCTCCACCACGGAGCTGCAATCAGCCCTGCGAGGCGGCAAAGGCATCGTTTGCACTAACCAGTTTGCGCTGGAGACACATGACACGTCGAGCCTCTACGCGATGCAAGATCTCGAGTCTGGGAGTGCCAAGAATAGCCTTTCACAAAGCCACCGATCAACGTCGATCTCGCACACCTCAAGCGCTGTCTCGGATTACGGCGCGCCTGGACGGAAACAGTCTGGTCCCCCCGAGCACTAAGCACAACTTAGCATCGGTCTTTGAATAGGGAACGGTACCCGGAAAAGCATAGAATATAGACGGCTAGAATTGATGGCTAGCGGCACTTCAACAGGCGACGCAAGACTCTTTATTACATATTCTACTTTGTCTTTTTCCGGATAGAAACAATGCGTAGGCGTTAGGAGTCATTTGGGGCTATTCATTTTCAAGATTTAATACCCAGTTACATATGTATCATATCGAAATCAACGGAAAAGGAAAACAAAGAGGAGAGAGCGCTTATGAGCAGATGACAATTAGCGGAAGGGAAAAGTGCCATATGACGGTTTTGGACGCAAGTGCCGTTGTGTAACATAACAAATCCTGTATCTCCGGGCATAGCAGGGCCAAAAAAGAAACATTTGAAATACCATAGCCGCTCTATCCGCTCTTTGATATTGGCTAGGCGTTATTTATGGTGATGCAAGCAGCTTGATTTCCCCACTGCTTTGTTCGTCTGTAACGATGTCATGATAGCCACTCATTCAATCACAAACAGCCCTCAAAGGCTTCTGGACTCTAGCAGCTCGTATTTCCAGCCGCAAGTATCGTTTCTACTCATACGATATACGAATACGAACATACCGCCAGATCGCAGGCATAATGGGCCTACTTCACGTGCCGTTACCTGGAAGCTATGCATATCCAGGCTTCTAGGCCTAATGCCTCTGATCTCTATCCCAAATTGAGAGCTTGATCACACCGACTACGTACCTACCTGGTACCTGAAACTTTGACCTGCCATTTCCAGTTGCATTTTTGAAACGCTGTAAGATCCACGGAAAGAATGTTGATTGCATCTTTCCTCTTTTCATAAGGTATCTTAGAATGGGAGAGGCAGGCGCAGGTCAGGCAGTGGCTCCTTCCTGCGACTGACATGCAAAGGCAGCCCTGCCGTTGTGGAAGGTACCTAGTAGTCGGAGAAAGTTCTGTCATGTTCTACGGTTAATTGTTTCTCCCACTTGGTCTTCTTCAATGAACCATCGCTTTAGATAACTTCCACGATCGATGCGTATTATACCCTCCTGAAGCAATACGCATGATGTCGGCTCCATCCATCCAGGCATTCTATCAAAGGGAAGTTCCTGCCACGCCTCAGGATGCTTCGAGAGATAGGACGGGATTTCCGCGAGCCGATGGCTTCACACAAGCAGAAGTCGAGTCTGGACACGACCCCCTTGGCCGAATATGGAACCCATCGGAAGAGTACTCGGAGGTGCATATCGGGCAAATCGAGCCAGGCCCGAATCGAATATGCTTCACCGGCCGCGTCGTCAACTACGCACCGGCTCTGCTCGACTCCAAGAATAATTACAACCGTCCGGCACATCAGCTGATTATTGTTGATGGAACCGGTGCAATAGCAGTATTTACGACCTCCTCTTCTCGAGTGCACTCCCTCTAAGGAGACACTTGCTAATTCCTTTACATAGGTAAAGGTAGTTCCCATCGGAATTCCGGCATCACTGCTTGTGATAGGACAGCTCGTCACCATATGGGCCACTTGGGTAGGATCCACTGGAGGTTCACATCATACCAGCATTCCATATGTGACCACTTGGACACCCATCAATCCTACGAACGTTGGAAGCAAGCAGTTCCTTCAGTTCCTCCCGGACACTATTGAAAATCAGCAACTCTACAGAATGCCTCTGGAGTGCGACCGAGGCAAACAGGATCCCAAACCGCTTCCAGGTTTGATGACTCTGTGTCAATATCTCAAAATGGGACACGAAATCGCAGGGGCTCGGATTGTTGTCTGCGTCAAGAGCATTGGATCTCGAAAACGTGTGAAGTCGCGAAACAATCCGAGAGAGTTTGAACTTCTCGAGGTCACAGTTTGGGACGACACCGCCAGCTGCCTGTTGACTCTCTGGGAAGACAAGGCAAACTCCGCCAGGTTCTGGAAGCCCAATAAGACCATGCTACTCTTTACCAGTCCGAAGTTTGTACCCCCTTCCGACAACAAGTCACTACCCTTGAGCGCCAGCATCGGTCTTGATCACAACACCTTAATTGATATCGATCCGAACTTCCAGGATGCCAACTGGCTTCGACAGTGGGTGAAGAAGAGTGTCAAGAAGGAGAGTGTCTATGTGCCTTTTCCCAACGACATTTGGAATGCAGAAGAAGCTATCCATGGACCAGTTCGGGCGCTTTTTACCCTAGGCGAGGTGGATGACTTCGCTCGGGCTGACCCGGCCAGTGACTTCACCGGCAAGCTAAACTTGACCATACTCGGTATAGACCTTCTCGGTCTTCATCGCAGAAAGATGCTTTGCTGTATAGAGTGGTGAGTATGGACCCTTCCTCTCTGAGTCCAGTCTACTTGTAGCAATCAAGGAGGGCACCACGGCTGACGAGTGCGCCTCCTCTAGTTGTGGAGTTCCCCTCTATGCGAACCAAACATCCGCGAATTGCAAGAACTGCTTGCAGAAGAAGTCTCTCGTTCTTAATCCCCGAATCATGGGTATCCTGGCAGACGAAACAGGTTGCGTTGCACAGGGGAAGCTTGTCTGGAGTGACCAGGCCTGGAGCGAGCTCTTCTTCCCCGCCTTCGAGCCGAGTGACATGGTGAACGCGGAGCCGGAGGTAGCGGGCGAGGCGAAGAAATTTCCATCTTGGCCTCATCCTGTCGCTTCGTGGGAAGAGGTTACCTTGAAGGATGCCAGTAGACTCCGAGTCTTGGAGGAGCAAATGCTGTATGCTCGTTTTACTTTAACATTCGGCTAGTCCCCGTTTGTCGAGCGGCTGTGTGTGCTTGGAGTTGAGTGGTGAAGGGTTCGTATTTTCCAATAGTGGCTCAGAAGCGGGGGTTGCAGTTCTGTTTCGTCATGGTGTTGGTGGTGTAAAGAGGTGCTCAGCTGGCGATGAGGGGTTAGGACGAGGAACTCAGAGGGAGATAGCCCGCGTATTGAGGGGAATGTAAAGGAAGGCAGATTCGACGAGTATTTCGCTTTCTGATGGCGCATATGACTACAAGTGGCATTGAAGGTGGCTTGCCTATAGCTGTCTGCTCATATCAGGCTGAACTGAAGTTGTTTTAGCAGGTGTATGCTCCGGCGAAGTGACGGCGTGGTGATGCTTTGCTCAGGCTGATATGGTCATGCTCTGTGCCAGGAGAACGTGGCTGCCTAGCAGCTTGGATTGGTCCCAAGTTGCCGGGTACCTTACCTTGAGAAGATTTACGTTTTGATGGCCGTTGTTGCTGAAAAGCTTTGAAGCATTGACTTCTGAATCCGTGTTGATTCCTCATTTTCGTCCGTGAGCTGGAGGCCTTCCTGTCAACGTACATGTGAGACCAGTACGGGATTGCCGTAAGTTTTGGGCCACGTCTGTGATTTGCGTTTACCTGTCCACAAGCGTGGTGGGTGAGGCTGCTGCGAGCAGTCCAGTTACATCTGTCATGGGGCCTCAAAGAGCCAGAACAATGATGACTGACATACCATCAACCAAAAGCTTCATGAAGTAACGGCAGCACCCCCATTAGTTGAGTGGGTTGCGATATCACAGGCTCACAAGCGTCACGAACAGATATGGCAAAAATAATTGGTACAAGGCATGGGTCTTTTACTGAGACCATTGGCCGTTTGATTTATGATGATACAAGGGCGACTATTTCATCGCCAGGTCATGATAAGTTCGTGATGCATACTGTCCTCCGCCACCCAGGCAGTCAATCTTTCGAGCGGAGATCCCCCTAGGTCCCCGTTCTGTTCCTCGAAATACAAAGCCATATGTCGCCGAATCCGTTTCGAAAGAGAAATGATTGAAGCAAATAACAGAATGTCCTCCCATGCATATTGTAATGTGTGTTTGTGTTGTAGTGTTTGATGTTAACATGGTTCGGAGGACGAACAAGAAAAGCCGTGAAGTGAACATTGACTGCCTTGCCGGATAGCGGTTATGAGAGTGATTGCACCCGAATAAGAGACATCACAGTCGTACAATTAGTGCTTGGTGATCTTCTCATCACCATAGGCGGAAGAGCGACCACTCTCGGAGGACTCGGTCTTGGTGAGGTCCTCGCCGTCTTCCTCGGAGGGGCCGTGTATGGACTCTTCAAAGACAGGCTCGGGTTCGTTGACGTCGAACTTGGTCTTGAAGGCGCCGATGTTATCAGCGAAACCACTGCTGTTGGTGCGGCGGCGAGCATTGGTGAAGCGGAAGTCCTCGTCAATGACTTCCTCGCCAGCATTGCCCCTATGAAACATGAAAGTTAGCAATTGAATCTACTTTAAGTCAAGCTGGCGTGCGTTGGCAGGATACGGCGGAGCCTTGAAGTTGCCAAGAAGGGCGTGTGTAAGTGGGGTAGAGGGGGTCCAAACTTACCAATTGCTTCTGCCGCCACCATTCTTCTTCACCTTCTTGGGATCGACGCCCTCGTGGCCGTGCTTCGCAAAGTAGCGAGGCAGGTGCTCTTGGGGAGAGGCAGTTCCGTCGGCCAGGCCGGCGTGGTCACGGTCGTTGTACTTGTGAGATCGAGTCACTGAGACGAGTGTTAGTCGAAGATGCCAAGTGCCATGTTGCTGCCCGAAATGGGATGAAGACACAACGATTCAAGGGTTGAACATTGCCCGTAGAGGCTATTGATGTTCGATTCGGCAATGGAGACCATAAAAAGTCGGGGATGATGGGGAAGAGCATCACAGAAAGGTTGGTGATGCGGGGGAGGTGGAGGCTTCACAGCGTTAGGAGGGGAAAGGGATACTGACTCTTGATGGAATTGGTGTTGTTGAAGAGTTGGTGTAAGCGTGTAAGGTGTTTGAAGGGGTTCAGGAACAGCGATGTGAGATTGAGGAGGGTTGAGGTTGGTTGAGGTTGGTTGAGGTTGGTTGAGGTTGGTCAAAACTGATCGTCTTTGATGAGTTGATTCGATGGTTTGAGGAACGGCTTGATGGGTTGTAGTGATGTGAGGATGATGGAGGGGAGGAGGGGAAGATATGTAGATGAGGAGAGCTACTCAGGATGCTTTTAAGGAACGAATGCTCGAGGGGAATGGCAGCCTATCACATCACGCGATCATCAGATAGCTTGCCCAATGGGGTGGCATGGCAAGGGGGGAAGTAGCGAGCAGGTCCGGAACGGCTGGGGGTTCCTTTGGGAAAGTTGGATCGCGTGACTTGATGCAACGGACGGAGGGGCTGCTGCAAGGGAAGCACATCAGGACGGCAGGAGCGAGCTGGACGAGGAAAGGCAGGCCCAAAGAGAAACGGGGTGCCACTGGGAGCACTGGGAGCACTGGGAGCACTGGGACACATGGACGGGGGCCGGCCGGCATGGACTGGGAGTGGCCGGGAGTGGAGATGGACGTGGACTGACGCCAGACTAAACCTTCATTATGCCACCTTTTTGTTGTCCCTCTCTCGCGGCATTGAGGAATTGGAGACTAGGGAAGGTGTTGTCTTTGCTGGTCGGCCGGTCTCCAACACTGCATAGCTCCACGCTTTACGTGCCTCGACGTACCTTTCCTTTGCTATTCCATCACCCGCCCCCTCCCTCTCATCCAGTTGCTTGGGGTTCTTGGTTAGAGCTTCTCCTGTTGCCAGATCATCCAATATTGACCATTTCCCGTCTATGAGAGATGTTTCCAATTGTTCCTTCCTCAAAGAAGTCGCTCGTTCTTCTGACAGATGTGCAGCCATGACTGATTGACCACGGGAGCACAGTGACGCAAAGGGGCCCACTCGGATCCGGGGTCTCAGGTACGAGCCCGCAGCTGGGACGGGTGGCCAGATTGCGGGGTAGTGGATACCTCAGTACCAGCCGCCGCTAACCCGGTACATCGTCCAAGCCACTGTATCCCAGCGCCCACCCAAGTACCGGAGCAGCACGAGACCAGTACCTCCGAACCCTTGCCATCGAGCCATTTCGGGGCCGCATCTGATCCAAAACTGCCCATCGTCAGTCTCGTCTCACACCCGTTGGTTCCTTTTTTGTCTCTCCATCAGCCGTCGCTGTTGTCGTCGTCGTCGTTTGCTCAACCGCTTCTTTTTCGTTTGTTTACATCCATTCCTGCAAGGTCACGCCGCAAGGGTCTCAATTGTGCCATTCTGCTGCTTGGTTCCGAGGTCGGGGACCCAAGCTGGCACGCGTGGCTGAGGCAGCTTCTTTCGTGCCTCGTTTGGGCCAATGTGGAAGCTTCGCTATTCTGGCCTGAGCATGGCGCATTGCAACGACTCCATCACGGCAAGCTGCATCAACGGGGCACATGATCATGCTCATGCTCGGTGACTGCCGTCTCCCTTCCGTTTCCCACTTTCTAGACTTCATGTCTCGTTACTGCCCTTTGCTTTTACCTAACGCATACTGCCTCACGGAGACCTTTAGAAGCTCCATGATAAACTGCTCCCAGCTTGATGGGGAATGAGGATCCCCAATGGGTCCTCAAAGCCGTCAGCTGCCACAACCTCGCCTGCGTACCTTAGATCCCCAAACCTCAAGAAATCCCGTCCCAACAAGTCTGAGATGCCGCTGCATCTCGCGGAGAATTGACCGTATGACCTGGAATTCCGCGTTTCAATCTCGGTCCCCGAAACCCCTGGACCGGCCAAGCTTGTCAGGTCCGAGTCAATTGACCAATGGCCCCCACCCTGCTCACGCGAAGAGCTTTCTAGAGCTATCTCGAAGCCAACTTCGCCTCCCCCGATCTCGCAATACATCCTACGCTGAAGCCTGCTTCGACTGCTCAGCTGCCTTTCAACTTCAGACAAGATTGGATTCAAGGGTTCGGTTCGGCGCATGGATCGGAGAGCTCACGAGCAGCAGAGAGATCCTCTCTCTTTCGGCCCTGTCCATCGATTGACAGCTTGTACATACAAATGGACACATTCGTTAGCCCCCGTGACTCGCACGAATCGGTTCCCCGCCGTCTGTGCACTTGGCAACACTCCTCCCATCGAGTATGGGTATTCCGCACCCATACTAGGCTCGTTCAAGCAAGTAGTGGGCTACACGTGATTGCACCGCCGCAGCAGCCACTTCTGGCCCGGAGCCACTATTATTCCGAAAATTTCTGGAGGAAGGCGCGTCCCGCCTTAGTCTCCTGCACTTGCCTCTGCTGTACCTTCCTCTGCTATACTCTCTTTTATAACACTGGCTATACGCGCTTTTCAAAACGACGACTTCAGAAGTCATAATTTGCTCGGAGGAAATACGTCTCTAGAGCCCATGTTTTGGTATCGGAAAAAGTACCTTTTCTATGTTAAACATAGTTAGAAAATGATGTGTTTAGGTAAGGGAAATACGCGTCTATGTACGGATAGAAACAAAAACAATAGGAAGGCGCGCCTGAAGCGTAACACGTGACTGCCGCTTGGCGGTGAAATCACGTGTAGCCCACTACTTGCTTGAACGAGCCTAGTATGGGTGCGGGATACCCAACGTGTGGGTGCGGAATACCCCTACTCCTCCCATCTACCCTGCAGCTGGTTGTCTCGACGGCGCGCTTGACGTGTCTCCCATCCACCTGCCGCATTCCCATCAAGGCTGTCATCCCATTCGTCAGTTGACAAACCGGCCGATGGGGACCGGGCCCATCTTCTAACGATCTCCGGCTCCGTTTGCCAGGCTTTACTACCTCTCGGCCCTATTGACTTTATCTGGTCCGGATCTACTGTCGTATCTATCTGGGGCTCTATCTTCTGCTGACCAGATAATGCTATCAGTATGTGTGGATTATATGGTCATGCCGACGATTGCGGAATCGATGTTTCCAAGATTCTATCCATAGAGTCACAAAGGCAGAATTGGCAGGTAAGTGACAAGGCGATTTCGGAGTGCTCGTCATCCCGAACTGCCTCATTAACAGCGGGGTCCGGTCGCTATCGATGGAGCTCGACGCAAGCGGCCACGCCTCAGCTCCCCCACGGGTCTCGTGACAATTGTGCCGTGAATGTCCCACTTCTATCCTCGCATCGATCAGTCTCGACCTAGTATCGCTAGGGATTGTGTGAGTCAAGTCTGTTATCACGAAAACTTGCCGTAAGGCCTCAAGCTTTCTCTGTACAGCAGTGAAATTTGATCGGCATCTTCGTGATTGAGTCATCGAATCTTCGCCAAAGTTCCACGCCACAACGGTCCACTCAGGACGTCGCTCTCTGCTTGCCGGAGCCCATCCTCGCGCATTTCCAATTCGTCAATCTAACAACATCGTTCTCCTTATCATGAATTGATCATTTAAATATCTCGACAATGTCGTGAGAAAGAAATTTCTAGACATTTTGCATTCCATTCGCTCTCAGGGTCGTCACTTAGGCTTGGTCACACAATGGAATCAAACTTGGAACATGACTCTTGCGTCCGTCGACGTCCGAAGATCGTTTCCGAGGCCTTGAAGACACGTTGCTTTTTGACCCTCTGCCTAAGGATACTATGCTATCACCGCCAGCATATTGCCTTCATAATATAAAGTGCGCCCAGATCAGCCGACGCAAGCCCAGACGAGATCTAGGCAACTTGAACTGAGATGTACCTCACGACGCTTATCCTTCCCACCATTTCAACCCGGCTAGGTAAGATTCAAGTTATTGGTTCAAACTTGGAGTATTACTGTCCAGGTGAACATAGAAATTAGTTGAGGAACGATCGTTGCATCTAGTGGTCTGCTGGCTTCTTAAGGTTGACTTGATGAGACTCACCTCGTACTGTGAGCCAGCTGAGCGTCGACGCATCTCGTAATTGTTATCAGGATACCATCATTCCCTTGAATCAAGGAAAGAAATATTTCTCCTAAAAGTAATGCAGCATCCTAGCTATCTTCTAGTAAAGACCACAGCGATATTTGCTTCCTTGATGCCATGAAAGACAAGGTCTATTCCGATTGGGGTTTATCTGCTTCTTTCCTGGCAGACTACAGTGCCATTTGCTCATAGCTGGTCACATCAAGTTCTCTGAGGCGTAGGCTCAAGCTTAATCTGAATTTCTGGAAGGAACCTACGATAACTGACAGCCACAAACTTGTCTTGGGGGGTCCTCGACTCCACGACCATGTACCGTCAAAATACACAAAGCAGAAAGCATATGTGTATGAGCTCAAAGCCTTACGTTGCTATGTATGCAAGGAGCCGCATAACCGCTATCGAGATGTCGGTCGTTCGTGCCATCTTTGCAAGAAATGTACGAGAGCCGAATGAAGCAATACTCGTTTGGAATGCCATGTCACAATCAACAGCCTGATATCCGAGAGTGTTTCTTCGTCGTCATTGACGGATCCTGTCCAATGCTCCAGCAATGAAGTCTGGCGCTGTTTACCAAGTCCGGACGATTCTTCATTGTCAGAGCACCTCGCTCGCCAAATTCGGCCTTGCTATCCACGCTTGTCATCATCAGGTACCTCCTATGTGGTGGGATGTGTCCTGTGTTTCTTCAGAAGTAATTGTAGCGCGAAGCGGTGGAAGATATCGTTGACCTTGGTGATCTTGACCAAGTAGCAACATGCGCGGCGGGGGGAAAAGACTCATACCTGCCCTAGAAATACTGCAAGTACTCGTTTCAACGCATCCGGCTACTGACTAGGGAAACACTAACTCGGATCAGATCAACGAAGGAAATGCCTTCGTCTGTCAACCCGGCATGTTGAATGTCAGCGTGACAAAGAGTCGTCAAATCAGCTTCGGAGTTCCCGAGATATCAAGGTCGGTAAGGGGCAACGTAGCATTCCGAGCTCCGAATTACTCAACTATCACACTACATGAGAGTAATTCAATCAATGCTCATACCTTTGCAGAGACAAACAGCAATCCGAAGAGTCTCCCACCACTGACGTTGTCACACCAGCGGAATGATATTAGCTGCAAAGGCGGCATGTAAGTCAACTTGTTAGTAGAAGCAAGGGATTGATTATCTATCAAACACTTTCCGTATTATACTGAGTTCTGAGTCTGACTTGGGTACATAACGTGTCGGCGGCCTCCGAACATCAACATCTTCATGCCCAACAACGAGCTCAGAAGAAACTATACCCCTGCCGCAAGAAGTCTCGAAGAGCCAAAGCCACCATTCATCCCATGTTGAGAGACACAAGCACGGCCATTTAAACGCCACTCCATACAATTGATGATCGCTCGTGTAAGATATCAACGTAAGCAACACACAAAAACCCAAAATTCTGGAGTCCACAAGCTGTTATCTCGGATCATCTCAAACGATTTGCCACGAGCTGAACAACCACAAGTTCACGGCGCTTCGCGCACATACCCGAGAATAAACAATGAAGCCCAAATGCATTGCAGATCTAGCCGCGTCCTCTTCACAGCCACACACGTTTCAACGCAGGCGCGCTTCTTAAACTTGCTCAAGCTTCAGGTTCATCAAGAAAAAAGCTTCATTGTTTACGCATGAACAGCGAGGCTTAGATATCTCCAGGTTACATGTACGAACGTCTTAAACAGAGCGGGTCTCGAAAGCTTAACGTGGTGAAGAAAATAGCATCAACTAGGAAGGCAGGTAACGGAGCCTGTACTAGGAGCCAGTAATCTTTGCTTGCTCGCCAACATCTCTTTGAACCCCCAAAAAGGAACAAGGCTAAAAATGTCGTTGTCGTCGAACAGGGTGCTGACGTGAGTCGATGATGAGTAACATCCCGCTTTTAAAAATCAACCCTCCTCCACTCACACACGGGTTTAACAGGGCTGAGGGTAGGTGTATGCATACGCAAACAGATACCGGCAAGGTGAGGGTATAGGCAAGGGGACCAACAAGCCTTGTCCCTTCTCCTTTAGCTTTACTGTTTTTATTTTTCTCTGGCTTGCCGGCCGTTCTTGCTCAACGGTTGACGGATTTTATCCCGGTGAGCCAATTACAACAGCCCCCAAAAGCTTGGGAGGTTCAAACCTCCGCCCCGGAGCTGGGTTCTTCCCACAAGGATCTCGGCAAAGCCACGCACACCACACACACATCTCGAGGCCCTCCCCCCCAAAATCGAACCCAGGTAAAGAGAAAATCACCTGGCATATACCCATTCCAGAATCGCATGTAAGTATCTCACCAAGAAAGCTCACTTCCGTCCTACATTGAGAGATTGATCTGCAACCCACCCCCCCTCTCGGATGGCTGTACCTTAGCATGGTGATATTTATAAACGTAAACCCCCCCATCTTCCAGCTGAACAAGGTTATCAAGAACTAGGCAGAGACTTAACCCATGCCCGTGGTCCTCTCCGCCCCCTCTCCCTCAGCCATGCAGACCGAGATTCTCTCTCTAGACCAAGGAAGAAAGGCCCAAAGAGGAAAGAAAAAAACAGGTCTCTGACCGAGAAACTTTAGAGACTGGGGGACTCTTGTACGATTCTACCGTCATTGAGTTGCGGGGTTGCCTATACTAGTCCCAAACTAGTTCTTAAAGTCTCTAAAAGGCCTCTATTTATTATTTAATAAAATTAATCTTTATAATAACTTTATTTCTAACTTAGCTAACTTTTTATTTTTATAAGATAATATAATTAACGCTACGATTTTACC
>MPDP01000049.1:0-167315 GCA_030869315.1 Colletotrichum cuscutae | reverse complement strand
GGGGGGGGGGCGGTGGAGTATGCTGTCTTGGGCGCTTTGAGCTGGTCAACCTCTTTCATCGTGGGAGGACTCAAAACACAGGGCGAACAAGTTCTCAAGAGACTATTCGGGTGCTCAGTCCAGAAGTGCAATTGTGATTGCATAGTATCGATCTACCAAACTTTATTTAGCTTTGATAATATCACGCGTTATGGCACGTAACAATGGGCATACGGAGTATAATAAAAGTGGCTTAACTATTAAAGTGGAAATAGATAAAAGGAAAAGGTCTATATATATAATATTTAAAATAGATACGTAATTTAGTACGTGACGGGCACTTCGTAAGATATAGTTACTATCCCTATTACGTAACACACCCTCTAATTACTACCGCTAGGGAGCTATTATACTTAAAATAAAATCTCCGAATGCTCTTATAAAGACCCGATTTAGTTAAATATAAATAAAAAAAATAAGCGCAAGAGATATATATCTTTTAAACCGCGTTTATTATAAATATATCCCTTTATCTAAAGTAAATAGAATCCTAACCCGGAATAGTACGTATTTTACTATTTTTAGTATATAAATTACTAAGGGCGAGGCTACTTAACTACTTCGTATATATCTAAATTCTTATAATATTACTTAGCTATTATTTTTCTTCCTCTTTTTAACTTTTTATAATTATTATAAGTATCCCTATTTACTACGCACGCGCTTATACTATTAAATTATTTACTAATTTTATTCTAAATATAAATATTTAATATATTTAGAAATAATAATAAGTTTTATATAATTTTTATAATACTTTTTATATACGGATTATATAGTTTACTAAGAGTTTAAATAAGTAATAATACTAACGAGCCCCTTATAATTATTACCCCCCCTGCACTTTTTAACTTACTTACTAAGGCCTAGTTACTAAGCTCTCTCTCCCTAGTTAAGAGGATATTATAGTTATTAATTAAAACGTTAAGAACTTTATTAAGTTCAAAGCTCTTATTAATAATATTAATAAGAGTAATAATAAAATAAATAATAATAATAAAAGCTTTAATAAGCTTTTACTTATCCCCTTTTTAAAACTTAAATATAAAAAGGAGTTTAGTTTAAATATTAAGCTTTTTAAAAAAAGTATATTATTTATTATTATCTTAGGAGTTTATATTTAATATTATTTTAAACCTTAAAAAACATAAAGCTAGCTTTTTTAAAAAAAATAATAAAAAATAAAAGAGAACGCTAAGAAGCTAAAGTACTTTTTTTAATAAGTATAGTTCTTTTTATTATTTTAAGCCTATTTAACGTATACTTAGTTCTTAAAAAGCTTAAAAAAGAGGCTCTTAAAAAACGAAATATTTAGTATATACCCTATTTTTAAATAACCCTTTAATATACTAACTCTAAGAATAGTAGTCGTTATTTTATAAAAAGTAATAGCTAGTATACGTACTACTTTAATAGCCGTTTAGCTAAGTAGTATATTAATATATTAATCGTTTTATAACTAATAGCCTAGGCCCTTATCGAGGCTATTCTAAGTAGCGCTCCCTCTCTCGTAAGTATATTATCCTTTTTTATTATTATAAGGCGTATTCCTAACTATAGTTTTAATAAGATATTACTAAGCTCCGCAGTATTATAAACTAAATAATTACTAATAAAGAGGAGTATGAGGAGTATATTTATATATAGGGCTAGTATTTTATACCTCTTACGTACGCCCCGCCCTTTTTCTTATATATATTTATTTTATTTATTACGTTTATTATAATCGTTTATAACTAACTTCTTATTATACTACCTACTCCCGTACTCTAAGTCGTTAACTTAATAATCGTTTTACTTCTCGCGCCCCTTACTACCCCTACTACTCTTAGTTTTAAAAACTTCGAAGTATATAAAGCGCAGCTATTAATATAAATACCTACCCTTTTTATTAATAATACTATACTCTTAGCGATTATATACTTTTTAAACTAGGAATTCAAATAGTAAGTATAAGCCCGGGTTTTATTTTTATATATATATATACCCTACGAAATAAGGTTATTTTAAGAGTTTAGGCCTTTAGGCTAAGAAAGGTTTTATTTTATTTATTTTTAAGCCTCTAGGCCGCACTCTAAGTTTTGCTTATCGTTTATTTTTAAGTATTAAGTTTTCTGAATATAGCCTAAATTAATTATTTCTAACTATTTTAGCTATTTATAATAACTCTTTATATATTATAAAAGTTAAGAAATATATAAAAATATTTAAACTTAGCTTATAAAAGGTTTTTAATAAGCTTATTTATTAATATATCTTTTATTAATATATAAGTAACCTCGAAGCTATTTTTAATATACTTTTATCTTTGCTATGTATTTTATATATCGATATAGTAAAGTTAAGTAACTATTTTTTCCCCTTTTTTTATAATAAATTAAATCGTTTATTAATTATTATAATTAACTAACTATAATTCTCTTAGGTTAAGGATAATATCCTTAAAAAGGCGCTTTAAAGCTATAGTCTCTTTTATAGTTTCCTTAAGGTAAAGAAGCTCAGCTTTAATAATTAACGTTATAACCGTTACTTAGTATACTAATTTTTATTAAATAGGGCTACTAAAAAAGAATATTATATATCCCTAAGATAATCGTCGTATTACCTCGTTATTTATAAAGCTAATATTTCTAGCTAGGAATCATACTTATGTACTTAGTATACTACTATAGTAGAACGTAAAATATTTCATTATATAGAGATACTAAATATATTAATTAATTACTTAAATATAAGTTATGCTTAGGTTAGTTAGGAACAGTAATAATTATAAATAAGTAAAATTAACGTCTAATCTAATTATAATAGCTATATAAAATATACTTCTAACCTTCTTTTAATAACTCTTTATTTCTACCTTTATTACCTACCCCTCGTTTAGTCTAAACTCCTTTTAAAAAAAAAGGGTAGCTAAATATAGTAAATTTATAAAGTCGAAGTACTTAATAACTTACTTAATATATACGTTATAAATAAAATAAATCTTATAAGTAGTATAGTCTCGTAAAATCCGCACTCTAAAAAAGTTATTAATTAGTTCGTTCTCCTTAAAGTTAATATATTCTTTTGTACTATTAACGATTTTTTAAACCGCTTCTTAGTTATTTTAATAATATAAAATGATAAAGTCGTTAATATAAAACACTAGTATTACCTTCTTATTTATAGTTTACTAATTATAGATCTCTTCGTAACTATATATTATATATATATTACGAAGTATAGAAATAAAAGTTTAGAACTATAAAATTAGTAAGTTTTAAAAGCTATATAAAGCGCGTTAGAGTTTACTTATTTTATTAATAACTTTATATCTCTCTAAGAGTTTAATAATTACTAGTTTCTTATTCTTAATAAGTGCGTTAAAAAATACGTTAATAATATTATATTACTTAGCCTTAAGGTCGAATTAGGTAGCTATCGCTATTATAAGCCTAAAAGCTTTTATAATAAGCGTTAAAATATACGTATTTTATAAGGGGTTAAGTAGTTATATATCCCCCCTCATATAAATACGTACTTTTACTTCGTAAACCTCGTTATTAACATTATACTTATAAGTATATACCTACTTTAATAAAAGTAAGCTCCTTTATTTAGGATTACGATCGACTTTTTTTTATATACTAATATTTCTTACCTTTTTAAATTTTACGTTTATAATATTCCTAAGTAGCTTCTATAGTTATTATAAAAAATATTTAATATTACTAAACTTTTTTAATAAGCTTTAGAAGTTAATTTTAATAAGTTAGGGTTTTTAAACTCCTCTAGAGCGCTCTAAGTAGGTCTTATAAACTACTCCTTTTACTACTTAATAGAGTATTGTATATTTTATACTACTTTCCTCTCCCCCGACAGAGCAATCTGCCGGGGCCGTACTATATATTACGTATTAAGGAAAACTAAGTATATTACGCTCTATACCTAACTACTAATTAAAATAGCTCCCGATCTTTTACTACTTATTTAGAGAGCGAGCTATACTTATTTTAATATATATAAGACCTCTTAGTACTAGCCTACGTAAGTAACTAGACTTTATATTATATACTCCTTTTTATTAAAAATTAGGGGATCCCTTATATATTTTTTTACGTTTATAATATAGCCTTTATTAAAATAATTTATAGCTCCGTAGAGTATAATTTTAAAACTAGCGTTAATATACTAAATCTTAATATTTATATTAGCCTAGCTATTTATAGCGTTCGTACTATTATCTAGCTAAATTCCGTACTATTAAAAAGTACTATACTATTCCTAGGGTATATTTACGTTAGTTATAATAGCTATAGTGTCGAGCTAGCTAAAGAGGGCGCCTAGCCCGAGAGGGGTAGACTTATTAACGGGCACCTTTAGCTTACTAATTACTAACTTAAAATAAGTTCTTATCGAAGTAGTATTTTAATTAGCTAACCTCTTAACTAGTTATCTTACTAGCTATCTAAGTAGTAGTTTATATATTAATAGGTTTATTTAATAAGTTTATTTAATAGATTTATTTAATAAGTTTATTCAGTAAATTTATTTAGTTTAAGTAGAGAGTAGCTTTAGGTAATATTAGAAGCGATAAGGATAAAAAGAATTTTTATAAGCTCTAAAGAGTAGTAAATATTAGCCTATGTAGCTTTTTTTTTAAAAACCTCTACGTTATTATTAAAGTTTAGAACCTCTACGGTTAAAGGCCGTTTCTAATTATTACGGCCGACTATTATACTTAATTTATAAGAGATTAGGCTATGAGTACTTAACTAGCGAGGCTATAATATAGGTATAGGTATATTATAAGACTAAAGCTTATAGAGTCTTTTATACGGGCTCTGCTTCGTGAAAAGTTCTTTTTTAATATAATCTATGTACTAGTTACTAATCTATTAGCGACCTATTGCCGTACGTATCCCGAATCTATTATAATTACTCCCCTCTTACGTAACTTTAGTTCCTAAAGTTATTATATAATCTCTTTTTTTAATACTAATAATAAAGCTGTTAACGTTATTATTTATAATAGCTTCCCTAAGGCGTTAATAATACCCTTTCTTATTTAAAAACAAGGTATTACTCTTATTTTATTATCTAACGGATACTTTATTAATATTATTTAATAATAGCGCGCTAACTAGTTACTAAGTCGATAGTACGTATTTATAATAAAGCATTCCGACTATTATAATATATAAGAGCTTACTTAACTTATAGTTATTATTATTATTACGCCCTTAAGTAAAGTAAAAGATTTTCTTTTATTACTAATTACGTATTTACTTTTTTTCCCTCCTTTTTATTTAGCGACCGTTCTACGAGTTCTTTTTTACGTAATTATACTTTTTCTTCTTACAATATTTTAAATTCTATATCGTTTTTTAATTACGATCTTTTTACTATACTATTACTAAGTATTTACTAAAATGTTTATTATTTTATATATTTAAGATATACTTAATATAAAGTATAATCTTAAAAAGGGCTTCTGCGGTCTTTGTAATAGTGCTCCCTATATACGCTACTTAGGAGTCGCCGACCTACGGGGACAAATCGATGGGTCCCGAGAAGCTTGACTTGGTTGGATGGAGAATCGCGAATGGAGCCCACTTCCGGTGTGCCGCCGCCTGCTGTTTTGAGTGACATATTCGGTACCGGACGAACTAGCTATCGTGAGGTCCGCATTAGACCGAGCATCTCCCTTCTTGTCATTTTAGAGCAGGAGCTTCCTCTCTAAGCTGACATATCTGAAAATCTAAAATCATATTGCAGACTTAATAAGCTGGAGGCAAAATGGTCCTTTCCAGATCTCATAGTCAACATTCCTTTCCAGGGTAGTCCACAGTCACTCAACACGAGCTGACAAATGACGGTATTGCTTTGTAGGCAATGAACGAGCAGTCGATATCAGAGTCGTGACGCAATCGCCAGGAGCCACACTACCATCACAATACATGTTAACTATGGGATCTGACGAAGGGGGACGCGGCTTTTGCTAGGGAATGAGGATGACATTACTCCACAAAGGTGGCGTGGGTCCACTTCTCCTCCTGGTCCTGCTCTGACGGCGTTGCTGGAAGTAGATTATTCTTAGTCCCAGTATTTGTGTGTTATAGTGTGCCTTGTTCTGTTGTAGATGGTGTGAAGATTCTATCCAGGATAGACTTTGATATGCATATGTATTTAAAGTCCCTTCTCTTCCCTTAAAAACTTTTGGGCTAACATTGCACGCCGTCTACTTTCGCCCTTTCTAGTCTACCCCAAACCCCTAACTTGACTCTAAACCTCTTCCTTTGCTGCCTGACTATTGCTTTGCCGATAAATAGTCATCAAATGTCGCCGTTGATGTTGAGGGAGATTGACAGCTTGGAAGTGGCTGTCATCGTGACAGACGAGTTGGACCCTATTTCACCTTCCCCGAATCCCGATATCCAACATCCTAGCCATTTCTTGGGCATTCCTGTTTCTCCTATTGAACTTCCTCAAACACGCGGAGGTGCAGAGGTTGAGATGAAGATGAGCAGCATATGCTGCGCTGCTCATGGTCTCAGTCTCATGATTGTGAGTCTCCCACTAAGCCCTATCTCGAAGACTACTCAAACCAGTGATGATTGATTGCGAGTGCTAACGCTCCGAGCAGACTGCGAAGTGTGGTGAAAGTACGAAAACCTTGCTTTTTGACGCAGGACCTGAAGGGGAAGTGTGGGACAGAAATGCCAGGAGAATGAACGCGAGAATTGGCCACATAGACCATATTGTGTTGTCCCATTATCACAGAGACCACTCAGGTACGTGATTTACTTTTGACACTGCGCCTACTTTCCCCTACTGACTGCATCGACTGTAAAAGGTGGCTTATTGCGGGCCATCGACATGGTCAGGGGGAGCAATACCCTTGGTTCTGATCAGCTTATTGTTGATATGCATTCAGATCGTCCTGAATACCGCGGCATCGAGACTCCTCAAGGCCCTATTTCTCTCGAAGCAGACCCTACTTTCTCTGACGTGGAGCAGGCAGGTGCTCAAGTCCTACTATCACGAGATGCACATTCCATTCTCGATGACATGTTTGTGGTTTCAGATGAAATTCCTAGACAGACAACGTATGAAACTGGAATTCCTGGGGGTCTGAGATTCGTTCCATCGTCTGAAGGAGACAATGGGGGTTCATGGATAAAGGATGAACAAATTTTGGAGGAGAGATACGTTATGTGTAACGTTAGAGGTAAGTCCGCTCTTGCACCTTTGATAATGGCTAATCATTGATGTTTACACATCTTTAGACAAGGGACTCGTCATCCTCACCGGCTGTGGCCATGCCGGTGTAATTAACACCACTCGCGATGCTCAACGTCTTAGCGGGGTGCAAACTGTCTATTGCATCTCTGGCGGTTATCACATGTCCGATGCAAGCCCTGGGAAGCTGCAGAGAACGGTGGAGGATATGATGAAGTTGTCACCGCGTATCTTGCATGGAGGCCATTGCACTGGCCGGAAGTTTAAGACGGAAATTGAGAAGATCGACCCAGGGACCGTGGCGCCTTGCACAGTTGGTGTGACCTATACATTATAATTGATAGATG
This sequence comes from Colletotrichum cuscutae, assembly GCA_030869315.1. Taxonomy (NCBI): domain Eukaryota; kingdom Fungi; phylum Ascomycota; class Sordariomycetes; order Glomerellales; family Glomerellaceae; genus Colletotrichum; species Colletotrichum cuscutae. The sequence goes on along the minus strand of MPDP01000049.1, from coordinate 159,708 downwards.
ATTGATAGTGCTAAACGAAAATTTCCATGAAACCACAGTCTTAGTCGTTGTTTCTTGTCACGATCTCTAAGCTTTTCTCTGACTCTCTCTTGCTGTGCCTTGTGCTGTCTAGATTGCGAAGCTCAATGATTAAAACGTTTGCGGGCTTGGTGCCCCTAGCTAATACACAACTTCCCCGTTTTTGAAGGTGAAAACGTTGCTCTAGATAGAATTCAGACATTTTTGAGCTATTAATATTTTGGTTGTCTCTTGAGGGAAGTTCCGATTGTAGAACCTATGAGACGTTGCCTGGATATCACGCTCCGACAGCTTGATTCCCCGCTTAGAGCTGAGTTTTACGTAGCGGACTCGGCTCACATTCGTTCTCGGAACAAGGCGCTAATGTTTTTGTCCATCTCGTAGCGGATAATTACGGAAAAAAGGCCCAGAATCTAGCCGAAGTTCGAAAACCGATACCGAACGCCTAAGCGCATTTCGAATTTCGACGTTTGACGACAAGCTTGAGATTGTTCCCCTAACCAGGCACCATAAAAGTTGAGTTGATTTCAAGGAATTACGGATTTATTGGTAATCTTCTGGTGAGTATTGTGCGCTTGTTACTTAGCTTTGTCAGTCTTGGTGGGTTTAATTTGTTTTCTGCCGACATGGCCCACAGATAAAAGTAGCCAATGGCAGCTGCTTTTCTACATCTGGAGGTCGCTGCTTGCGCCTCGGATCGGTAAGCCATTGGAGATCATGACTTATCCAGGCTGCCCGATGAATGGCGAAGTCATCGCGGATCTAAACTGCTAGGTCTAGTGACGTGTCTACGGTATGAAATACGCGTATAGTCTGGGCCCATGATCCACTGCAGAGATCGGCTTGAATCATATCTAAGACTCATCTCTAGGTAGCGGAACGCTTTGTTTCTTCAAGAGGAAAGGATAAAAAATCTTGTGATTGCGGATCATGATCCTTGACTGAGAGTTCCAAATCATCTTAATTACACGAATCTTTCCTAATCTCTATCACAAAAACCACGCCCCAACCGCCACCACCAAGTCCACCACTATGGATGCAACAAATCAGCATGATAGCGGTGTCACAATTCACTGCAATAGCCTCGAATGGCTACCACTTGCCCCCAAAATATGGATCAAACTTGTTAAGTTGATTCACAACACTGGATCTTACACAGTCATTATCCGCGCTGAACAGGGAGGCGTTCTTCCCCGTCATTGACACGAAGAGAGCGCGGAGATATACGTTATCAAAGGCAACGGCAACCATCCTCAGACAGGCCACTTTGCCCAAGGGGACTACGTCTCAGAGAGAAAAGGGGCTATTCACGATCCTCTCGTCTTTCACAACGAGGTGGAGATGCTCATGATTAGCCAAGGACCATCGACTTTCCTTGATGATGAAGGTCGCGACTTGTATCGGATGGACATAGCAATGCTTCAGGGCCTGGAGTCGATCACGACATAGCAGGGAGCCTCACATTGTCCAAGGGTTGAGATTCTGAAGGGGGAATGAGAGGTGGCTCAAGATTGGAAATCATTCTCGATCAGATGTTACATCAATACTACAAGGAGTGGAGACTGTTCGCCAAAGTGTCGTGTTCTGTGAGCCTACGGACTTCTTTTACGAAGAAAAAGAAGAGTTAGCGTAGCCAAATAGACAGGAAGAATACGTAGGAGCGTTGCGATAGCGGGCGACGACTATCGTCCTACATTGCGGTCACTTCATTGATGTCTTACCTGGAGGCATATCAAGGTCGGAATCGACCTTGCCTCGACCAAGTCTTTTCTCGGGTTTCCTGATTGCTAATGTATGGGGCCGTTGCGAGCACAACCTCTCTATCGGGACTTGATCTTGCCAGCTGTGTTTACGGATGATGAGTCGGTACGCACTCATCAGGACTTATCCACAGGCTGACCGTATTACGAATTCTTTCTCTGAACATTGAATGTCTGGTTAAGGACGCTTTTTGGTCTTCATTATAAATGAATATTAGAAGGAACGTTGCACTACGTACGCCTCTTACTTGGACACTTGCTTATGGATGCCAGCGATGGTACATGTTCTATGCAGCCGCCTTGTCAGTCCGAAAGAACCCCTACCCAGTGATACTATCACTTTCTGCTCATCTTGTACATGCAACCTGGCAATAGAGTTTGATATGATCCCCGGCAAGGTCACAGAGTGAAAGACATTGTCGAGCACCCTCACTGCTTTGGTGGCTACAGGGGTCATCTATGTCGGCCTTGGGAAATGAGACAAGCAGCTCCTGGAACGACCCTCTGATCATCAATATGTAGCGAGACACGAACTTTGGAAGTGTAAGCGTACTTTCCTTAGCAGAAAGTGCCACTTAATGATGCGGTCAAGTAAACGATGAGCAACTCAGCCACAAATGGTTCCATTACCATCAAAATCATTGGGCTCGTATCGAGTCCAGGGGTTATGAGGACGAAGTTGCATTGTACACTGCACTGAGTCGAGTAGTCTTGACGGAAAATGTCTAATGGAACTTGGTGTTGAATACCAAGATCATGCGTCCCAATTATCGTCCGCCTGAAGCATCCATCATATCACTAAATCGGCTGTGCCGGCACCGTGACTTGACTGACTAGCCGTGAATCACAGCAATGTGATAGGATGGGCAGATCTCCGTTAGGCTAGCAGTCTATACGATGCACCTGTTGGTCTCCCTATTACAGGGTAACTAGTTCGAACCGTAGGTTGACAAAGAGATTAATTAAACTATATAAACTTCTGCGTAGGTATAAAAAGGAGGTTCTAACCGCAGGTTAGGCTAGCTACGATAATCGTAAATAGGGCCCCTAATTAGCCCCTATATAGTCGACTATATACCGCGGTCGAATTAGACTTCTAATTTAATACTAACTTTTTCTTTTTTTTATTAATTTAATTATTATAGTTAGAGGTATAATTTAACCTCAGGCCCGTTTACTAAGTTATTTCCTTTTCCCCCTTTTCTTTATTTTTTTTATATAACCTATCTTTTTATTTATATATTAACTTTTCCGTTACTTACGAATTACTCTAACCCCTTATTAAGTACTATTTTTATAAAAGCGTTAGTAAAGTTATCGTTATTATTAATCTAATAAATCTTAAGGATATCGTACTTTTCGTACGATTACTTAAGGGCTATAATATTAATTATAAGCCTTTTTTTTTTATAGTTCTTAATTTAATAAGATATTCGTATAGTGAGTAAGAATTTATATAAACGATCGTTAGGATTAGTTAAAGGCTAAGTCGATTAGTAATTTTCCTTAGTATTATTAAAATTGCGTAGGCGAGGTTAACGCTATTAACTATATTATAAACTTCTAACGCTAGTATACTTCTTATTACCTACTTATTTTTAATTAACGAGTAGTAGATTATATTACTATATATTATAAATTCGCTCTTACTTATACTCTCGTTAGTAAGAATAATAATATATTCTAATTATAAAATAAGGTCCTCGTTATTTATAAATAAACTATTTATAAATACGTAAAGCTTACTAATTATAAGGTTAATTAAGTAGTAAACGAGACCTCGATCGAGATTTAAGTACTACTACTTAAGCTGCTTATTAAGTACCTCGACGTCTTATTTATTTAGTTCTATAACCTACGCTACTCTAGTATAGTTAAAAGTTACCTTAGGCTAGTATATACTTATAATATATACCCCTCGTATAAGCTTAGTTTTATATTACTTTTTAACGTTAATTATATTTAGATTAATAAGACTAATTTTCTTACCTTACCCTTTTTATTAAAAAACGACGGTTTCCTTCTTAATTATAAAAATCCTATTATTAAACGCTAATAAGTTATTTATTATAAAGACCTCTTTTAGCTTTATTATAAAACCCGCTTTTTAAAGCTCTTTATCCTTTTTTTTTATAAAGTTAATATTAGATAGGCCTAATATATCATTAGTCTATATTTTAATAATTCTAAATTAGTTACTTACGTACTCAGAGACTAATAGGCACGGGTCGTACGTAAATATAACTATTAATAATTAATTAATATAAAAATCGTAATATTTAGCTTACTAATAAGTACCTAATTCTACGAGCCTATATAGTAATTTAAGTACTTCGATAATCGTACTTTCTAGGTACTTACTAGCCATTTCTTTTAGTAAATAGGCTAGGATTTTCTTTATAAGCCCTATAGCTAATTAAGTATAGGCCTAAGTAATATTACGGCTCTAAATCTTATATCCCTTCTTTTGTAGCGATACTATTAATACTATTATTAATTATTAGCTATAGCGCTATATTATAAGCGATTATATAAGTAGCGTTACCTTCTTAACGTCGCTATACTCCTAAATTACGTACTTAGATTTCTTATATAGTTAGGGTATTCTTTTTCCTTTAATTTTACGAACTATTTACGATTTAAATATATAAAGGTTTATATACTTCTTTAAGTTATAAAGGATAAATTAATAGACCCCTTAATTACGAAGAGTATCTACTTTGATAAGATCTAATTCCTTATATAGCTTTTTAATAATTATAATTATACTTTCTTTACGTAGTTTAACTATTAGCTTAAAATCGGCTTTCTCTTTTACTATATAAAAGGTATTAATTACCTCGTTACTTATAATAAATTACCGTATTAGTACTTACTATTATAGTCCTCTATAACGTCTCGCTAGTAGTATTAGTACCCTTTTAGTAATTTCCTCTTCCTCGTCGTTTATTAGTACTATTATAATAATTTTATTAAAGATGATTTTTTATACCTTTACTACGGGTTATATAGTTTCCCCTAGCTCTTCTTCTTTTTATAAGTTAAAAATTACCTTACTAAGATCTATATAATATAGTCTTATTATTATAATTAATACCTCGAGGGGTTAGTTATAATCTTTCGTAACTACGTAAGAGCGCTTATTAATAGAAATTAATTTATATAGCCTGGCCTATTATTAAGTAATTTTATATTATACTCGTATATCTAAATTTAGTAATATATTTAAATTACCTCCTATATTAGGCCTATTATATATAATAATTACCTCGTTAATTTACTTTCTTATACTTACTTTGCGCAGTACTTATATTACTTTTTTAATTACTTAGGCTCGTTAGTTTACGTTTAGTAATAGTAGCGAGGCTAAGGTTATTTTTAAATATACTCTAAATATAAGAAACGTTAGTATAAGCCCGTTAGGCCCTATAGTATTATTATAGTATTTAAGTACCGTTTAGAAGTATTTATCGTTAGTAAAATCTAGATTTTTTTTTTTAATAATTTTAAATACCCTTTTTAACTACTAATATACTCTTTTTACCTTTTTAATACTATAGTACGCTTTAATAAGTACGACTTTTAGCTATATACCATAAGCTATCGTATTCTCCCTAAATTCTACTAACTTAAAACTAGTACTAGCGTCGGTTCTAATACCGTCTAGCGGTCCTTAGTATATATTAATCTAGCTTTTTTATAGGGCTACCTATACTATCTTTATTTATAAATCCCGGAGGAATTGCCCTATTTAAAAAAATATAGCTATATTAATTATATATAAGACTAGCTAACTATTTAAATAGAAAATATTAATAATAATTTCTTAATTAAAGTTAAGCTTATTACGTAATTTAAATTTAAACCTGCGTAGGCCCTACGTATTTATTTAGTATTAGTAATATTCTTTTATTAACTACTCTAGCGCCCCTATTTCGATATTATTGTTATTTAATTACTTTAGGAAGTTATATAGCCTCGTAACTAATAAGTAGCTAAATCTTTAGTATAATTATCTAAGCTCACTTTTTATTAAGTAATTAATTAACTTCGTATTATTAATAAGTTTTATAAACGCGTACCCCTATCGTCGTTTAACTATTTTAAAGTACTTATTACTAAAAATTCTATTCCTTATATTATTAAATATAATACTTAGTTAATCTATATTTTTTAAATATAATAAAAATAGGGTATTAATAAGTAAAATATAAAAAGTTATCGTTCTAAAGTACGTTTTTATTTCTACCGTACTTAGTACAACGATTTCTTTACCTAAGCTAAAGCTAATTCTTATAATACTTACTATTAACGTATTAAGTATTATTAATACGATCTTTTATAACGCTTAGAATTACCCTTTTCCTCTTATTAACTATTATAATACCCTAGTATTTAGGATAATCCCTTAGAAATTATCTAGGCCGTACTTTTTATTTATATAGAATACTTATACGAGCTTAGTATTTAAATAATCTAAGTAGTATAAAAAGGACCCCTCTAGCTACTCTTAGATTTACTTAGTATTTTATTTCTTTTCTTTAAGTATTAAGAGAAGTAGCGTTTTCTCTTTAAGTATTAAGAGGATAGACTTCGGCCTTATTAAATTTACTTTTTTAACTACCTTTATATTTATTACCTAAGGGACCTTCTCTTACTATTTATAAATAAAAGCCTATTTATTAAGAGCTTTTATTATTTTTTATTTATTTAGCCTCGTATATCCTCCCGAGGCTAATAATATAAAAAAAGAGTAGTTAATATCGTTAACTTTATTATAATTTAACTTATTAGTATAGGGAGTAAGATCTTTTTTATTTTCTAAATCTCTTATAGAGTACGGATGCTTTAGGACGCTAAACTAGCTACTTTTACTAAGTTCCGTACCCCCAGATCTGCCCTTATATATAATAAAGAATTAGTTAAATCGATAAGGGCTAATTTTACCGTTTACTACCCTCGACTTTTTATATTATTTATGCAATTTAGTACGCTCTTTTTCTAAGTAGTTATTTAATTAATATCTATTTTTTTTATAAATAAAGTACTACTTTTTATATTACCCTACTTATAAGTTAAATCTCTACTTATTTAATAAATCTAGGCCTCCCTATTAGCGATTACTATACTTAGTTTCTTTCTCTTTTTTATTATAAATTTAATTAACTTAGTATTATTAATAAGGGCCGTTGTACGCTTAGAAGTAGGTTTAGCGTAATATTCTTATTTTAATATTAAAACTAGATCTTAGCCTCGAGTAGAGCGTCTCGTAATTTTTAAGTACTTAGTATAGGGTTATTTTTATTTCTAGTACGTATTAAACTATAGTATAGAGATATCCGACTTTTTACTTATTAAGTCCTTTATTTAGCTAGGTTTTTTTTAGTTTATTAATTTAATTAATAAGCTCTTTAAGGATCTTTACTTACGATTTACTTTTTATTATCTTAGTTATAAATATAAAAGAAATTACTTATAGCTCGGATAAGAGCTCTAGATTCTTATTATAAGTTTTAAAACGGCTCTAGATTACGTTAATAATATTAAAAAAGTCGTTTTAATTAAGATTACGTACCGCTTTGTAATAATAATTAGAAGCTTTACTTATAAGTATAATATTAATTATTAAATAGTATTAGTATTCCCTAATCCCGACCTTTTTATAATAATTATAAAATATTATTAAGGTTTCTTATAAAACCTTATACTTCCCCCTAGAGTATAATTTCTCTTTTAAAAAGATCTTTTTAAGGTTTATAAATTACCTCGTATTTACTATTACATTTTTAATATCTATATACGATCCCTATGTTACTACGTACTATTAGTAACTTCGGGTCGTTTACCTCTTTTTTTATTAACTAATTAGTACTAAATTTCGTATTAATAGCGGTAATAAGCTATAGATCGAAATAGGTAGAATTATTAATTATCGTATTTCTAATACTATATTTTACCTCTATATATCCTTTTATAATAATAAATTACTATTAGTAATTATAGGGAGGAAATCTGCGTTATTTACTCTTTTTTTAAATTTATTAAAGTAATTATACACCTTATTAACTTATACTTAGTTCTATAGTATAAATTCCTCTTTTATAATCGTTACTACTAAGATTTTATATAGTTCTCGCGATTATAATTATATTAATAATACCCCTCGCCCGTAGAGGAATCTATTAACTACTTTTATAATTCCTAGGCTTATGCTTATAAACTATTTATTTAGCTAGTAACTAAGGTCGTTTATAATTTTATAAAATAAGAGTTACTCCTATAACCCCTTTTTTTTATAAACCTTAGTTAAATAGATTAATACTACGTTAATTTACTTACTATTAGGCTAATTTATAATCCTATATATCTACGTCCCCTAATAGTCCGGGTTAATATTTACTTACTTATAAGGGATTAGGATTCTATTTAAAATCGGGTTTTTTTTTTTTTTTTTTACCCTAACTCGCTAAGGGTCGTACTCTAGTTTATATTCGTATTAGTAATTACTAACGTATTTAATCTTAATAAGGATATATTTTATTTATACGTTAGTTATAATAAACCCGTACTTTTACTACTTAATAAATTTATTAAGGTTTAAGAAATTCCTACTTCCTCTTACTATTTTATTACTATTTTTATTTTTATTATCTTTAGTAACTACTACTACCCTTCTAAATCGCTAACTATTATACTTACTAAGACCTCCTTTTTATTTAATATAAAAAGGTAGGTTTTAGTAACCCCTTTTTTAATAATAATAACAGACGTTTATATTATTATAAGAAGATATAATAATTAGTCTCGGGATCTTTTTTAGTTACTAATTTCCGCTATTTTATATACTTTTAGCTTCCTAAGCCTCGTACTCTCCGTAACCTCTAAATAGCTTCCTTCTTCGACCTACCTCTTTTAGGGTAGTATTCTATAAGAATAATCGAATATAAATACTAAGCGGCTCGTAGAGGAGTCGTATAAACTATTAAGTATAATTAGTAAAGTTAAGCCCCCCCTTTTTTTATAAAGTTATGGGCCTTAAGGACTTATTAAAAATATTACTTATTATTCGTACTTAGTAAAGTTAAATACCTTAGAGATTTTCTTTTTATAGCTCCTCGGTACCTTATTTTATATCTTTTTAAGTAGTTTTTTTTCGTAGCTTAATTATAATTAAGTAATTATTACTTTTCTAGCGGTCCCTTCTATTACTTAGTTAATTTTTAATTACGAGCCGGCTATTAAAAAGTTATTTAATAAAAAAGCTACTTAAAATAACAATAAAAAGCTAGTTACTTAAGTAGTTTTATTAATTAACGTAGTTTAATATAATAAATATCGACCTCTCGTAAGTAATAAAGGGCTACGATTACTTAATTCCGTATAGTATTTAAGAATTACCTCTTTTTTTATTTACTTTCGTAAGAGTAATTAGTACGAATCTCTTATTCCGTACGGTATTAAGAGGTCGTTTTTTTATATAGTAAGATATTTTATTAATTTATAATAATAGAATTTAATTACTAATTAGTATTAATCTCCCTATTATAAAATAACTAGTTCGAACTATAGGTTAACGAAGAGATTAATTAAACTATATAAACTTCTGCGTAGGTATAAAAAGGAGGTTCTAACCGCAGGTTAGGCTGGCTACGATAATCGTAAATAGGGCCCCTAATTGGCCCCTGCGCAGTCGACTGTATGCCGCGGTCGAATTGGACTTCTAATCCGACAGCACCCTCAAGATGAGCTGCGATACACTTTGTGATTCCAGCGCCTAAGGTAGGATGTGGTTACAACAGAACATTAATGCGCCATTCCCCGTTTTCGGCCCGCCTCTAGGCTGACCACTAACGGTCACATCCAATGAAGAGAATTGACGGAGAATCTTTCTTGGCAGATCCTCAAGTTCGAGAAAAGCTTGAAAGTACCGCACCAATCGACTTGTTGCCAGCATCCACTCTATCGTGCGGGGAAGGCGAACCAGGGGCCAGCCTGCACAAGCCTACATTTAACATACCATCAGTTCATGAGTGTAACCTCACCTCCGCAATCGACCATGCGCACCAGTCGTTGAACGAGTTAATAGTGGAGTATCAGTATCACGAGGTTTGCGTCGTGTAAGGCCGCTGTTGTTCCCCATGGGGAAGCGTTAGGACGGCGGGCTGATTTGATGTTAGTGACAACTATAAAACATTCATAGCAACCTGGGTGCTGCCTCACATCGGCAAAGAGTTGTCGGCTTTCAGAGCTTGAGTCATTCGTTGAATTCTCAATACCAAACCTTCGTGCCGAGTCTTGGCCCAAATCGTTGAGATGATGTGGTTTACGACAGAAAGCCTGCGAGGCCTAGCGTGCCTAGCGATAGTTGTGGGATCGTCCGTCTGGGACGTGACCGCACAGGCCGTGCTTCCTGTCAGCCAAGAGAAGGGTGTCTCGGCTTGGGCCTTCGACATGAGCCAGGTCACGTTGAGCAGTGGACGCTTCTTCGACAACCAGGCTCGCACTCTGACGTACCTTAAAGCAGTCGACGTTGAGCGCTTGCTGTACAACTTCCGCAAGAATCATGGACTGTCAACCAACAACGCGGCGACCAACGGCGGATGGGATGCCCCGGATTTCCCATTTAGAACTCACGTCCAAGGCCACTTTCTGAATGCATGGGCATTTTGCTACGCCCAGCTCCGCGACGCCGAATGCAAGAGTAGGGCTACTTACTTTGTTGCCGAACTCAAGAAGTGTCAAGCCAACAACAGCAAAGCTGGCTTTACTACCGGCTACCTTTCTGGCTTTCCCGAGTCTGACATCACCGCTGTTGAAAACCGCACTCTCAGCAACGGCAACGTTCCCTACTATGCCATTCACAAGACCATGGCTGGCTTGCTCGACGTTTGGCGCCACATCGGTGACACCAACGCGCGAGACGTTCTTCTTGCGATGGCAGCGTGGGTCGACTCTCGTACGGGAAAGCTCACGTATGCCCAGATGCAAGCCATGATGGCCACAGAATTTGGAGGAATGAATGAAGTCTTGGCCGACATCTCCCACCAAACCGGGGATCAACGTTGGCTCACTGTTGCACAGCGATTTGACCATGCCGCCATATTTGATCCTCTTGCTTCAAACCAGGATAGTCTCAATGGCTTGCACGCGAACACTCAAGTTCCAAAATGGATCGGTGCCTCACGCGAGTACAAAGCCACGGGAACCAGTCGATACCAGGACATCGCCCGTAACGCATGGAACATCACCGTCAGCGCGCATTCGTACGCAATTGGTGGGAACAGCCAGGCAGAGCACTTTAGGCTCCCCAATGCCATCGCTGCATTCTTGAATCAAGACACTTGCGAGGCTTGCAACACGTACAACATGCTCAAGCTCACACGAGAGCTTTGGTTGACAAACCCGAGCGCCACAACTTACTTTGATTTTTATGAGCGTGCTTTGCTCAACCATTTGCTGGGCCAGCAGAACCCATCTGATGGTCATGGTCATGTCACATACTTCACTCCCTTGAACCCGGGTGGACGTCGTGGCGTCGGTCCGGCCTGGGGCGGTGGAACCTGGAGTACAGACTATGACTCCTTCTGGTGCTGCCAAGGAACTGGGTTGGAAACAAACACAAAACTCATGGACTCCATCTACTTTTACGACAACTCTGCGCTCTACGTCAACCTGTTCATACCCTCTGTTCTGACATGGACTCAGCGCAGCGTCACTGTTGCCCAAACCACCGATTTCCCCCGCGGTGATACAACGACCCTGAAGGTCACTGGTGCTGGCAAATGGGTTATGCGTATCCGTATCCCAGCATGGGCTTCTGGAGCTCAAGTTACTGTGAATGGCCAAGCCATAAGCAGTGCCGCTGGAACATATGCGTCAATCGACCGCACCTGGGCCTCGGGCGATACCGTGGTTGTGAAGCTCCCTATGAAGCTACAAGTCATTCCTGCGAACGACAACCCCAGCATCGCCGCAATCGCCTACGGTCCTGTCATTTTGAGTGGAAATTATGGAAGCGAAACACTTTCTACTACCCCAGCGTTGAACTTGGCCACCGTGAAGAGAACTGGAACTACTGGATTGGCTTTTACGGCGACGGCGGGTGGCAAGACTGTTAACCTTGGACCCTTCTATGATGCCCAAGGTTTCAATTATAACGTGTACTGGTCCATCAGCGGAAACTTGCCCGCATGAGATGCGAAGAGACTCATCCGGATTCCACTCTTTCACATTACATTCCCGTACATACTTAAACACCTCGACCTTTTTGGGCACTAAGGAGAATGCACCCACAACTTATCGGGGAAACCATCGATAGCATAAGTGTGGGTAACATAAGTGTGTGAATAAATCGAGGCTATGATTCTGTAACTGAGATTCCCGTGTTGGACCATTGCTAGACTTGCAGAAACTGCCCATCTCTAGCAGCCTGGACCCTCACACACGGCCTGTTCACTTTCAAAAATCGATCGAAGGCGTCTGTGCCAATGACAAATGGATGTTGAGTGCCGTCTGGTCTATGATCCAAGATATCGAAGTGATAGAGCGCTCGGTCTTGATTATGGTGGTTGGCAATGAGTGTATCCACATCCGCCTTCTTTGCCAGGTCCGCGAATCGGTTCAAAGACATGATTTGCTGGTCCTTGGCTGACGCACTGCTCGGAGGGCCAACGCCGCCATAGAAGCCAGCGACATGGCCTGTGCCCTTGTCAAATACCTCAAAGATTGTCGACACAGTGCCTGGTGTATGCCCCGGCGTCACGAAAAAGCTGAATGTAACATTGCCGATAGTCAGTCGGTCACCATCTGAAATGGTTCTGTCCTTGATCGGCCCGTCCTGAATCTGCGATAGAGTTTCCCAAGCCGCAGCTGAGGCGTATGTGGCGAAGGAATAGTTATCTTGAAGCCATCGAGCCCCGCCATAATGATCAAAATGTTCGTGGGTAATGATCAGATGTTTGATGTCGCTGGCAGTGAATCCAAGTGTCTCGAGAGAGGGGATCAGGATGCCTTCGGCCTCAGCAGCGTTGTTGAGAGCATCGAAGACAACGAGGCCATCACCAGTATTGTAAGCCCATGCCGAGACAGCACTCTGCCCAATGTAATATAATCGGTCAAAGACCTCGCGAGGGGCAATGAACCCTGATATCTGTGTGGCGGAGGAAAGCTCAGGGTAGACTTGACCGAGAATGCAGCGGTGTGCGAAATATGGGTACAGATCTGGGCCTGCAAGCTTTCGTGCATCGTTCAACCATTTTGTGACATTTTCTTTTTGCTCCTTTGGAAATTCTGTAATGTTGAAGAAGTCTTCAAATTGCGCGCGGGCAAGACCCGCCAAAGCCATTAGGCTCCACAACGTTGAGATGTTAGATTTCATGATGAATGCCTGACATAGAAAGTAGTCTTTAATAGAAGGGTTTACGTTTCGACGTCTCGACCAGTTGATTTATACACGCACTCAAATTCTCTGCTCGAATACACGTGGCCAAGCAGGATCTGCATGTCTGTGTTTCCGGGGCGCGTAACCATCTACCGAGACCAAAACAAGCCCAGATTTACTTAAGTCTCTGGCCTCCAAACGAATCGCATACGGCTCCGGAAGGTGGTATCGAAATTGGAGTTCCTATAGTGTAGGATAATAATCCGGTAACCCACTGAGAACCGGAAATCTGGGAGATGAGGGGTAGGCCGAACCAACATCACGGGGTCAATACACCAGAGCGGTAGCAGCCTATAATCATTGGGTGGGGTCCAGAGGGGATATCCACTAGAATCTACTCCGTATCATCTGTTCATATGGGAAGACGGAAGGCGATACTCATTGATTGATGAACCCTAATTGTCGGTACATTTTTCAAATGTTGTCCATGGTAAGATGCCGATAGCTATAGCACAAGGTGTGATGGGGACTCTATCGTGCAGTTCATGAAGAATACGACTACGTCTCATTCGTCTCACAGATTATGCAGCTCACCAAGGATAGACGCAGTGGAAGAAGGCATCGGCAACGATCCCTCAGCCTTCAGTGGTATCAAAAGTCTTCACATCTTCAACCTCTTTCTCAGGTCCTACTCTGCCTTTCCCAGCTTACGTATTTCAGCCCCGTACCAGGCCTAAGTGAACGAGCGTTAGTCGATTCGCAAAGAGAAGCAATGTTGCATCTATATGGGTTGAGACTTACCGTCGCAGCGCCCTCGCCAATTGCCTTGAGTCCAAACTTCTTGGTGAACCAGGGCGCCTCGATCTTGCGCACGTACAACTTAGCGTCCTCGTCCTTGACAGTAGCTGCAAGAATGGTATTCTTTGGTAGTGCCGGGTTCAACACTGCAGGCCTGCCTAGTCCGATGAGATCGCAGCCTCTATTTGCAAGGGCCGCCTCCATCCCTTGACGGCTACGAAAGCCGCCAGTCACCATTAAGGGGACATCTGGGAAGTCACGGCGGATCGCCCGAGCGAACTCAAGGAAGAAAGCTTCGCGTGCCTTTGTACGGTCTGACTTCTTTTCATCGGCCACACCAGTAGCCATCTTTTGAAAACTTCGGGTGAAATCTTAACTTGGAAGGCATTCTTGGTAACTATGAGATTAGTCGCCACTTACCAGGGGGTCTTCATATGTGCCACCGCTGACCTCCAAAAAGTCAACCCCAGCATCAGTAATCAACTTGAGCTGTTCGATGCAGGCATCGAGCTCAGGTTGAGACTGGTGGTCAACCGAGTTGAATTTGATTCCGACACAGAAGGTCTTCGGTACCACTTCACGGATCGCCCGGATGATTTCAACAACGATCTTCACACGGGCGGCTGGTGATCCGCCGTATTCGTCGGCTCGCTCGTTGCTTTTTTCGGACATGAATTGAGCTAGCAGGTAGCCGTGGGCGCCATGAATTTCCATCCCGGCGAAACCGGCTTCCGACGCCAATTTAGCCGTCAGGGCGAAGCGACGAACAACATCTTTGATATCAGCAACAGTCATTTGCCGAGGAGTACCGAAGACCAAAGAGCTGATAAGACGCGCGACAAGACCTTGCCCAAAGTTCAAAGGTATCGCACTGGGTGCAATTGCCTTTTCAAAAAAGCCACGCTTGCCAGCGCCAAGGGGAGATTGGCGGCCAGGATGGTTGACCTGGACAATGGTCGGGGTGCCATTCTTGTTGCAGACCTTCGCCCAGGCCTTCCAGGCATCCAGCTGCCGTTCATACGGAATAGAATCATTATATGCAATGTCTTTGGGCGAACCAAGGTACCTCTGGTCGACTTCCACGTTGCCTTTCCACGTTGAATAGTCAGTCGGAGTATCTTATTGTGAGTATCAATCTAGAGCTGCCAGCTTGCCTACCGGTCAAGACCAATCCCCAACCACCATCGGCCCATTCAGCATAAGGTGCATGGAAAGCAGGGGAGGGTAAGCCTTCGCTGTCGGCCATGTTCTCGGCCATCGCCGCTTTTGTGAGGCGGTTGGTCAAAGTAAGGCCACATGCTAACGTCAATGGCTTCGCGATTGCCGAGTTTGACATGGTTCCTGTGTTTCGAAGATTGGTCTCTCTAGAAATCTGAGTTGAGTCAATTTCGAATCTGCTTCACTCGGTTGGAGATGCAGAAGCAAAGTACTAAATTAGTTGAGTTCGATTTCTACGATTAAAGGAGAGTGTGACGACTTTTGAATGTTAAATCAAAACACGCTCTTATAGTATTCTTCAATTGAGTGAAATCTCAACTCCGCTGGTTTGACGGACAAAACGCCGCCGCATGGCCGCCACAGTCCCACAATAGGAGCTTTAACCTCAGGCGTCATTCAAGCCTAGTCTTATCAAGAACTGATTACAAAGATCGAGTCACCGGTGAAACGAAGGACCCCCACTACATCGGATCAGAATCAGCCCGTTCAATGGAACTGTGTGTATCTGAGATTTGTGCCGAGGTATGGCGCAGTTGGTTTTTATTGCCAGCCGCGCCGAAGATTTGTCTAGCGTCCTCAAACCGGCGGAATAGTCCCGCCGATTTCATCCTGCGGAGTTTGTCATTCAATTAATTACCTTAGCTTACTGAGCTTCAACACAGACAGGGGACGAATTTTGCACCTTGACTAGAACTAATTTTTGAGCCGTACTTCCACCGGACCCGGACTTTAACCACTTCGCCGCCTACGCAGCGTGTCAATGCTTCATACTGATGCGTGAGGCATTACGCCAGCGGAAGGCCGTAGAGACTTTGGACGCTCATCTTGCAGTGCAGACGCAGGATAGCATGCGTTCGACCATTGTCAACGTAGGTTGGTGAACGATCAAGGCTCATCTCTCAGTCCACATTATGCACAGTGAAACGGCCTCCGCGAGAAATACAGATTTTGAGGTCGGCCTGGAGGCTTATGGTTAAGCAAACCTAAATTATCCAGTTGCAATGGACTGGAAGACATTCCTTGTGTTTATCGAATTCTGCGGCCCAAATCGCACCGAGCATGGGAAGCATGTCGTGCCAGCTCTACGCCACATCTGCACGTCAGATGCGGGACGAACCGAAGCGCCTCCACTTACCAAGTTGAATGTAGGTTCTTGAGCTATCACTCTATCCTCTGATAATGGAATGCTCATTGAGTGGAAGCGAGGTTCAATGCCGAAAATTTGCGTACATTTTTCATTCAGGGTGAGGGGTCAGTGAGGCCCGGGGAGGGCACGCGGTATTGCAAAACTTCTCAGGTGCGTCATTGTGTTCGCGTGCCCTTTGACACGGTCGGCCTCGCGAGATGATGGACATATATCATTGCGGCACGGCCTGGAAAAAGATTATGTTAACGACCAGAGGAGAGTTTCCGATATCATCGCGTTGCGGGTGGGTAATTGGAACTGCCAGCTGGAGCTTGCGAAGTAGCCGAAGGACGGACGGCGTAAATGCTTTCGACACAGGTGACGATGTTTGCCCCGTCGGAATGCTTCTAGATTCGAATATTCTGCCTGTTACCGACATGTCACCGAGCGAAGATTGATCAGTGACAGTAATCTTCATCGATTCCACGTGAAAGAATCCAGCCTGGGCTTCTCAACTTGACTGGTCTATCACTGTTGGTGTGCGACAAATGTGAACACTAGTACGGATACTACCCCATGTTTCCCTAAACTCCATTTTTTTATCGTCATGCAGGTTGTCTCGGCTCTAAATCTCTTACTCGAAGCTACCCTGGATCTCGTGATGGCACAGCGGCATGTTAAAACCGAGATTCGGACCGTTGTGGAAAAGTCTTACGCCTACTACAGTCTTCATAATCTCTCTTCCTTCTTTTTCACGGCCATATTACTTCAAAATTCTCTGCAATCGGTCCCGCGGGCATGGTGCTCCGCAACTCAGGCCGGGGATGGTCCTTGCTCACCACCCTCGTTAACCCCAAAGCAGCTCACGTCTCCGCGTCCCCGCGTGATCTTGGGATGCTTGACTCAGGGATTCGAGAGCAGGCTTCAAGCGGGACAATAACGAGGAGGTCATTCATGGGCAGAGAAAACATCTGAATGATGCCGGCAAAGCACCGAAGACGGTCGGCTGTTGAGCCGAATTGGGCAGCTGGGGGGATTTCAGAAATATGAATACTCCCTAGTCATGTGAAATGAGGGGAAAGAAACCGACAATCGACCGATCGACAGGTACGGGGAAACAAGCTTAAACGGCCGCTTGCTATTAGGTGATTTTGGGGCATCCTGTAGCCCTGTAAATGTCTCGGGTCTCGCGTGCCTGGTGCTGTGTACCAGATTGACACTTACATACAGTGGGGTGCTAAAAGTTCGTGTGCAGCGCACAGTATCCCGCAAAAGTACTACTTTTCAACAGCGAATAAAAACTTAAATATAATAAGAAAAAGAAATCAAAAATGACTATATAACTAATTAGCGATTATATTAATATATATATAAGTTATATTATATTTTACTTAATTATTAGAACGTTAGATAAATGTTTTAGAAAATAGGTTTTAAGAGATTTTTATTATAGTGGATTATAGGGCCTTTTAAGTGCGAATAGCACTGTACTTCTTAGTAAATTCTTTTTTATTTTATATTCTATTTTTATACTTTATTATAAAGTCCTAGTATAACGTATTTTAAAGTATATAAAAAATGGTTTTATATACTTTATATAATTAAGTATTTTATGAAATTTTTAAATTATATTACTTCTACCTAAGTTGGAAAGATATTTATAGTAATAAAGAGACGTAGTTAGTGGGCTATAGGTGGCGCACTGGGAGGGTGTACACGAACTTTTGGCACCCTACTGTATGCTAGCGTGCGTCAATGGTACTCCTTGGCCTACAGCTTACCCCAACTTCTGCCTACAGGCAGCTTACTGCCCACCTCTGGAGGTGCTGACCACCTCGCTCTCGCTGCCGACACCCCCGAGCCGAGCAGGTGGGAAGAGAAGACGACTCCGCCTACGTGTGAGGTTACATTTTACACCACATGGGATCATGGGCATCTTTTCTCCGCCAAGGAAGGATAATTCTATGTATTTCTCCCCTTTTGCCAGCAAGTACGGAGTATACCGTTAGCCTAAAAGACTCATCTATCTAGCCCGACGCAACTGACCGTCAGCAACGGGGGAATGCGACTCCCTGAAGACTGGTGAACTGAGATGCGTTCGATCTGGCCGCGAGCGACTCGCAAGCTTTCTTAGTAGCCGAAATCAAAGCTCATTTGTAAATGTGCTCTTTTGGACCTTGATGCTCGATCGGATGCCTAAGGTAGGGATGGGTGAGACAACTCAATATCTTGTCAAGGGGAACCCCGATGCTAAGTCAAACCACCCACTTTTGGCCCACCCCCCCTTTTGGCCCACCCCAACAACATAGTCTCAAAACATCGGCATTAACTATAGTTAATTAATTAACTACCTTCCACTACTATAATAATATAATTAAAATTATCGTTAGGTAATTCGACCCCTATAAGTTAATTAGGACTAACTAAATAGTTACTAAAGTCCTCTTGAGCTTTTTATATATCCTAAATATGTCACGAAAGGGAACTCGAGGCAGGTCGGAACGCTGCTATATTGACCTATTTAACTAAAGACTTAACGTAAAGAGGGAAAAAACAGAACAGTGGGCAGAAGCTGGCGAGCTAGCCCTTTGGGCCTAGCGGTCTAGCCCGTTACGTAACTACTAGGAGCTTAGCCTCGTAGCCTAAAGTTAAGCTACAGGGCCCACAGGGCCCTAATGCCCACTACTATAATATTACCCCCCCCCTCTATACTAGAGGGCGCTACCTATAGTGCCTAAAAATAATCCTCTACGTACTATTATTATAATAAATCCTTTGCCGTAATTATTATAATCGTATTATTATTATCTCGCTATAGTAGTAAATTACTAGCTACTATAGTCTCTATTTATAATTATAAGTTCTATAGTAAGCTTTTAGTAATTAGATATTAGTAATAAAATACTTATAATATAGCTAGTATATACTTAAAGCTCTTTATATTATACTATATTAAGTTTATATTATAACCTTTTTAATCTACTTAGTACTATAGCTTTTTCTTATATAAATATAACTTAATAACCTTAGAGACTTCGTACTCGAGCTTGCTATTATTATTAGTAATTAGTAGTAATAGGTCCTAGTTCTACCCGGGTAATAGGTTATTAATAACCTTTTTTAGCTTACTTAGGTAGAAGACCGGGTATACCTAGCTACCGGCCAGTAGTACTACGATCTATATACTCCCCGGGCTAGTACTAATAATAGGCCACGGCCCGGCCCATAGTTACTATAGCTTATTCATACTAACGGACTTTTAATATAAAATATTAATAAATACCTAGTTACCTAGCTTTAAGTCGTCTAGGTACTTATAATAATTAGCGTACTTTTTATAACGTACTTAAGTAACTTTTATATTACCCTTAGTAATTTCCTAGGCCTCGTATATCCCCTAAGCTATATATTATACGTTAGTATAGTTTAGCTTTTTTTTTATAGAGCTAAATTAGTAAGTTCGCTTAGACTAGTTAAAAAAGAGCCGTGGCTAGCGACCGAATTCTACTTCGTATAATAATAGCCCCGTAGTCTTACTAAGCTAGGTAATATAAGTAAAGTCGACTGCGGGTAATATATTGCTCTAGTTATCCTAGTATTAGTTAACTAATAACCTTAATTATTATAAAATATACTAGTTTAATACCTCTATCTAGCTATTTATCTAAGGGTAATTTACTATTAATAACTATAGCTTAACCCTATAAATCTTATAGAGCTCTTTCTAAAAGTTAAAGATAAATTAAGGGCCTCTATCTAATATAGTAGTTTTTAATAAACCGAAAATAGGTAGTACCTACTTATAAAATATTTAGTTTATTTTTTTTATTATAGTAGTTTTATAATAAAGAATAGAAATCGCCCTCTTACCTAGGTAGTCTATTATTACTTAGATATTATTAAATCCTTTTTAATTAATAGGGACGGTTATAAAGTTAATAAAAATATATTACTATGGGTAGTTAAGAACTAGAAGCGGCCTTAGCTCCCCCGGGGGCTTATTATATAGTTTTTATAATTAGTAATAAGTATAGTAGTTCTATACATATTAATAAGTATTTACTATTAAGCCCGGCTAGTAGTATCGCTATTTAATTATTTTTATAACCTTATTACGCCCTAGGTAAGTAAAGAGCTTTTACTTATGGACCTCGCGGATAACTATAGTATAGAGGTTATTTTTTTTAAGTACTACGAGCTTCCCGTTTATTATTAATAATCCGTTATTTTAGATAGATTAGCGCTCGCGCCCTTTAGCTACTAGTACTCGTATTAGTACGAGAGACGTTATAGTAGGGTCTTTATTAAGCCTTAAAATCTTCTCTATTAATAAATACCCCTAAAGCTCGTTTTTTAGTATTAGTAAGCTAATTATAAGCTATAGTTAACTAATAGCAGTGCTTAATAATACTCGTAGCTCTATTATAATATTAAGAAATAGTAGCCTTAGTAATAAGAGGACTTAGGTCTTATTAGCTTTTTTTAGTACTTATTAAGTACGAATGTCCTCTATCTTTCGTAATAGGGCGTTAGCTAGTACGTTTTCTTTCCCTGGGTAGTAGTAAATCTAAAAATTAAAATCCGTTAGTATACCGGCCTAATAAGCTTACTTTAGATTAAGTAAGTACTTAATTATAAAAAATAGTAATAGTTAATAGTTTATAATAATATTGAACTTATATTTATAGTTCATAAGCTCTGTACGCTATTTTTTTAAGTATAGTACTATTATTAGTATTTCCTTATTATAAATAGCATAGTTAAGCTTAGTACCGCTTATAGTCTTTAAGTAGAAGGTTACTAAGTACTATAGCCCGTTGTCCTCCTATTATTATAGTAGCGCTCCGGCGTATACTAAGTTAAAAGCGTCCGTTTTTAGCTACGTTAGTAGTTCTAGCTTAAAATAGTAAAGAATAAGCACCGACGTTAGCACTAGCTTTATAACTTCGAAAGTAAACTCGTAGTTAGTACTAAAGTTAAAAAGAACCCCCTTACTTATTAACCTCGTTAGGGGCCTAGCTAAATAGCTATAATTTTTTATAAATTTCTTATAAAAGTTATAGAACCCGAGGAAAGACTAAATACCCTTAAGTAATATAAATAGCTTCTAATCTCTAACTATAAAGACCTTTTTTTTATTAAGCTATATACCCTTTATTAAAACTATAAAGCTTAGGTACTTTATAAAAATAATACTAAATTTATACTTCTTAATATCTACTTATAAACTTACTTTTTATAAGTAGTTTAGTATCTTAGTAACGTGTTCTTAGTATTAGAGGGGGTCGTTAGAGAAGATTAGGATATTATTTATATATGCTATATAGAAGTTATTTAAGTATTTTATTAATATTTTATTTATATATTGTTAGTACGTAGTAGGCCCGTTATAAAGCTCAAAGGGTATTACTTTATACTTATATACCCCATAGCGGGTTCTAAACGTTATTAAGTTTTTAGAGGCTAGGTCGAGCTATATATAATAAAAAGCATATTTAATATTTAGTTTAGTAAATACTTTTACTCTACTTAGCTACGCGAGGGTCTTATTAATAAGTAGTAGAGGGTAGTAATCCTTTTTTATAATCTTATTTAGCTTATAAAAGTTTATATAAAAGCATAAGCTACTATCGTACTTTTTTATAAATAGCGTAGGCGATATAAAAGGGGTATTACTAGGCTTAATAAATCCCTTTTATAAGTATTCTAGTAAATAGGCCCTCGTGGCCTTTAGCTTAAGTACCGATTACTTATATAGGGGATAATAAGTTAGCCTCTCTTTTTTACTATTTATAAGCTCGATCTTATAGTTATATAGCTTATAAAGTACTAATATATCGCTAGTTATTTTACTAAAAACGTCGGTTTAGGGCTAAAAATATTCTAAAAAGTTCGTTACTATAAGGTCTTAAGTAACTTAATCGTCGTTATATAAGGGGTTTACTTCCTCTTTTTTATCCTTTATAATACGGTCTAGTTTATAAAGTAATATAGAGCTTAGCTTAATATTATCTCGCCTTAGGTTTTTTTTAAATACGGGGGCGCTAATAAAGGCGAGGTCTATCTACCCTATTACTAAGTATAATTTTCGTTTCTTAGCCCTCTCCATAGGGGCGATAATAGTATTATTAAAAGTACGTTCTATTTTCTTCATATTCTTAGCCTTATTTAATTACTATATCTAGCGGTTTATCGTTTTTAATAAGTATAATAATATCCTAATCGGGGTACTCTTTACCCGCTACTACTAGAGTCTTTAGTTATAGCGGGCTATATTTATTTTAAATAGGTCCTACTAGTAATTAGCGTCGATTTAGTATTATATATTAATAACCTCCGGGGTATATAGGTCCTTAATATCCCTAATAATAATAGAGGGCGTTTCCTATAGTAATAGGTCCTCGGGTTATATTAACTATTAGTAGTAGATATTAGGGTTTACTCTATAGTATTCGAACTATTTCTAACTTAAGATTAAGTCGTAGTAACCCGTATTAAGCTAAAGGAGGGGTACTTTTAAAAGGACCCGTTAATTAATATATAAATTAGCAGTTTATACTATACTAGCGTTATTTAATCGCTCCCTATTAAACCTAGCAATAAGAATTAAACGCTATAATTTACGAGATAGGGCTATATAGAACCGCTATAATAGAGGAGTTATATAGTTATTTATAAATCCGTACTTATTAGCTCCCGTATTAAATAAGGCTCTTAAGTAAATTTTATATTTATTAAAAACTAGTATTAGTTCTATCTTAAGGGGCTAGCCCCCTACGAGATCTTATAAATTTATTAAATTAATTACTAATTTTCTATTTTTTTTATATATATCCCCTAGCTAAGAGTTTACTTTTACTAAGAGGTCTAGTTTTTTAAACCTAACTCTATCTTAGTAGTGCCCGTGGTAGTATTAATAGTAGCTATAGTAGTCTTTAGCTTTTTAAAATAGTCCTTAGAAATATACTTAGTATTATTATAAATAAAATAAGCGCTACTATTTTTAAGTTTTTAATATAGCGCCTTAGGGATCGTCTCGTAGGTAGAGGTACGACCTCGGTTCTATTTAGTACTTCTCGTACCTCTACTACTTTTACCTAAGGTTTAATAAGGCTAGCTAAGAGCCTTAACCGCGCGGTCCTTTATAAAAAGGGGCTATATTATATTAGCTAGCTAAGCGACGTACTTAGTATATTTTTAAAAAGTAGCTATATTATTTAGGTATTTTAATATAGCCTAATTACGAAAATATATAAGTAACTTATTATAAAAGTAGCGCTTTTACTAAGACTCGGAGAGCTTATTAATATACGCGAGCTCGGTAAATATAAAGTATTTTTAATAAATATTTTTAAATATAATTATAAGTACGTCTAGCCTATAGCTAGCGTTATTTATAATAATCGGGCTAATATAAGCCGACTTAAGCTCGTAAAATAGTTATTTAGCCATAGTAATCTCGTTAGAGGTTAGTATTAAGTAAATAAATTCCATAGTACTACTTCTAATTTTATTAATAATATACTCTAAATAGTACTTATTAATACTATAATTAGTATTCTCTAAGCGCTTTATAATACGCTAGAGCTAATAATTAAACTTAAAGCTACTATTATTATTTATAAAAATAAGTACGTTAAGTATTTTCTAAGAACCGTAAGGGGTATATTAAAACGAGGAAAGAGTAGTCTCGTAGTTATTTTATATCTCTAGGCGTACTAGGCGCTACTTAAGGGTACTAAGGGTACTAGTACCCTAAATAGAACTAGACTACGAGCCGTTTTTTAATTACTTAAGTCTCTTAGCTATAGTAATATTATTAATATAAGCTTAGGTAAGGGCTTCTTTTATAATATAGAGTTCTATAATAGTAGTACGCATAAGGTTAAGGTTCTTATAAGTTATTTTATATAAGTACTTAGTACTACTACTTAATTAACTAATAGTAGAGGCTAGGACCTATTTTAATTAATACTAAGTAATATATATTTTTAGTTACTATTCGATCTATTTAAATAAGGCCTTTTTATCGTTTTTATAATATAACTCATAAATAAGGTCGAGGTTAATACTCTACTTAGTATTTTTTTTAAAGAGGACGTTATTATAAATATAAATAAACGAAGTAAGCTAAATAGCTACGTTACTAAGGTACGCTAAGTAATTAGCCTAAGTAATAAAAAGTAAAAAACGCTTTATAGGCTAGTTAGATAGGGTAACCTCGGGGTTAATAACCGGAAGCTTAGTACCTTTATTAAGGCCTATAATACTCTATTATAATTTATAAAAATAATAACTTTATTAAAAACTATTAGTACGGAGGGAGACCTAGCCTCCCTAGCTATATCCTCTAACTATTACGTTTAGTAAAAGGGGTATATATATTTAGGGAGTATTAATTATACTATTTATATATAATTAATTTAATTAGCTATTACTCGGCTCTCTTATATACTTTTTTAATAAAAGTAGTTAGTTAATATAGCGGGTAGTTAATTAATTAAGATATTATCGTTCTATTTTTAAAGAAGAGTTATTAATTAACGTTAAATAGTATTATAAAAGGGAACTCGAGGTAGGTTAGAACGCTATTATATTAACCTATTTAACTAAAAACTTAATATAAAGAGGGAAAAAACAGAATAGTAGGCAGAAGCTAGCGAGCTAGCCCTTTGGGCCTAGCGGTCCAGCCCGTCACGTGACCACTAGGAGCTTAGCCTCGCAGCCTGAGGTTAAGCCACAGGGCCCACAGGGCCCTGATGCCCACTGCCGTAACAAATACTCGCGAACTTAGTATTTAGATTTATTAATATACTCTTTTTTTTCCTGGGCCTTATACGCTTAACCCTTGCCTTTAGAAGTCGAATTTAGTACCGAGATGTGGCTAAGTAGTAGGCCTATTTACTAAATACTTTTTTTATTTTTTTAAAATAGTAGTTATTAAGTAGTATTATTTAGACTAAGCTCTATAAATAGCTTTAAGTAGTCGCTAAGCTCGCTAGCCTTCCTAGGAGTTAATTAGTTAATAATAAAGGTCGCTAATACTTAGTTAAGTAGTTTACTAGTATTACTAATTGTCTACCTAGCTTCTGTGCCCCTTTTAGATAGTATAACTTATATAAGTAGGATTATTAAGTTAAGAAGTAGCTTAGCTATATTAAGTAGCTATAGTTTAGATACTTTTTACTTACTTCGTATATTTAATAATATTAAACTAGCTAAACGAGTAAGCTAGTAGTAGCTTAAGAAGTACTGCTTTTTAATAATAGTAAAATTATTTACTATATCCTCTTTACTAAGCTCCTCTTTATAGTAGGATTTAATAAGACTAAAAATAGCTATATTTAACGGCTAGAGGATATAAGAAGTATATAGTAATAAGAATAATAAGTAGACGTTATTTCTATAGTACTCCTATATAAATTCTATTATTATATAACTCTTATACTTATTTAGTACTAATAGTCGAGGCTAATTTAGCTTACTAAGCACCTTAATAAGGGGGGTCTTAGTCTATAATAAGAATACTTTTTTTAATTAGTAAAGAGTAGTCTCGTTAGTCGTTTAGCTATTATTTATTATAATAAACTTCTAATTATCGTAAGGGTTAAGTTAAAGTAGAAACTACTATTACTATACCGACTTTCTTTTATAAATAGCTAGTAGTTTAATAAATCTATTATTAGTAGAGATATACTTAATAATTGTTACTTAAATACGCGAACTAAGCTCTTTTTTTCGTACTACTATAGCCTCTACTATACCTAAAACTAGCCTATTAGCTCCCTTACCCTCTATTATACTAGTCTTATTTATATTATACTTATTAGCCTATTTAATACCGCTAATTTCTAGTATATTAAGTAATTTAAACTATAATTTAATTATATTAATAATAGCTCTATTAATATAGTATAAATCTATTAAATAACTTTTTTAAACCCTTATTAATAGATTTTTCTTAATAAAAGCGTTAATCTATCTCTTTCTTAGTAGTTTAGTATTCTCTTAAGATATTAGAACTTATTTAGCGAATTTCTTAACTTATTAATAAGTTAATACGATACTTAGAGTATATTAAATTCGAACTTACTAAGCTAACTAGTCTTTTTATTATTAAAAAAGCCTCTAAAGGTCTGCGAATACCCTCGCCCTTATTTAGTAACTTTTTTTATAATTCCGAAGTATTAACTTAAGAACCCTAAATATAATCGAGGCTCTCCTAAGAGAGAGACCGTTTTTAATAACTTTAAGAGCTTATTAGACCTTATTTTTAATATATAGTACTATTAGCTATAGATTAATTAGTATATAAAAAAGAAATTTATTTGGACGATTTTTGTAATTATTATATTAAATTAAAAATCGTAGGTAGGGTTTTTAATCGGTGGCTGGGAAGGAAATTGGGGTGGGCCAAAAGGGGGGCTGGGCCAAAAGTGGGTGGTTTGACTTACTATGCCTGTCAGGAGTTACGATCAGACGAACTGTCGGTCTGGGCATCCCAGGGGCTAGACGAATCGATATTGGCTACCATCTCTAGCCCACCATTCACGCAACGGGTTTCCCCAACTTCTTCTACGGTAACATCTCAAGAGGGGGTCACTAGTTGAAAAGGGCCGTTTCCCTCCCGTGTACTTTACCATCGTTCGATAGTGACATGTGAATGCTTGCGGGGCAGAAAGAAGACAACACCATGCATGTATCGTGGGGTTCTCGGCAGTGTTCCCCGCGTCGTGTTGTAACGGACCACCAGACGTGTAGGGCTAGGCAGTTCTGGTGTTTGTCGACCCAGTCATTTCAATCTACTGAAATGAAGCCCAGAACATCGACGTGTGGCTGCAGACCACCTAGAAGGATGGGAGGATAAATGCGCTTGAGAGTATATAACGAGAGAAACTCTCTTGGAAAATGAAGACGAGAATCAGAACGGCATTGTGCATTCTCGAGGACAACCAGATCGCTCATTTACACCTCCTTTGCTTCATTTGATTTCCAATTGCACCTTGTTACTCTCTTTTGATTCACAGCTCCTAAGGGTTCTTTCTAAGACACCACTATCACGAATCCATTCCGATGGCGATCAACAAGGTCGTTGCGGCTCTCGCCGTTGGTCTGACCGCTGTTCATGGTGCAGTTCCAACAATCCCTGGCTTCAGTCTCACGTGGAGTGACGACTTTGTCGGCTCTGCGAACAGTTTGCCCAATACCGGCAACTGGATCATCGACACCGGCACTTCCTATCCTGGCGGACCTGCCAACTGGGGTACCGGAGAAATCCAGACCTATACGAGCAGCGTCAACAATCTTCGCCTCAACGGAAATGGAGCTCTGCAGATTACAGCCATTAAAGCTTCATCTGGTTCATGGACATCTGCTCGTATCGAGTCTCAGCGTGGAGACTTCATGGCTCAAGCTGGTGGCAAGATGCGTGTCCAAGCCAGCCTTAATCTGCCCGTGGTTGGTAGCAATGGTATTGGCTATTGGCCAGCATTTTGGACTCTTGGGAATGCATACCGCGGTAACTATTGGTTAGTCACGAAAGTAAGGGCGCGGTGTCAAGCTATGTACTGACATTGATGTAAGGAACTGGCCGGCCATTGGGGAATTTGATATCATGGAGAACGTCAACGGCATCAACCGCGTTTGGGGTGTCATGCACTGCGGTGTCAACCCCGGAGGTCCCTGCAAAGAGACTGATGGTCTCGTTGGGAGCCGCGAGTGCCCCAACAGTGCCTGCCAGGGCAACTTCCACACCTACACCCTCGAAGTTGACCGCACCGCTGAGCTTGAGGCTGTAAGATGGTTCGTTGATGGCATCCTGTTCTGGCAAGTCGTCGAGACCGACTTGCCCGCAGACGTTTGGACCCAGGCGGTCCACTCTCCTCACTTCATTCTGCTGAATCTCGCAATTGGCGGTGCATTCCCGAACAACAACTACGGGAGCACCACGCCTCTTGCGAACACAATCTCTGGGGGTACTCTCCAAGCTGAGTATATTGCTGTATACAATGCTTGAAGTCTTCTAAATTGATGGGGAACGGACGCGAAGAGCTTCTTCTGGTGGCTCAGCCAATTCGGCAGACCATTTTATCTAGGCAGGCCAATTTCCGTGTCAAAGTGCGCTGCAACCATCTGGATCTTACAATGTACATATTAGCGTCGGTATCTCTCCGACTATGACAGTGCCGCTACTACGTCTCTAGTAAAGGAGGTTTTGAACGGAGAAAATGAATATAAGGTGATTGCTTCGGAAATTTTGGACTCGATCCGGTGCCATTCGTCACGAGGTACGCTGCACCTTTTCTTCTCTTTTAACCCGTGCTCAGGTGATCAATACTGGGGCAAAAGTGTTTTTTCGTTCGGCAATTGTCATATGGTTTATCCATCGTAAGTTGATGGCACGGTAAATTCGGTAATTGGTTCAGGTTGGGTCAGATATTGCGACCATGAGGTCTGGAACTAGGAAATGACGCAAAGATGGGTATTATTGAAACGACGTACGGATTCAATTGAAGCTTAGTTAACCTGAAGAAGCTCCTAAAGCACAGATATAGACCGACTTGACACCATTGTAAGCTGGAACTTAGCGTTTAATGACGTAGCGTTGCCCATATTATCGCCAATGGTGAAAGATCTTTCACCTTCGTCCTACCTTTTTTTTGCTGCTAAATTTCGCATGAAGATAGGTGGAGAGAAGGAGAATGTTCCTACTTTGTTCCCGTGGTCCAGTGCTCGATCGGACTTCAGGTTCTTTGCAGCATGGTGCATTGTTTGATTAAACATTGATATATGTGTATACTTTCGCATATAAATCATTCACAATGAAGATTGAATGATGCTTTGACCGCAAGTTCGGACTATAGATCTCATCAACGGTCGGCCATAGCTAATTCTAAGAGGTTTGGCAAAGTGACTACGGGGGCAACGTGATGTTCTTAGCTCGCGAGTTTGAGACGACGATAGCTTGTGGCCAATCCAGGTCTCCGCACAGTGGCGATAATAACTTTTCGTTCATTAAGGAACCGGTTCCTTGTCTCTGTCCTCCACGAACAATGTTAGTTATGCTCAGCAGCAACTGACAATGAGTTCGAGTTGATAGAGGATTGAATCGAGTCATTCATACCTTGCCAATTATGTTTTGAAACAATTTTGGACTAGTGTTGGCATACCTTCGGGTTCCACCGGGACGATCATTCGCTAAAAGTTCGTGTGACTCAATGATCCTTGATCGCTCCGATGCTTAACAAATTCAGGTATTGTGACCTACCGACATAGAACCTCACAGCTACAACTTGAATCTCAACGACCTTCATCTTTCTGCGGCAACTCTATTTGATAATGACGGAACTCTCAAAATCAGCCTATAACCAGGAACAGGTAGCTCTCTTCGAAGAGCTCATCTGTCTCCCTACAAAGTACAGGCAATGCAACAGGCCGGTTCGTAATCTAGCTTATCTCACCGCCCTCCACGTACACACCATCTCAACCATTCCTTATGAGAATCTGTCTTTGCACTACTCCGAATCGCGGCTGGTTGAGCTAGACCCTCAGCTGCTGTTTGAGAAGTTAGTCACAGGCGGTCGGGGCCGAGGTGGTTACTGCATGGAAGTCAGTATTCTGATGAACCATGTTCTGAGGACACTTGGGTTCCAGGCATACATGACTGGGGTTCGAATCCGATTGCGGAAGAATGGTGTGCCTAGCGGTGACTACATTGGCCAGTAAGTAACTGTACTGCGTCTGCTAGATCTTCCAATTCCTAGGTTATCAGCTCATATTCGTCAGTACACACATGGTCAGCCTTGTAGGCCTCCCAGACAAAACCCAGTACATGATTGATGTAGCATTTGGAGGTGACGGCGCCACCAAGCCAATCCCCTTGAAGCATGATCAAGTATTACGAAATCTTGGTACCCAAGAGGTCCGCTTAGTGCGTGGCCACATTCCGAATCAAGTTTTTCGAACAGAAGCTTCAAAGCTCTGGATTTACCAGTACCGAAACGGACCAGCAAAGGAGTGGAACTCCTTTTACGCCTTCTCCGAGCAGGAATTCTTGGAACCGGACTTCAAAGTCATGAACTGGTACACAAGCACGTCACCTCACTCTTTCCAGAGATTTTGCCCATTAGTTGTTAAGTTTCTCAGAAAGAGGGAAACTCTCAACGATGGGGCTAAAGATGATGGAGAGATTGTCGGCAAGAGGATGTTGGTAGGCTCTATTCTGAAGGAGAACATGGGAGGGAAGACTCGTGTGGTTAAAGACTGTCAAGACGAGAGCGACAGGGTCAAGGCGCTGGAGGAGTGGTTTGGGATCCGTTTAACCACTGGAGAAATGGCAGGTATCAAAGGACATTGGACAGAGATTGGAAGGAAAACCGCGAATTCGAGCGCTCCATGATTCCAGGTTTGGCTCTCGCCCGTGTACCGTACAGACCTTCCTTGGTGCGGTCAATCTGGAAATGTCAGGGCCACGGCGATTCTTCTCGGCATCCCTGGACTCTACGGTGACGCGATTCACCTGGGGAAATATTCTTGTTTCTGTTGACCAACCTTTTTGCTTAATGCAGCTTGTGCTTGTTGAGTGATATTATGTCATGGTGAGGTCGATATTGTGTGACATGATTGATGAGCCAGGTACCTTGCCGCATGTGCTACTTGCACACTGTCACGAGTTATGGCACACAGCAATGGGCATACGGAGTGTGGTAAAAGTGGCTTAACTATCAAAGTAGAAATATACAAAAGGAAAAGGTCTATATACACGATATCTGAGATAGACACGTGATTCAGCACGTGACGGGCACTTCGTGAGATGCGGTTACTATCCCTGTTACGTGACACACACCTATGTCCACTTCCCCAATCATTTCATACAAGACATAGGTAATGTATCTTATGGAAGCATCAGAATGTCCTCAGTATCGCAGACGAAGTCCTCAACTCACTAACAAGATCTACTATCATCGGCGTACGCCATTTATAACATTTCAAATCGGACCGTGCCGTATACTACCGTGCGGAACGCGATAATAACCCCACCTCCGCAATAGTCCAGCCGGTCCCGGGAAATCCCGGCGATTAAAGTCGCCGGACTGCATTGTTACTTTCTATTTGTTAGTATCCCTATTATAGGGTAATTAGTTCGAACCGTGGGTTGACGAAGAGATTAATTAAACTATATAAATTTTTGTATATATGGAAAAGGGAGGTTCTAATCGTAAGTTAGGTAGGCTATAAATATTATAAATAAGGGCCGTAGTTAGTCCCTACGCTAGCTACCATAAGCCGAGGTCGAATTAGACTTCTAATCTAATACTAACTTTTTTTTTATTAATTTTAATTAATATTATAGTTAGAAATATAATTTAACCTTAGGCCCGTTTATTAAGTCATCTCCCTTTCCTCTTTTTTTCTACTCTTTTTATATAACCTATTTTTTTATTTATATATTAACTTAATTACTACTTACGAATTATTTTAACCCCTTATTAAGTACTATTTCTATAAAAGCGTTAGCGAGGTTATTATTATTATTAATTTAATAGATTTTAAGGATCTCGTGCTTTTTATACGATTACTTAAGGGTTATAATATAGATTATAAGCCTCTTTTTTTTATAATCCTTAATTTAAAGAGGTATTTATATAGCGAGTAACAATTAGTATAAATAACTATTAGGATTAGTAAAAAGTTAAGTCGATTAGTAATCTTCTTTAGCGTTATTAAAATTGCGTAAGTAAGGTTAACGCTATTAACTATGCTATAGACTTTTAACATAAGTATATTTTACGTTACTTTTTGATTTTTAGTTAACGAGTAATAGATTATATTACTTTATATTATAAAGTTACTTTTACTTATATTCTTATTAGCTAGGATAATAATATATTTTAATTACGAAATAAGATTATTATTATTTACGAATAACTTATTTATAAAAACGTAGAGCTTATTAGTTATAAGATCGATTAGGTAGTAAACGAGGCCTCGATTAAGATTTAATTATTATTACTTAAGCCGCTTATTAAGTATTTTAACGTTTTATTCGCTTAGTTTTATAGCTTATACTATTTTAGCGTAGTTAAAAGTCGCCTTGGGCTAGTATATACTCGTAATATATACCCCTTATATAAGCTTAGCTTTATATTACTTTTTAATATTAATTACGTTCGGATTTACGAAGCTGATTTTTTTGCTTTATTTTTTTTATTAAAAGATAATAGTTTTTTTTTTAATTATATAAATCTTGTTATTAAACGCTAGTAAGTTATTCGTTATAAGGACTTTTTTTTAGCTTTATTACGAAGCCTGCTTTTTAGAGCTCCTTATCTTCTTTTTTTATAAAATTAATATTAAATAGGCTTAATATATTATTAGTTTATATTTTAATAATTCTAAATTAGTTACCTACGTACTTAGAGACTAATAGGCACGGATCGTATATAAATATAATTATTAATTATTAATTAATATAGAAATCGTAATATATAGCTTATTAATAAGTGCTTAATTCTGCGAGCCTATATAGTGGCTTAAGTACTTCGATAATCGTACTTTTTAAGTACTTACTAGCTATTTTTTTTAGTAAGTAGGCCAGGATTTCTTTTATAAGCCCTGTAGCTGATTAGGTATAGGCCTAGGTAATATTATAGCTCTAAATCTTATATCCCTTTTTCCGTAGTAATACTATTAGTACTATTATTAATCATTAGTTATAGCGCTATACTATAGGCGATTGCGTAAGTAGCGTTGCTTTTTTAACATTGCCGTACCCCTGAATTATGTGCTTGGATTTTTTATATAGTTAGGGTGTTTTTTTTTTTAATTTTATAAACTATTTGTAATTGAAATATATAGAGGTTTATATACTTTTTTAGGTTATAGAAGATAAATTAATAGACCTTTTAATCACAAAGAGTATTTATTTTAATAAGGTCTGATTTTTTATACGGCTTTTTAGTAATTATAATTATGCCTTCCTTATATAGTTTAACTACTAGCTCGAAATTAGCTTTTTTTTTTATTATATAAAAGGTGTTAATTACTTTATTATTAGTAATAAATTATTACGTTATAGCTTATTATTATAATCTTTTATAACGTTTTGCTAGTGGTATTAGTGTCCTTTTAGTAATTCTTTTTTTATTATTTATTAGTACTACTATGACGATTTTATTAAGGGTGATTTCTTATACCTCTACTACGGGTTATATAGTTTTCCCTAGCTCTTTTTCTTTTTATAAGTTAGAAATTACCTCGTTAGGATTTATATAATATAGTCTAACTATTATAATTAATACTTTAAGTAACTAGTCGCGATCTTTTATAACTATATAAAAACGCTTATTAATAGAAATTAATTTATATAGCTTAGCCTACTATTAAGTAGTTTTATACTATACTCGTATATCCGAATTTAGTAATATATCTAAATTAGCCCCTATATTAGGCCTATTGTATATAATAATTACTTTATTAATTTACTTTTTTATATTTATTTTACGTAGTACTTATATTATTTTCTTAATTACTCGGGCTCGTTAGCTTATGTTTAGTAACGGTAGCGAGGCTAAGGTCGTTTTTAGATATACTTTAAATACTAAAAGCGTTAGTATAAACCCGTTAGGCCCTATAATATTATTATAGTATTTAAGTACTATTTAGAGGTATTTATTATTAACGGAATCGGGATTTTTTTTTAATAATTTTAAATACCCTTTTTAGCTACTAATGTGCCCTTTTTACTTTTTTAATATTATAGTACGCTTTAACAAGTACTATTTTTAGCTATATACTATAGGCTACTATATTTTCTTTAAACTTTACTAATTTAAAACTAGTACTAGCGTCGGTCCTAATGCCGTTTAGCGGTCCTTAGTATATATTAATTTAGCTTTTTTATAGGGCCACTTATATTATCTTTATTTATAAATCTCGTAGGAATTGTCCTATTTAAAATAATATCGTTTTATTAATTATATATAGGACCGGTTAACTATTTAAATAGAAAATATTAATAATGATTTTCTAATTAAAATTGAGCTTATTACGTAATTTAAATTTAAATCTGCGTGGGCTTTGCGTATTTATTTAGTATTAGTAATATACTTTCGTTAACTACTTTAGCGCCCTTATTTTGATATTATTATTACCCTATTACCTTAGTAAATTATATAGCTTCGTAATTAATAAGTAGCTAAATCTCTAGTATAGTTGTCGGAGCTTATTTTTTATTAAGTAATTAATTAACCTCGTGTTATTAGTGAGCCTTATGAACGCGTACCCCTATTATTGTTTAACTATTTCGAAGTGCTTATTACTAGAGATTCTGTTCCTCGTATTATTAAATATAATACCTAGTCGATTTATATTTTTTTAATATAAGAGAAATAGGGTATTAATAGGTAAAATATAAAAACGTATTATTTTAAAGTACGTATTTACTTTTATTATACTTAGGGTAACGATTTTTTTACTTAGGCCGAAGCTAATTTTTATAATACTTATTATTAACGTATCAAGCGTTATTAGCGCGATTTTTTATAGTACTTAGAATTACCTTTTTCTTTTTATTAACTATTATAATACCGTAGTATTTAAAATAAATTTATAAAAATTATTTAGGCTATACTTTTTACTTACGTAGAATGCTTATACGAGCTTAGTATTTAAATAATTTAAGTCGTATAAAAAGGACCCCTCTAGCTACCCCTAGAATTACTTAGTACTATGTTTTTTTTTTTTTAAGTATTAAGAGAATAGAATTCTATATTATTAAATTCGTTTTTTTAATTACTTTTATATCCGTTATTTAAAGGACCTTCCCTTACTATTTATAAATAAAAGCCTACTTATTAAGAGCTTTTATTACTTTTTATTTATTTAGCTTTGTATATTTTTCTAAGGCTAACGGGGCAAAAAAAGAGTAGTTAATTTTATTAATTTTATTATAATCTAATTTATGAATATAGGGGGTAAGATCTTTTTTATTTTCTGAATTTTTTATAGGGTACGGATACTTTAGGCTATTAAGTTAGTTACTTTTACTAGGTTTCATACCCCTAGATCTACCCTTATATATAATAAGGAATTAGTTAACCTAATAAGGGTTAGTCTTACTATTTACTACCCTCGACTTTTTATACTTTTCGTACGATTTAGGACGCTCTTTTTTAGAGTAGTTACTTAACTAATATCTATTTTTTTTATAAATAAAATACTGCTTTTTTTATTATCTTATTTACGAGTTAAATCTTTGCTTATTTAATAAATTTAGGCCTCTTTACTAGCGATTACTATACCTAGCTTTTCTTTTTTTTTTATTATATATCCAATTAACTTAATATTATTAATAAGGGCCGTTATATACTTAGAAATAGGTTTAGCGTAGTATTCTCGTTTTAATATTAAAGCTAGATCTTAGCCTCGAGTAGAGCGTCTCGTAGTTTTTAAGTATTTAGTATAGGGTTATTTTTATTTTTAATATACGTTAAACTATAGTATATAATTATTTAACTTTTTACTTATTAGTCCTCTTATTTAGCTAGGTCTTTACTAGCTTATTAATTCGATTAATAAGCTTTTTAAGAATTTTTATTTACGATTTATTTTTTATTATCCTAGTTATAAATATAAAAGAAATCGCCCGTAGCTTAAATAAGAGCTCTAGATTCTTATTATAAGTCTTAAAGCGGCTTTAGATTACGTTAATAATACTAAGAAAGTCGTTCTAATTAAGATTACGTACCGCTTTATAATAATAATTAGAGGCGTTATTTATAAATACGATATTAGTTACTAAATAGTACTCGTATTCTCTAATCCCGACCTTTTCGTAGTAATTATAAAATATTATTAGGGTTTTTTATAAAACTTCGTACTTCTTTTTAAAATATAATTTCTTTTTAAAAAAGATCTTTTTAAGGTTTATAAATTACCTTATATTTATTACTAAACTTTTAGTATTTATATATAATCCCTGCGTTACTACGTATTATTAATAATTTTAAGTAGTTTACTTTTTTTTTACTAGCTTATTAGTACCGAATTTCGTATTAGTAGCGGTAATAAGCTATAGATTAAAATAAGTAGAATTATCGATAATTATATATCTAGTACTATATTTTACTTCTATATATCCTTTTATAACGATAAACTATCGTTAATAATTATAAAAAAGAAATCCGGGTCGTTTACTTTTTTTTTAAATTTATTAAAGCGGTTATACGCTCTATTAATTTATACTTAGGTTTATAGTACGAATTCTTTTTTATAATCGTTACTATTAGGATTTTATAAAGTTCTTACGATTATAATTACGTTAGTAATACTCCTTGCCCGTAGAGGAATCTATTAACTATTTTCGTAATTCCTAAGCTTATACTTACGAACTATTTATTTAGTTAATAGCTAAGGTTATTTACGATTTTATAAAATAGGGGTTGCCCCTATAGCCCCTTTTTTTATAGACCTTAGTTAAATAAATTAATATTATATTAATTTACTTACCGCTAGGTTAATTTATAATTTTATATATTTACGTCCCTTAGTAATCCGGGTTAATATCTATCTTTATAAGGGATCGGGACTCTATTTAAGATTGGGTTTTTTTTTTTTTTTGTTTCAATCTACTAAGGGTCGTGCCCTAGCTTATACCCGTATTAGTAGTCGCTAGCGTATTTAATTTTAATAAGGATATATTTAATTTGCGCGCTAGCTATAATAAACCCGTGCTTTTATTACTTAACGAATTTATTAAGGTTTGGGCGATTTTTATTTCTTTTTATTATCTCGTTACTACTCTCGTTTTTATTATTTCTAACGATTATTACTAACTCTTTAGATCGTTAGCTATTATACGTACTAGGGTTACTTTTTTTATTTAGTATAAAAAGGTAGGTTTTAATAATGCCTTTTTTAGTAGTAGCGGTAAACGTTTATATTACTATAAGAAGACGAAGTAATTAGTCTCGGGGTCTTTATTAGTTACCGGTTTTTATTATTCTATATTAGATTTTTACTATTTTATATATTTCTAGCCTCGTAAGCCTCGTGTTTTTTATAATTTTTAAATTACTTCTTTTTTTAACCTACTTCTTCTAGGGCGGTATTTTATAATAATAATTAGAAATAGACGCTAGGTAGCCCGTAGAAGAGCCGGATAGGTTATTAAGTATAGTTAGCAAAGTTAAGCCCTCTTTTTTATAAGATTATAGACTTTAAAAAGGACTTATTAAAGATATTACTTATTACTCGTACTTAGTAGGGTTAGATATTTTAAAAATCTTTTTTTTACGGCTTTTTAGTACCTTTTTTTATAGTTTTTTAAGCGGTCTTTTTTATAGTTTAATTATACTAATTTAGTAATTACTATTTATTAATAATTCTTTTTATTATTTAGTTAATTATTTAAAATTAGTAATCCCGTGCTAAGAGCTAGCGGTATAAAAAAGAAGCTTTTTAATAGCCCTTTAGAGAATTCTCTTTTTTTTTTTTAGCTTAACTTTAATAAAAAGTCGCTTACCCTCTTTAGACTAGCGACTTTCTTTACCTCTTTTAGGTAGTTACTTTTTTTCTTAAGCTAACCTCTGATATTTATAATACTCGTAGCTCGAGGCTATTAAGACTTCTAAATCCCCTCCTCTTTTATTAAACCGTTCTTTATATTATATTCTTAAGTAATACTTAGGGAGTAGTTAATAGGGCTATAGGGAGATTATTTAAATCGTAGGCTTTTTTATATTTATAAGATTTTTATTATAATAGACCCTTTAATATACTATAGATCTCTTAGTTTTATAATTTTTATACGGGTTCTTATTATACTTATTAAGAATATTTATACTTAGGGATCCCTTTTCTTAATTACGTAGTGCTTTTTTATATTATACTATTAAGCTTGTTTATTATACTAATCGATTGGGCGGGTAGTTATTATATAAGTATTTTTTTTTATTAATTTAACTTACGGGCCGGTTACGTAGAGGTTATATTAGTAAAAAGGCTACTTAAAACAATAGCGAAATAGTAGCTATATAAACAGTTTTATTAATTAGCGTATTTTAATATAATAAACGTTAATCTCTCGTAGGTAGTAAAAGGCTATAATTACTCAATTCTATATAGTATTTAAATATTACCTCTTTTTTATTTACTTTTATAAAGTTAATTAGTACAAATCTCTTATCCTATGTAGTATTAAGAGGTTATCTTTTTACGTAACGAGATACTTTACCGATTTATAATAATAGAATTTAATTACTAATTAGTATTAGTATCCCTATTATAGGGTAATTAGTTCGAACTGTGGGCAGCGCTTATACCCAAACAAACAAATTAAATATGAGGTTTATATTTAATTATTTAACTGATTTCTCGTGCCATATTTGATTATTTAACTTATTTAATAAATAATTAATTAATTTAACTGATTTCCTACTCGGGAATTAAATGAAGCTATCGCGAAAGTCCTCATAGTACTAACCTATAGACTTTAAAAAATCGTGCGACTTATTACTAATTAATTAATTACGATATAGCAAATCGATTAATATATAATTTAATTAATTCTAACGATAATTATAGTAGTCGCAAAGGGTTAGAAGTAGTAGTACGTAATTTCGTTAGTTTTATTCATATTAAGAAAAGGGGGTACTATAGGTTTTTTAGATTCCTAGATATGGTAGGATGCTAAATCTAGCGCTCTGTACTACTTAGGCTTTTTTTTTTTATAATAATCACTAGTAATCTATTTAGTTAAGTGGTATAATACCGAACTTATAGTCGTAAGTGAGGAGTCGAGGGTTCGAATCCCGCCGTGGGTATTTATGTTCCTAATTATAAACTTTTGTGGGGTGTGGTCGGGAATATTGATTTTTAATTGGCCCGGCCCCGGATTTTCCTTTTTCCGGGTGATCTTATATTTGATTAAATATGTTAAATATAGGGCTTTACGATATTTGATTATTTGACTCACTGAAATTCTTATATTTGACTGTTTGTTTGACTTATTTGTTTGATTGATTTGAATGGGTATATGCGCTGACTGTGGGTTGACGAAGAGATTAATTAAATTATATAAATTTTTGCGTATATAGAAAAGGGAAGTTCTAACCGTAGGTTGGGTAGTCCACGAATATCGTAAATAGGGGCCGTAGTTAGTCCCTGCGCTGGCTGCCGTAAGCCGAGGTCGAATTGGACTTCTAATCCGACACCATTAGAACTTTGGCGGAGCACCTTTGCTATTCAGTCGCCTCCGGGTGGCTTACCGACGCGTCACCTATCCCCGGATAGTTAACCGCCGGGTTGCCTGATGCCGAGTGGTCTGTCCGCCTTGTCGTCGATTTGATGGGCTGAGTGGGCCAAGCCTATAGGTTATGGTGCGCAAATGAAACATGTTTCCCCGGCTCGACCCTCCCGATGATCACCTGTCCTCATTCGTGGCTAAACCAAATTCTAGTGTGGCTTAGCAATACCTACCTCACCGTTTGGCGCATTCTTGAGCTATTTGATGCCTGTCGATAACTGAGCCTGACATTCAAATAGCACTAAGACTAGATGGCAGAATGTTTCCGAGACCAAATGACAATCCTTTCAAGATGGCACCAGCCCTTGGGCGGGCAGTGGTTCGATCCAGTGCAAAGGCTGCACACCCATCTAGAGAGAAGCGATCATAACCTTGGAAAAGGTTGCGAGCTAGTAAATGTTAACAATCGAGGCACATGCCCTTTTCAAAAAGCGTATCTGGGTAACCCTATGATTTGAGGAACCTCTATTCTTTCTCCATTGGCAGATCTCTGCATCCCTTGAGCTCTGGCGAGTGGCAGCTCAAGTGCCCCAAAAACAAAAAAGAGAGACTAGATACTCATCAGCTTACAAATGAATCCATATCGACGACGGATGAACGGCCAATCAATGATAAGACAGTGACAATGTTACCGCAAGCCCGATTTGAAACATCAACTGACTGTACCAGTCGTACTGGGAAGGGGTAAGGTCGTGACTCGCCTGTGCAACCTCCGTCTTCCGGAGTGCCTCTCGCAGATCGAAAAAGCGGAGATGAACCTTGATCTAGACGTAGCATCACGTCGAACATTGTTTCAAGCTCCCGATCGAGATGTGATGGTGGGTATTGATGTGGGCATTTGAACCTACCGTGATTGTGAGGAGCTTTGCGCCGGGCAGTACCGCCTCAAATCGCCAACCACTTGCAAGCTCTGCAGTAGCCTCAACTTGTTAGCAAGATGCTGTCAATAGTTCCTCAAGTACTCTGACTTGAACATACTGCCTACGACGATTGAGGGCCAAAGTGCCGTCGTCGTTGTCAGTCAAAGCCAATTTTTGGACTACCGTATGCTACCTGCATTCTAAATATAAGTAATCCCTCCATATGGGCCGAATGCTGCAGCAACTGCTTGACGCCGGGTGGATGAGTCGGATAGAGGATTACAACTACTTCTCTGAGCTTGAACACCATCTCCTACTGCGGGGGTGCTCGATCAAAAACTTGAATGGCATTGGGAGGAGATATTCCATGCAGCCTCGGAACGTCGACGCTATGTGCCCTTTGTCTGTGAGTAATGCTATTATTAGCAATGAGTCGCGGTCATCAGACGTAGACTTTAACTCTGCTTCATTCCCGTCAACTGGAAGTAAGTGGTTCGTGTGTAAAAAGCTTGAAACCAAACCAACTGGATAGTTCAACTTACCGAAGTTCAGATGAGTTCCCCTGCGCCGAGTGTCGCACCGACAGCACGATTTGAACTAAAGTCATCCAGTTGTGTTCCTAGGACACAGTCTCCCATCCAAAAGATAGGGTCGAATGTGAATATTAATGGCAGACGCTCCTGTGTTCTCTAATTGCTTGCTGCCTCGATATGTACCATTAGCCTGAGCGATCAAGATTGTCTTTGCTCCCTGTTAACCGTCCAAAACATCGTGTCTCCCCTTCTAGACACTGTCACTTTTGTGTAACAACGTGATAACGTGAAGTGGGAGGCATTCTAGCAGCGGTAAGAGACCTTAGACAGCTTGACCATGAGGGTTTTGCATCGCTAACACATATTTAGGTACGAAAACACGGACAAGATGGCACGATTTTCGTTGACTCGCAGAAAGCCTCCACCACCAAGGCTGAATCTTGATTCAAGGCACCAATATCAGGGACGACAAGCACCACCACCGCCGCCTCCTCAAGGACCCCCGCCTCCTTCACCAACGCCGCCGCCACCCCCAGAGGGACCTCCCCCAGTCTCACCACCCCCTCCTCCTCCGCCAGAAGGGCCTCCTCCGCCATCGCCACCGCCGCCTCCTCCCCCAGAGGGGCCACCGCCACCACCGCCTCCATCACCACCTCCTCCACCACCTCCCCCATCCCCTCGACCACCGCCGCCTCCACCCCCACCCCCAGAAGGGCCTCCTCCACCCCCCGGACCGCCGCCGCCACCGCCGCCGCCGGCATCAAGAGGTCCAACGAACACCGTCTTTATTACCTTAGCACCCCCGACAGTGACCGTAGTTGCCACACAAGTCCCGGCAGCTGACCAGAACACGGCATTGCGCAGCGGTGATGGACTGAAACAATACCAGCCACCGGCGATCAACATAAATATGACCCAGGGCGTTCCCACTTTCACCGAGGTCGGTATCGCGATTCTCGGCTTTGTATCAGGAATAGGTAGGTGGAACAACCATGAGGAGAAACAATTCGTCCCCAGAATCCTTCATCTACTAACATGGCACTAATCTCAGTCACCATATTGGTGTTCCTACTGGCTGGATACTTCGTTTGGCGTCGGCGGCGACGTCGCCGTAGACAGCGCGAGACAGAGCCCGAACCCGAAGTATTGGACTTACGAGCCTATCAAGGGCCGACACATAATGACGGAAAGTTGGGTTGACATTTGGAGTCTTTGT
This sequence comes from Colletotrichum cuscutae, assembly GCA_030869315.1. NCBI lineage: Eukaryota > Fungi > Ascomycota > Sordariomycetes > Glomerellales > Glomerellaceae > Colletotrichum > Colletotrichum cuscutae. The sequence goes on along the minus strand of MPDP01000049.1, from coordinate 117,494 downwards.
CACTGATACTGGAATTTCCACTCAATCCCCTCTCTAGGTTATGGCCTTTTTGATCCTCTTTTTTTTCCCTCAGTATGCTTACAATACTGCCACCTTCGTTGGAAGTTGTGGGGCGGGTCTTGGGAATTCAATCAGGTTGACACGGTGTGACGATTCATAAACAATCTTGTAATGATACACTTATTTCTCAACAGTCATGTCATGTTGAGACACAATATGCTCGTGTTCCTGCGGTGATCAACGCACGGTCTCCGGTCCATGTGCAGAGAGCCCCTCATCATGGGATAAGGCTAAGCACCGATTTGAGTCCTAAAGCTCTAGCTGTGTGCATCCCAAAACAAAGCCACTACTGCAGACGGCATTTCGGATGGACAGTAGTTTACACATTCCTGCAGGCTATCCATCCACAGAAGTATATCGAGTGGAAATTATTCTGAGTCTCTTGGCACTCACTAATAGTGCCTTGGACAATACTCCCGACGCGCCGATGATTACCGAAACGTTTGTCCAAGAAGTCATCACAATCCTGAACATGGGATTCACGTGAAACGTTTCGGAGAAAATCTCTCAATTTTCATACCCGATCCAAGAATTCATCACTAGAGACTTTGCCGGGATGAAATTAACTTCGCAATTCGGTATTAAGAGGTCGGTATCATTATTCAACCCAGACATAGCAAAGCTGCGTGTCGAAAATTTTCGGTCACGTCGACCCATATCGTGGTCTTTCTTTCTCGAATATCAACTCCATACAAGGTTTCGTGTTATTAAAAAAAGATAACATACTACATTACGACTAGATTCTGTCTCTTAGATTCGCCGACATCATGGGCAGGCCAGCATATCGCAATGAGTACTGTTACGGCGTCGAAATATCGCATTTGTGCTCAATACATCCAAAAAGTCCCAACGTAAGTGTCTGGGGAGTAAAAATGCGGTTTAATTGCGAGCTGGCAACATCCGAGGGTGGCAATTTCAACTCAAGTTTCTAGGGGTCACATCAGTATTCATTTCTATGAAGTAAGGTATGCTTAATGCCATGTCAGATGGAAGGGAATCGCGAGAAGAGCTTTTGGGATCGTTTATACCTTGAGTACCTATAGAAAGGCCGTTTTTTGCGTGGTCCTATTGGCCTGCACAAGTGAACATCATACACAAGAGTGGGCTGGTAGACTCGGCAAATCCGTAGACTATAAAAATGCAATCTTTTTTTACTGCAAACGGCAGGGATTTGTATCTTTCGACGGCGTTACCGACAAGTTGGGTATAAGGCCTTGCGGCACGGAGTCTATACATAAACTAATAATAACCCCCCCTAGTTAAGGTAGGAGTCCCGTGCACAATAGTAAGTACTTAGTTATTAATAGATCCCGGCTAAATTTAACTAATCAGACTTCGTTTCTTTTTTTTTTTTAGAATATTAGGGTTAGAAATATTTTAAAAATAAATTATAGCTAATTAGGGTACTACTACTTAATTAAGGTCCGCTCTATAAAAAATAATTCCGACCTATACCTTTCTTTTACTCTGACTAAGTTACGTCCCTCTTTCTAAACTTTTATTCTTTATTACGACTTTTATTAGATATTCTTATTATAAAACTCATTATTATACTCGAAGTTTATTAATAATTAATTAGAAATATTTCTAAATTAATTCTATAATAATTTCCTACTACCGTAATAATAATAGCTTTAAATCCTATATTAATAATAAAAAGGGCTAGCCTCAGAATCTCCCTATATTCGAGACTAATAGTATAAGTTTCGTCCTTATTATTATAATTAAATACGCGATTTATTTATTTACTTTTATAATAATAAGGCTAAATAATCCTATTACTAAGAGAACTCTATTACTATTACTTAGAGGGTAATAGCCTTTACCTTAATAGCTATTACTAGTCGTCTCTTAGTACGCTTAAGAAGTACTTTAAAAAGGATTATTATATCGACTCTACGATTTTTTATAAGAGTTCCCTCTTGTTTATTATTAACCTCGAGGTTATTTATAAGTTACTTACTATTTTACGTTAATTTTTTTAGCTTTATTAATAGTTTTTTATAAAATACTATACTAAAATAATATTACTTATAAAGGGCAAGGATACTCCCCTAGATACCCCCTAAAAGCCTAAGGTTATTATAAGTAATAAGGCGTTATTTACTATCCCTCTTAATAAGAATAGTACTATAAATAGAAATATTTCTAAAATATTTCTTATTTATAAAACTAACTATTTCTAATAAAGCGTTACTAAAATAAAAATAAATATTAAACTCCGCCCCGAGGAGAGCTATAAGGTTTATACTTCGTAAAATATTATTAGTTATAATAAGTATAACTTATTCCTTAATGAACGCTCTTTTTAATTAGATTTTATAGCTTACCCTCTTTTTAATATATATAAGCTAACTTATTTAGTATTTCGTAAGTACCGTTACCCTAACTTTATATTAAACGAGGATATTTCTAATAAGTTACTTTATTAATATTTATATATTGTCCTACTTAATATTAATTATTTTTAAAAATCTTTAAGACCCCTAAGCGAATAGGCTAGAATAGTAAGGTAGCTAAGGGTAAGCTAGTCTAGCCTACCCTTATTAATAATTCTAATAATAATAAGACGAATTCCTAAATAAACCCTATTACTTTTACTTAGATCTTTATTAAGGATATAAATAAGTAAAAGATATAATCAAGGGTTAAGGGATAATAGGGAATAATTAGTCTAGGGAAGTTTATAAGTAAAGAGTTTATTAAAATAGAAATGTTTTACCTACTTCTTTAAAGTAATACTATATAAATTAAGAATACCGTAGTATTATAAATAGCTATTCGTAATAAATATATAAATAGAGTTAAGGCTATAAATACTAAGTAAGTAATATATTAATCGTAAATATTCCCTATATATTTCCTGAATATTTTCTAAATATTTCCTAAATGTTTCCTAAGTATTCCTATCTTTTTAGTTTTTATAACGTTTATAAATATAAATCAATTAATCAATAATAAAATAAAAACATTCCATTATTATTTTATAAGCTTATTATATTTATTTTTATTATTTATTTAAATAGTTTTTCATGTTATTTATATAATATTAATAAGAATTAATATACGGGCGTTATGAATTAATATACGGGCGTCGCTCTTATATAAGCGTTACTATTTTACTTTTTAATTAGTCTAAAAAAATAGTACTTTTTTATAAAAACGGTTATAAGAGATTAAGCTAGAAGTACTTAATTAGCGAGGCTATATTATAGGTATAAGTATATTATAAGACTTAAGCTTATAGAATCCTTTATACGGGCTCTATTTTATAACAAGTTCTTTTTTAATATAATCTATATACTAATTGCTAACTTATTAATAACTTATTACCGTACGTATCCCGAATCTATTATATTTTCTTTTTAATAAAATAATCCGCCGGTGCCGTATTATATATTATTTATTTATGTATTTTATTTTTACTAACTACTCAGGCGGTTCTTAGTATTATTTATATAACATTAATAAGAACTAATATACTAGCGTTATAAATTAATATACTAGCGTCGCTCTTATATTAACGTTACTATTTTACTTTTTAATTAGTTTAAAAAAATAGTACCTCCTTATAAAGGCGGTAAGGGTGACTGTACTAATATAGCTATTCCTAGTATCCTCTCTAACCTAAGATCTAGTTTAAGATTTTTAAAAGTAAAAATACTACTATAACCTACGTACTTATTTAGAACCGCTATATTACTTATTTAAAATTTATAAATCTTAAATAAGTTAGTAATATAAGCTTTTGTAAATCTTAAATAAGTAAGGCTTTTTTTTATTATATACTTAAGATATATAAAAAGTAAATTATAATAACGTCTACTTAACTACCTCTTTTAACGTAATTATAATAATTTATTATTATTATAGACTATTTCTTACGAGCTCCGTTTCCTTTAAATACTAAGCTATATTAGTTATTTATTTATATAATTCGCTATTATTCTCCCCTTATTAAGAACGCTAAACTAGCTCCTTATTTATTACTAAAATAAGCTCGATATTTAGCTTTAACTTAGCTAATTTATCTTTTTTATAAACCTAATTAGCGTTAACTTATTCTTATTCTTAAATAAATAGCCTTACTTTTTATTATTTATACTATAGCTACTATAAGTAATATAAGCTTAACTAGCTAACTAGCCTTTTTAAATAAAGCTAATTATAATAAAATAAACTATATTATATTCTTTAGCTTATTATAGAAAGATATAATAATCTTTAAATTAAAGATTTAGTAATATAAATCTAAAAAAAACGTCTCTTAAAAACGCTACTAAGGGTATACTTCTTACTTACTAAAAGTAACTAAATTTAATATTTTAAAAGAGATCTTATAATAATATAAAATATTTAGTTTAAGTAAAATAGTATAGTTTAAATTATAAAATCCGAGGGGGTCTAAGAATAGCCTCTTGCTAAATAGTCTTATTTTTTTTATAAACTAGCTTTATATCCTAATTAAAATAAGATATTTTAAAAAAAAACATTATTTAAAGTTCGCTTAAGTACTTAAAATAAGTATTTATATACTCCTAGTTTATAAATACCTCGTCCTCTATATAAGCTTAGTAAAAACATAGCTCTTAATTACTAATTATATCCTATATAACGTTAATAAGCCGATATAAATAACTAAAACTATTTAAAAAATAACCCTTAATATTATTATTACTTAACTTAGTACTAAAAGTAACGCGAGTACTAGAGTTCTAGTATTTTTAAATAAAGTAACGGGCCTATTATGCTCTTAAAAGTAAGTATATTATATAGAGGTACTAAAGGATTAGGTATTAGTTATCAAACTCTTTATAAAGCTTAATCTAGGTTTTTTTAAAAATATATTTAATTTTAATAAAATAATAAGTTTCTATATTATAAAGACCCTACGATATATATAAGGGGGGGCTTATTAATAAGTATATTAATATAAGCCTTATTCTTATTACTTAGTATAGCTATTACTTATATTAGTAACTAATGTCCCTCGTTATTAAACCTACTATTATTACTATTATAACTACGGTCCTTAACCTACTTTTACCTAGCCCTAAGTATAATATTAAAGTTAATATAATAAATATAAAGTTATTACTAAACGTCCGGGAACTGCTCGTTTAGTATAGCTTTTATCTACTTATCGTAGTTTATAAGAATAATAATAAAGTAACGGACTAAGTATTAGTTTATAAGTTAGCGAATACTTATTAAAAAAAACCGAAAACCCTCTAGTTTTTTATTATTAATAAGGCTTAACGTAGTATTATAAATAGATCTAAGGTAGGTCTACTTAGTAACCTAGAAAAGAGGGAGCTTAAAGTAATTAGTATTATAAGTATTATTAAAACTAATTACTTTAGGGAATCGCTTTTATATTTAGAAATAATAAAAAAAGGTCTAAATAAGGCTAATAAGGCGGTTTAGCTTGTCGTTTATCTATTTTATTATATATAAAATATTTTGCTTATTAAATAGCTTAATTAACGCTATAATTAGTAAGTATTTAGCTAATTCTTCTTGGTTTATATAAGCCTTAGCATTATAAATATCTCGCTATATAAATAAGAACTCTAAGAACTACTCTTAAATAATAATATATATATCGCGAGCCCAAATCCTAACTTATTAGTTTATAATTTTAATGGTATTTTTAACTACTTTAATAATCTTATAATATAAAAAGTACGTAGAGGCTTTAAAGCTAGGGTTATAATTATATTATTTATACTAGGGGTCTAAATAATAAAGCAATAGCTACTTATCCTCCTCTTAAGCTTTAGTAATAACTTATTACTTATAACCGTATTTATAAGACTTATATTATTAAATATTAACGCTTTATATAGGCCTAAGCTTACTAAACTAATTATATTAAAAGGTATATTAAATAATTCGGCCTCGAGCTTTATACCTATTCCGCTTTATAATATTAAATTTATTAGCTCTTATAAAGTTAATAACTTAGTTGAAAAGGGTATCGTAAATTTATTTTAAACCGCTAGGAATTAATAAGTTTAGGATTTCGGTTATAAAAAAAAAAAGAGTAGTTATTTAGAATATAATAAGAGGCTATAGTTTAAAAAGACGCTTTGCTTTAAGTAAAAGATAGCTATAGGGGTAAATAGGGTAGTAAGTTAACTTAGGGACCCTATATTTATTATTATTAACGAATATATTTTTATTATTAAAGTAATACTATTATTAGCTATTGATTAGTTTTAATAACCTATTTAATAAGGTAAAGAGTACTACTAAACTACTCTATTATAAAATAAAAAGGTTATTAAGACTATTCGTTAAGAAAAGAGGGGTTATACTCTAAAAAAAGTCGTAAAAAGGTAGTCCGCTAGGTTTTTATTATTCCCTTAGGGAAATAGTAAATAAAATATAATATAAACTTTATATTAAAATAATCGTTTATAAAAAGTTACGTATCTTATAATATACTACTTAAAAGCTTAGTAATAAGGTCGCACTACTTTTTAAGATTATTAACTTTATAAAATTAGCTAATACTAGGGCGGCTACTTTTTAAAAAAGGAGATAATAGTAGTTAATTAGATAATAATAAGAGGCCGTAATTAATTAATAGTCGTTCTTATAAAAGGGGAAGTCTCTTAGTAAGAGTATTACTTTAAAATTAGCTTTAAAGAACGTTTTTAACTCTAATTATAAAAGCTATTATAAGTAAATATTATAAGTTAGATTTCTAAGCTTAATAATATAACTTAAGTATACAGGGAGTAAAAGAATAAAAGCTTAGGATATTTTATAAGTATTTAGTAAAATTTAACTATACTAATAAATTTTTTTTAAACTAATTAAAAAGTAAAATAGCGACGCTAGTATAAGAGCGACGCTAGTATATTAATTTATAACGCCGGTATATTAATTCCCTATATTAATTAAAATTAAATAATATTATATATTTTCAAAAACTATATAATTATATTAATTAAAAGTAAAGAATATTATACGTTTTTAAGAACTATATAATTATATTAATTATTTAAAAATATCATAAATATTAAAACTTTACTCTTTTATTAAATAATAAGCTTATTTTATTGTTTAAAATAAATGTATAAGATAAATTTTATAAAATTGAATATTAATTTTTAAATTTACTATAAAGTTATTTTTAGAAGTTATACAGAAAGTATTTCATTTAAACATAACTTATAATTCTTTTTATAATTAGTATTAAATAATAAATCTATGGAATATTTTAATTTATAAATTTATAAAATATTAACAATATTTTTTAATATTTGATATTGATATTATAAAAGAAATATTTAAAATTACCTAAATAAGTAAAGAAAATAAAGAAAAAAAAATAAATAAATATAAAAGTATATTAAGAGCTTTTCTTTTACTAGCTCATTTCCTATTCCTATTTTCGTTAATTAAGTATTATTTTTATTTTTATTACTCTATTTAAATAATCTTATTCTATAATAAACTCACGCTCTTTAAAGGCCTAGTTTATTAAAAACTCGCGCTCTTTACGTTCTTATTTAAGTTTAAACTCCTGCTCTTTTCGTTCTTTATTCTCTTAGATTTTATTAACTTTTACTTATTATTCTTTAAATATAAGATAATTTATATTTATTTATATTTATAATTAAGTAGCCTATTTTTATGAATTATTATAAGGTACTAGGGAACTCGGGGGGTTTTAACCTCTATTTAGTAAAAAAAGTACTTCAAAAAATAAAATACTTACTCTACGTTAGGACTAAGTATTATTAGGATTATTATAATTATTAAAACTAAAATTACTAAAGTTCTTATTTTAAGAACTATTTTATTAATAAATAACTAAATCCTTATAGGTTCTTTATTAAGTATAAGATAGTTCTTTAGTATTAGTTTATATACTCTTAGCCCGATCTTTAGCCATCTTTTCTAATTTAATAATTAATAAGTATTTATTAAAGCGCATTTTATATATACTCTAACGTTATATAAGATACTAAAGACGGCTTATAATACCAATATTCCGATATAAAGTTATAATATACTTATAACGCGTTATAAAATCCCGTAATATTAAATTCTTATCTTAGTCGCGAGTACTATTTAATTTAGTTAATACTTATAATAACTATTTATTAATACGTACTTATTAATTATAGTAGAGAGAAAGAGATACTAGCTAGTTTAAATATATAAAACTAAATAAAAGATTTTAACTATATTTATACTATCGGGTATTAGAAGCTAGTCTTCTAAAAAAGCCTTGGTTATCTTATTATAAAACCCGGTTACAATATATAGTTCTCGTTTATACTTTGCCTAGTTAGTATACTACGGAAAGTTTTTTATAAAATAATAAGTTATTATTAATTAAGTAAGGTATCAATAGGAAATATTTTAGAAATATTTCAGAAACGTTTCCTTATTTTAAAATATTTTTAAAATATTTCTATTATAAGTTATATATAGTAAGATATAATACTTATAATAAAATAGCTCGTTATAGTTATACGCTATCTAATTCTTAAAAGAGATATTAATATATTATAAATAGAGTCTGCTCTATAAGAACAATCTTTGCCTAGGAGTTCTTTAATACTTCTTTTAAAATATATATAATATAAGTATATATAGTCTTAGACCTGCTTAAGCTATGTTTATTAAAAGTTAAACCTTTAAATAAGGTACCTACCTAAGCTCCTAATTACTATTAGAATGGGGTGGGGCGATTAGTCCTAGTAGTTCTTTTCTAAAGCTAATTAAGTATAGGGATCTATAAAAGAGCTAATCAGAGGAAGATATAAAGAAAAGGGCCCTAATTAGAGAGAGGAGCTTAGTAGTATAGATTTTTATTTTAAGAATATATATACTTTTTTAAGATCGAACTAGAGCTTTTTTAATAATTTATTTTTAAATATAATAATATAAGATAATTAAGAACTTTACTTTTCTAATCTAGCTAATACTACCCTCTTTTTTTAATTATAACTCCGTTAATTAAGGCCGTATTAACCCGATTAAAAGAGGTATTTTATATTATTTTTATAAGTATTAGTAATTTTTTTAAGTATCGTACTATAAGAGTCCCTTATACTCTATACTTTTTTAATAATCTTCCTTTTTAAAAATCCCTTCTTTTTTTAAATAAGAGAATAAGTAAAAGAAAGCCTAACTTAATCGGAGATATTTTAAATAAATTAATTAAAAAAAGCGGCGTAATAATTAAGATAAATACGAGTAATAGGACTCTAATTTAAGGGAAAAGTAATTAAATAATTAAAATACGAAAATAAAAACGTATAAAAAAAGGGTTTTTTATTTAATAAAAAGGGGATATAATAGACCCCAATAAGCGAATAAGATAAATAAGTAGAGAAAAACGCAGATACTTAGGACTAGATCGAGCCTAAATATAAACGCTATAATAGTATAATAAGACGAACGACGAGTTAGGATTAGAACTAATAAAATACTTTAATAAGTATAACTAGTTATTTAATTAGATTATTTTTTATTAATTAATATAGCTCGGAGATTTAATAATAAACTTATTTAGAGGTGCGGATACGTTGGACTAAGGGTGCTTATAAAACTGGTTTTTAACTAGACTTATTAATAATTTTAATTAATATTATTATAAGCTTAATATAATATCTAATTAATACTCTAGTTATATACTTAGTAAGGACTAAAAAGGATAGCCTAAATTACGTTAATTAGAATAATAATTACGCTTTAGTTATTAAAACGGCTCTTTTCCTCTTTTTTTAAACTCTATTTAAAATAAATAAATTAATATAAAATTATTAAAATTATAAATAAAATTAACGAACTATATTTTTAATAACTTTGGACTATAAATATAAATAACTAATACGTTATTTTTATTATTATTAGCGCCCCTTAGGACGTTTAATTATATAAACCTAACTTTCTTATTTTAAATAGATTATTTACTAAACTAGTTTTTATAATTTATTAAGACTTATAGGCTATAGAGTTATCTAATAATAAGAAGGTTACTCTTTTTAATAGATTTACTTATTAATCTAATTAAAAAAAGCTAATTACGGCTTAAGTTAGGATAAATATTTTAATTAATACCCTCTTAAGTATTATTATTACTTAGATTTAAATAACTATACTTTAAACTAAGGGCTTTATAATTTCTTAGCCTAATTTAATAAAAATTATAGGTTTTTATAAAATACCGTTCTTTAATTAAGAGGGGACTACAGTTTTTAAAAATAATAATATTATAGACTTTTTAAAAAAGTTCGAGGATTAATATGAGATTAATAGGGTCCCGGACCGATTTAGAAATAAACTTATTGCGTATATTATAAGAGGAGATTATTAAACTCTAGTTAAAAACGTAATTAGAGAACTACCCTAGGCTTAAGCTAAGGATTTTTTTTTAAAAGAGTATAAAAAATAGGATATTAACTACTTTTTAAATAAAAAAGAGTAGATTAAAAGAGTTATTAAAGAATTACTTATTTTATTTTTTAATTTAAACTCTATTTAAGTACTATTTATTAAGATTAATAATATAATTACCCTTATTAAATAATAAGATTTTTATATCGTAATTAATAAGAGCTTAATTAAGGTTATATATAAGCGGTTTTATATTAATATTATAAAAAAAGTAATAAAAGAAGTTAGGGTTATTTTAGATAGTTTTATTAAATTAACGAAGTATATAAGGTTTAAAATAGGACTTTTTAATATAATTATATATAAGAAAGAATATAGCCTATTTTTTATAAATAATTAAAGTTAATTTAAAACCTTACTACGACCCCCTATTTTTTAAGTACGTAATAATATTTAGTACTAGTATCCGAATTACTAATAATATTATTAACTAACGATAGAGGCCTAGGTTACTTAAGTAGTTATTAATAATATTACTAATTCTAACCTAGCTAACGAAATAAGTAAGCTAAAGATTTATTAGAATAGTATTTATTTTTGAGGTCTTATTTATATATTTAATATAAGTATTGCGCGTTTTAATTAGCCCCTAATTATAGGACCTAGAGATCGCTACTAGTATTACTAGAGTTAATACTACTAAATTATTAAAGATTGCGATTAGTATACTCTTAATAAAAACGTTTATTTTATTATTTTAGTTTAGGGAGCTTAGTATTATAAAAAGCGTAACGGTTATAAGCTTATAAACGATATCCTTTTTATTATAATTAAAAATAAAAAAAAGCGTATAATTACTAATTATATTACCCTTTTTTTTTATATAATAAATATATTAACTAAGGAAAATACTAAGTTTTTAACTAAGTAGATTTTAAATTATTAAATCGGATTACTTTAGTAAATTATACTTATATTTCCCTTAGCTAATTTTATAAGTATAGTTAGATATATTTACGTAGTACGACCTAATTTAGGTTACTATAACTAAGCGGACGTTTATACTATTTATAAGAGAAGACTACTTAAGAACCGTACCTTAGTAACTAAACTATATTTTAAAAAAATATATAGGATTAATAACCTAAGCTAGCTTTTATAACTTAAAAAGAAGATAGTTTTTTTTTCTAATTAAAAAAGAAAAATTATAAAAATCGATGATAATAACGAGGTTTTTAAGATAATAAAGAACATAACTTTTATATTTATTTTTAGGCCTTAGCTTATTAAAGTTCTAATTAGTACTCCTAATATTAGTACTTAAAAAACCTAAGAGCTTTTTTTTTATAAAACTTAAAAGACAATAATTATAAATTAGACCTATAACTTTAATTTTAGGGTCGAAGTTTGAAAGCTAATAAAAAAGAGGCTCGAGGCCCCGATCTCGTTTTTTATAAACCTTTTATAAAAAATTATATTAAAATATATTATAATAATAACGACTTTAATACGTAATTAGGGGTACTTTAATACTAATAGAATTTTATTAAAAGCTCCGAAGTCCTTAGCTAACTTAGTAAAAAATAAGTAATAATAAAAGGATATTAAGAATCTCTTTAATAAGTATAATAAGAACTTTTTTTTAAAGCCGAGCTATATAGCTAAGATTAGTAGAGTTAGAAATACTAACTCGATTTTTAAGTTCTTAACTTTTATAATTTCGAACGCTTATTTATAATTAGAAGTTTAAATATTTAGTATAGATTAGGATAATAAGGGTTTAATAATTATTATTATTTTAAATATTAGGGCATAAGTTAATATTTTCTTAAAATAATACGTTAAGAAAGCTAGTATTTTTTATATAGTAATAAAGCTTTAGATATAAACGTTTAAGTATAATCTAACTAGCTAGAAAATTTTTAATAGCTTTTAGTTTATAAATATATAGATTAGTAAGTTTAAAATAATTACCTATTTTTTTATTAAGGACGAGCGAGAGACCTTCGATTTATTATTACTAGGTTTTTTATTTATATAAAATACTAAGCTATTTTTTAGATATAATAAGTTAATAATTACTGCTCTAATTTATATTAAGGACGTAAGGCTAAGGATCTTTATAAACATAATTAGGACGAACGGTTTTTAAAATATAAAAAATATTTTACTTTAACTTAAGTAATACGTAAAAAAAGTTTTTAAATTAAAAAATTAAATATTAATAATATAACTAAGAATATTATTAGTTTTAATAACTCTTATTTAGAATTTAAATTAAAAAAAAACGACCATATTATAGTAGTTTTAAACTAAGACTAAGCTAACTAAATTATAATTATAGTCGCGCTTTATATAATCTAGCCTTAGATTATATAAATTAAAAAAATAATAGTAACTACTCGGGGTAAGGCTAAAAATAGACTAAACGGATTAACTAACTAAGACGATTTACGTTTCTTAATAAGAATACTTACTTTTTAATAAGAGGAGTTATATATTAAATAATAAATTATAAAACTAAGATAAAAAGTATTAAAATAGTACAAGATAGCTAAAAAAGCTTTTTATAAAATTCCCCGTATTACTAAAGCTAATATAATATATAAAAAAAGAAACTAAAAGGTTTAGCTAGTTAATAATACGCTCTTTAATAAGTTAATACTTAATAGCGATCCTTATTAAAAGCTTAAAAAACTTAAAAAAGTTAAAAATAAGCTATAAAACTAATCGGGCCCCTATAAGGATATTATTATACCTAAGTTCTTAAATATAAAACTAGGCTCTAGATTAACGAATAACTAACTCTAAGCTATTTTTAAAAATTACGACTATCTCTTATTTTATAAATAAAATCTTTTTAAATAAATACTCCTTAATTAAAAAAAATACTAGTATAAGACTTTTTTAAATATAGCTATTTTGACCTTATAATCGCGCTATTATAATTAATTAAAATTATACCCTATAAGGCTTAGTAAGTAAAGGGTATCCCGATCTTAAAAGCTTTATTACTAAAAGTTTTTAAAGTAATCTAAGAATATATTACTTAGGGTATTATTAAAAAAAGCTATATTACGTATTAAAACCCTTAGTTCTTAATAATAAAAAAGGACGATAGTCTTTAGCTAATTAACTTAGTAATTAAGGTTAATATTATTATTTTTTAAAACACTTAGTAACTACTTAATACTAACGAGTTCTTAGAGGAATTTATTATAAATTAGCTAATTTTTTTTAAATTTCTTTTTTAATTATAATTAGATCTCTTTAAATAAAAAGAGCTACGATTTAATAACCTTTTTAACTTTACTTACGCTATATAAATACTATACCCTCTTAATAAGAGTAATAAATTTAGTAGCCTAATTTTATTAAATTATAATCCGCATTCTTTACGACTTAATTCTAAAATACTATAATACTTTTATTAATAATATTATAATTAAAAGCCTATAATCTTATTATAATAATAAGTACTTAACTAACTATCCCGGGATTTAGTAATTTATTTATAAATACCTCCGGAATATTAATTAAATCTTAATTAATATCGAACTAGCTAATTATACTATTTCCGGAGCGAAGTCGTAATAATACTAGCTATTTGTAGTTATTATAGGCTATTTTTATAATATAAAAAAGAGACGGCCTAATTAGGCTAAAGTCCTTAAGATCTTTTAATAAATAAAATACTTAAATATTTTAAAAATTAGATCGTTTCTTAGTATTATTACTTTTTATTATTATTAAATTAAGTAATTTTTTTTATAATAGCCCCGTTATACTCCTTATTTAATAAGAACTAATTTTTTAAATAGAGAGTATTATAAATCGAAGTTACAAAAATATTTAAAGAGGTAATTATTATAACCCCCGTTTTAGTTTTACTAAACTATAATACCGAGGCTAAATAGATTATTTTTATAATAGACGCTAGTATTAAAAAATAAAATAGTACGCTTAGTTAAATTATTAATAATAAGCGTATTATTACTTAATACGAGAGCGGGATATAGTACGGGCTAGAGCTTAATTATAACTCTAAAAAGCTCGAAATACGAGGTATTTTAATAAGCTTAAAGCGTTTTTATAATTATTTATTTAGGATTAACTTTTTATTAAAAACTAATACCTAAGTCCTAGTTATTTAGATTAATAATATAGTAAATAACTTATTATTAATAATAATAATACGCTAGCTCTCTTAGATTAGACTTTTTAATTTTAAAATTAAATATATTAATAAAAAGAAAAATACTATAGCGGATAGCTTTTTAAAGAAAACCCCTAGCTAATTTAACTTAGTTAAGGTAGAGCTTAATAAGGATATTAAGAACTTTATTAACGTACGAGTCTTATAAATACGAGTCGTAAAAAACTTTTTTATTATAATATATAGTTATAATAATGCTATTATTAATTAAATATAAGAAATAGATATTCTAGCTAATATACTAGTACTAAACGAATAATAGTTAAATCTCTCGAAATAAAATATTTTTTTTTTTCATTTTAAAAAGGCTAGCTAGTATACTCTTTAATTAGTTTAGATATTTTAAATAGATAGTAATATGATTTATTATATAAAATAAACTTCTATTTTAATAAGAAATAAAAACTTATCCCTAACCTATTTAAATAATTAATAATAAGCGCCGCTAAATAGACCTAATTAATAAAGTATATAATAAGTCTAGGTATAGGGGACGAGAGGGTATATATTTTTATTTTATAAAACGATATTACTAGCTAGGAATATACGCTTAGACCTAGGAGCTAATCGTAACTTACGAGGCTTATTAAAAGGCTAAATTATAACGTTTTAATAACCCTTATATATTTATAGTTCTAATTTATAAACCCTTTTCTAAAATCTATTTAGATATTTAGTATATAAGTAAATAAAAAGTTATTAAGGCGTATTATAAGTTTATAAAATACTTAGAAACGCGGATTATAATAAATACTATATTAAAAAATATTACGAAGTTTATTTAAAAAGATATTATTTATTATTATAGGATCTACGGTACTCTAATTATTAACGGGGGACGAGAGAATATAGGCGCTATAACATAACTTAATTAATAATACGGTACTTAGTAAAAAGTTATATCGGCTTATAACCCTCGTACTAATAGGCTCCTTAAGAAGGGTTATTAACTTATTACGTATATACTTCGTATTTAGTTAGATTAGGAAAAAAAAATATTAAACCTATACTTATTATAGCCCTTTTTATAAATAGGATAATTATTAAAGTATTATTAGGTTATATACTATTCTATTTTATTTATAATTATTATATAACGACTTTAATTAAAAAAAGAACGCTAATTTAAAAAGTACTCGATTAAGAGAATATATATATAACGGATTAAGAAGTCTAAGCCTAATTATAAGCTTTTATTTTTTTAATAAATAACTAGGAAGCTATAGTTAATAAAGTTACTTAATACTAAGCTTAAACTTATAACTAGTTTAACTCCTCGTACTCTTTTTAATTAATAAAATTATAAACTAACGATTTAGTTCTTATCTTTAATATTTAATAAAAGATTAATATATTAATTTTTAAAAACCTCGATTATTATTAATAAGGACCTTTTTATATTTACTTAGCTACTCTAAATAGATCGTTATATTAATTAAAAATACTTATTAATAAACTAATTATAAAAGCTATTTATATTAGTAATTAACTTAAGAAGTTTTTAAAGTTTTTAAAAAGCTTTTATTTATTACTTAACGAGTCTAATTCTTATAATAACTTTATTTTTAACTTAGTTAAATTTTTATTTTTATAAAATAATATAATTAATAGTATAATTTTACTTTTTAATTATAATAATAATATAATAAACTCTAGGGACGAGGATACTTAACTACTTACTAAATAAACGTAATTATAAATAAAAGCTTTTTAAGAGGGATAGATTACTCTTTATTATTATTAATCCTTAGTATAAGCTATAAGTTTTTATTTATTAAATATTATTTTATAAAGATATTATCGAATCTTATTAATTCTTTAATTATTTTTTTACTTAGATTTAGAATAAAGCTATAAGAGGACGATAAGAGAAGAAGAATTATTTTTTAGTTATTATAATTAAAAACCTAACGACCTTACTTACTAACTATATAATTATATTAAGAAACCCTATTTCTTTTTTTAAATATTTAAGCCTAGTTCTCTATTTAATTAAGCTTGTTTAATATTTAGCTTAGCCTATATAACCTCTTATTTTACTTATTTTATTTTAATATATTAATAACCCTCGTAAATTATAAATATATAGTTTTTAATAAAATATATTAAAGAGGCGTTCTTAAGAACGGAATTATACTTATTTTTCTTAATCTTAATAATATTAATCTAGTTAGAAATTATATAAACTAAAGTTTTAACTCTCTTAATATTAGTTAGTATTAAAGATGTTATTTTATTACTATTTATTATATAATAATAATAATAGCCTTACTTAGAGTTAGTTCCGGACTAACTAATAGCTTATTAGTCGTTACTCTTTTCGAAGTAGTATTTCTTATTTTTAAAATATATATAATTACTATATTAATTTTTAAAATAATCCGGAAGAGAAACGTACTTAAAATAAGAGATTATTTTTTTAATAAGCTCCTTAGTATTAGAACTAATATATTTTTAAAAAAACTATATATAATAGTTATAAAGTATAATATTCTAAACGCTATAAGCCTAGATAAGTAAAAAATTAATAATAGGGGTTCGTTTACTTAATTATTAAAATAGAGGGCTAAAATAATTAGCGTAATTATAATTAATCAAAACCTAATGGCTTTATAAAAATAATCCGCCTATAATACCTAGATTATAAACGTACTTCTTAATAACGTTCTAATTCGTAATTAATTATTAAAACTTCTAAGTTATTTCTTTTTTAGTATATTTATTAACCTAAGGATTTATAATATAAAATTCGGTATAAAACTCTCCAGCTAATTTAAGAAAAGTTAACTAATTAGTAATCTTAAGAATTTAAGAAAAAGGAATATTAGATTAGAACGAGGATTAAAAAAATCGAATAGAGTAGCGCTTATTATAATTTACTTTTTATTAACCTCTCGGAACTTATAACCTTAAGTTTTCTAAAAATAGACCTTTTTAAAAATAGAGGAGGAATATTACTAAGGCTAGATATTATAATAAGTAGTTTTAGTAATTTAATATATATTATTAATAGCTAAAGTATTAGATATAATAAATAAATAAATTATATTATTAAAAAAAGAATAGAAACTAAGTAAAAAAGGATAATTATAATTAAGAAGCTATTATTTAAAAAAAGAAATAATAAGGAATAGAGGAATCGAAAGAGGGCCTTTATATACCCCCCCCCCCCTTAGACCTAGGGTATTAAAAAAGAAAGTACTATAGGCCTCTTAGTTAATTAATATTAAATTATAATTACTAAAAAAGTATAGGGTATAAAGGACTTTCGCAGTACGGTGCTTAGGAAAAACTACTAATACTTATAAAAGTAATATAAGATACCTCTTTTAATCGGGTTAATACGGTCTTAATTAATAGAGTTATAACTAAAGAAAAAAGGTAGTATTAACTAAATCGGAAGAGTAGAGTTCCTAATCGTCTTATATTATTATATTTAAAAGTAAATTATTAAAAAAGCTTCAGTTCGATTTTAAAAAGGTATATATATAATTAAAATAGAAGTCCGCGCTCTAAGCTCCTCTTTTTAATCAGGGGCCCTTTTTTTTATATTTTCTTTTAATTAGCTCTCTCGTAAGTCCCTATACTTAATTAGTTTTAAAAAAAAAATACTAAGATTAATTGCCCTACCCTATTCTAATTATTCCTTAATTTTTTTTTCTTTAATCTTTTAAAAAAAGAAATTATTTTAGATTAGTCCTAGTTACTATATATAGTTAATTATATTAAGCTTTTTACTTACTTTTCCTCTTCGTAATCGCTTTTTTTACCTCTTCTATTTTTATTACTTTTTTTATTAACTTTACTTAGTTCTTATCCTAATCCTTTTTAATAATCTCCTAATCCTAACCTTTACTAGCCTAATTCTCTTTAGATTTTTTTATTAATAATAGTATTTAAGGAGTATAAGCTAGAGTTATATATATAGCTTTTATAATTAAGTCGTTATACTAATTAACTTATTATTCCCTTATACTCTTATTAATATTAACCTTATTTATATATATATTATAATATTATAAAAGATTTTAATAAAACTTAGCTAACTCTTAACGCTAGCGTTTACTATTTTTTTATATAGCCTAATTACGCTTAGAGAGCGTATGCTTAATAACCTCTTACTTTAACTAAACCCTTAGTACTTTAATTAAAGTCTTTATAATAGGACTATTTTTGCCCCTAATTAGAATATTTAAAAGATTACTTTCCTAATTACTTAGACTAGCTTTACTAAGAGCTAGGCTAAGGTATAATAATAACTTAAGTAGTAATATAGTTAATAAAAACTTTATAATTTAATAAGTCTTAAGAGTATTAATTAAATATATAAATTAATTATTAATAATAGCGTCTAGTTACTAATTAGTAACCTTTATTAGTTTAATTACCTATAGAGTCTAATTAGGGTTACTACTTATTATAAATTCTTAAGTACTTTTCAATATTTTTAAAAATCGAGATAATAGGGATAACTCTTTAAGGGTAATAAGTTCTTACTTAAGGCTTATAATTATTCTATACGTCTTTTTAAAATACGTAAAATCGATAGGAATATAATAGCTATAATTATAGGGGTTATAAATTCTAAAATCCTAGTTAATAAACCTAAGGCTAAGTAAATAAAAACTAGATTTCTAAGGAGTTAGCGCCTTAGGGGCGTTAGTTATAGCGTAGTTAGAGTTATTTAAGTTAGTATAGGGCCTACTTTTAGAGTCCTAATTATTTATTATTTTATTAAAGGACCTTTTTAAAAAAAGTCTTATTATTTTAAAAAAGTAATAATTATTATATTAGAACTCGTAGCTAATTTATTAAATCTAAGCTACGTAGAGTTTATAAATTATTTAATACGCGTTATAAATTAGGTTAAGCTAGCTATATTAGACTATATTACGAAACTATTTAAGTACGTATAGACCGTATTCTTATTTACTTAGTTATTATATTATAAAAACTACGTAAGCGCTTACGTTAATTAATTATTAAATATAAAAAAGTATATCAATCTAACTATAAAAAGCCTTTAGTATTTAGATATTATTAATAAATATTCTTTTTAAATACCTAAGAGCTTACTTCGGATCGTATTAATAAACTATATTATCCCGCTAGTTAATAATTATTTTTATAAAATAGCCTAGATTATTAATATAAAAAAAGAAGATTACTAAGTACGCTAAAGTCCTAATTTTTTATATAGTTTCTTAAGTTTAAAGGATTAGGATAGGGGTTTTATTTAGTTTAAAAATATTCTCTTATCCCTCTTTAATTATAACTATATTACGTATTAAAATAAGGTCCCGTATTATAACCTCTATTATAGATCCGATTTTATATTTTTAAATCTAATCTTTATATAATAAACGTTTTTAAAAGTTATAGTAATTAGTTAAGATTTTTATTACCTTATAATAGGTCTAACCTATCTAAGTTTTCTAGTCTTTTAGACCCTTAAAAGCCTTAGGGTACTAATTAAAAAAAAGAAGTTCGTCCCCTATACTAAGCTAATTAGAAAAATCGATTTTATAAGAAGTTAGGATTATTTAAAAAAAACTAGTTCGCTTAGGTACTAGGATTAGGTAATAGTTAGTATATACTTTATATTAGTAATTCGTATTAAAATTAATAAACTAAAAGTCCTTAGTATTCGTTATAGTCCTAGAGTTAGTCTTATTAAAAATAATATATCTATTTAGATTCTACCTTCTTAGTTAGTATTTAATATCGTTTTTAAAGTTTTTTATTATAATCGGGCCCCAAATTCGCGCTATATCCTTTTTATTATCTAGTTTAGAAAAGAAAATAAGAAATAAAAAGGCTATTATAAATCGCTAGGTTAGTATTTATATAGTAAATTAAAAAATAAAAATTAAAAAAAGTTTAATTAGTAATAGTTATAGGGAAGTAATTAAAGAGGGAAGAAAGAAAAGTTAAGTAGCTAAGTAAAAAGCTACCCTTTTATACTAATCGTAAGGGCGGCCTTTACTAATTAAAAAAAAAAGTATTATATTATAAATAATAAAAAGGCCCCGATCTTATAATTCACTCCTTCCTTTCTTTATATAATAGCTATAATTTAACGCTAATTAGCTAAGAGGCCTATAGTACTTTCCTTTTTAATACCCCGGATCTAGAGGGGGTATATAGAGGCCCTTTTTTAATTCCTCTATCGCTTTTTATTTCTTCCCCTAAATAATAGCTTCTTAATTATAATTATTTTTTTTTACTTAGTCTCTTTTCTTCTTAATAATATAATCTACTTACCTATTATATCTAATATTTTAATTACTAATAACGCGTATTAAATTATTAAAACTACTTATTATAACGTCCGGCCTTAGTAATATTCTTCCTCCGCTCTTAAAAAAGTCTATTTTTAAAAAACTTACGGCTATAAGTTTTAAAAAGTTAATAAAAAGTAGACTATAATAAGTACTACCCTATTTAATTTTTTTAATCCTTGTTTTAATTTAATATTACTCCTTTTTAAATCCTTAAGATTACTAGTTAGTTAACTTTTTTTAAATTAGCTAAAGAGCTTTATATTAAATTTTATATTATAAATCCTTAGGTTAATAAGTATACTAAAAGAGAAATAGCTTAGAAGTTTTAGTAATTAATTATAAATTAAAACGTCGTTAAGAAGTACGTTTATAATTTAAGTATTATAAGCGGATTATTTTTATAAAGCCGTTAGGCTTTTATTAATTATAATTACGCTAGTTACTTCGGCCCTCTATTTTAGTAATTAAATAAACGAACCCCTATTATTAATTCTTTACTTATCTAGGCTTATAGTATTTAGAATACTATACTTTATAACTATTATATACGGTTTTTTTAAAAGTATATCGGTTCTAATATTAAGGAGCTAGTTAAAAAGATAGTTCCCTATTTTAAATACGTTTCTTTTTTAAATTATTTTAATAATTAATATAGTAATTATATATATTCTAAAAGTAAGAAATACTATTTTAAAAAGAGTAACGATTAGTAGGCTATTAGTTAGTCTAGAGCTAACTCTAAGCAAAGCTATTATTATTATTATATAATAAGTAGTAATAGGGTAATGTCTCTAATCTTAATTAATATTAAAAGAGTTAAGACTTTATTTTATATAATTTCTAACTAAATTAATATTACTAAGGCTAAAGAAAATAAGTACGATTCTATTCTTAAAAACGCCCCTCTTACGTACCTTATTAAAAACTATATATTTATAACTTATAAAGGTTATTAATATATTAAAATAAAATAAGTAGAGTAAGAGGTTATATAAGCTAAACTAGATATTAAATAAGCTTAATTAAATAGAGAACTAGGCTTAGATATTTAAAAAAAGGGGTAAGGTTTCTTATTATAATTATATAGTTAATAAATAAAGTTATTAAGTTTTTAATTATAATAGCTAAAAAATAATTCTTCTCTTCTTATCGTTCCCTTATATCTTTATTCCGGATCTAGATAAAGAGATAACTAAAGAATTAATAAAATTTAATAATATTTTTATAAAATAATATTTAATAAATAAAAGAACTCGTAACTTATATTAAAGATTAGTAGTAATAAGGAGTAATTTAGCCCTCTTAAAAAGCCCTTATTTACGATCAGGTTTACTTAATAATTAATTAAGTATCCTCGTCCCTAGAGTTTATTATATTATTATTATAATTAAGAAGTAGAATCGTAGCGTTAATTATATTATTTTATAAAGATAAAAGGTTAGTTAAGTTAAAAATAAAATCCTCGTAAAGATTAAACTTATTAAGTAATAAGTAGAAGCTTTTTAATAACTTTAAAAACTTTTTAAATTAATTACTAATATAAGTAGCCCTTATAATTAGTTTATTAATAAGCATTTTTAGTTAATACGACGATCTATTTAGAGTAGCTAAGTAAATATAAAAAAGTCTTTATTAATAATAATTAAATTTCTTAAAAATTAATATATCGTTCTTTTACTAAATATTAAAAATTAAAACTAAATCGCTAGTTTATAACTTTATTAATTAGAAAATATATGAAAAGTTAAACTAGTTATAGGTTTAGACTTAGTATTAAGTAACTTTATTAGCTATAGTTTCTTAGTTATTTATTAAAAAAGTAAAAATTTATAATTAGGCTTAAACTTCTTAATCCGTTATATATATATTCTCTTAATTAAGTACTTTCTAAGTCGCCGTTTTTTTTTTAATTAGGGTCGTTATATAACGACTATAAATAAAATAAAATAGTCTATAACTTAATAATACTCTAATAGTTATCCTATTTATAAAAAGGGCTATAGTTAATATTAGTTTAATATTTTTCTTTTCTTAATCTAACTAAATACGAAGTATATACGTAATAAGTTAGTAACTTTTTTTAAAAAGCCTATTAGTACGAGGGTTATAAGCTAATATAACCTTTTATTAAGTATTATATTATTAATTAAGCTACGTTATAGCGCCTATATTTTCTCGTCCCCCGTTAATAATTAAAGTACTATAAATCCTATCATAATAAATAATATCTTTCTAAATAAACTTTATAATATTTTTTAATATAGTATTCGTTATAATTTACGCTTTTAAATATCTTATAAACTTATAACGCGCTTTAACGACCTTTTATTTATTTATATACTAAACGTCTAAATAAACCTTAGAAAAAGGTTCGTAAATTAGAACCGTAAATATATAGGGGTTATTAAAGCGTTATAATTTAGCCTTTTAATAGGCCTCGTAAGTCGTAATTAGCTCCTAAGTCTAAGTATATATTCTTAATTAGTAATATCGTTTTATAAAGTAGAAATATATAGCTTCTTATTCCTTATACCTAGACTTATTATATATTTTACTAATTAGGTCTACTTAGTAGCGCTTATTATTAATTATTTAAGTAAGTTAAGGATAAGTCTTTATCTTTTATTAAAATAGAAGTTTATTTTATATAATAAATCGTATTACTATTTACTTAAAACGTCTAAACTAATTAAAAAGTATATTAACTAGCCTCTTTAAAGTAAAAAAGAAATAAGCGATCTATTTCGAGAGGTCTAATTATTATTCGTTTAGCGCTAGTATATTAGCTAGAATATTTATTTTTTATATCTAATTAACGTTAGCGTTACTATAACTATATATTATAATAAAAAAGTTCTTTATAACTCGTATTTATAAGACTTATATATTAATAAAGTCCTTAATATCCTCGTTAAGCTTTACTTCGACTAAATTAAATTAACTAGGGGGTTTTTTTAAAAAGCTATCCGCCATAATATTTTTTTTTTATTAATATACTTAATTTTAAAATTAAAAAGTCTAATTTAAAAGAGCTAGCGTATTATTATTATTAATAGTAAGTTATTCGCTATATTATTAATCTAAGTAACTAGGACTCGGGCGTCGGTTTTTAATAAAAAGTTAATCTTAAATAAATAATTATAAAGATACTTTAGGCTTATTAAAATACCTCGTATTTTAAGCTTTTTAGAGTTATAATTAAGCTCTAGTCTATACTATATCCTACTCTCGTATTAAGTAATAGTACGCTCGTTATTAATAATCTAACTAAGTATACTATTCTATCTTTTAATATTAGCGTCCGTTATAAAAATAATCTATTCGGCCTCGGCACTATAGTTTAATAAAACTAAAATAGGAGCTATAGTAATTACTTTTTTAAATATTTTTATAACTTCGATTTATAGCGCTCCCTATTTAAAAAATTAGTTTTTACTAAGTAGGGAGTATAACGGGGCTATTTTAAAAAAAATTACTTAATCTAGTAGTAATAAAAAGTAATAATACTAAAAAACGATCTAATTTTTAAGACGTTTAAGTATTTTATTTATTTAAAAATCTTAAAGACTTTAACCTAATTAGGCCGTCTCTTTTTTATATTATAAAAATAGCTTATAATAACTATAAATAGCTAGTACTATTATAACTTTACTTTAGAAATAGTATAACTAACTCGCTCGATATTAGCTAAGACTTAATTAATATTCTAAAAATATTTATAAATAAATTACTAAATCCTAGGATAGTTAGTTAAGTACTTATTATTATAATAAGATCGCGGGCCTTTAACTATAATATTATTAATAAAAGCGCTATAGTATTTAAAAATTAAGTTATAAAAAATGCGGGTTATAATTTAATAAAATTAGGCTACCGAATTTATATCTCCTATTAGGAGGGTATAGTATTTATATAGCCCGAGTAGAGTTAAGAAGGTCGTTAGATTATAGCTCTTTTTATTTAAAAAGATCTAATTATAATTAAAAAAAAAATCTAAGAGAGAGATAAGTTAATTTAAAATAAATTCCTCTAAGAACTTATTAATATTAAGTAGTTACTAAGCGTTTTAAAAAGTAATAGTATTAACCTTAGTTACTAAGTTAATTAGCTAAAAACCGCTGTCCTTCTTTATTACTAAGAACTAAGGGTTTTAATATATAGTATAGCTTTCCTTAATAATACCCTAGGTAATACGTTTTTAAATTATTTTAAAAGCTTTTAGTAATAGAGCTTTTAAAATTAAAATACTTTTTACTTACTAAGCCTTATAGAGTATAGTCTTAATTAATTATAATAGTATAACTATAGGGTTAAAATAGCTATATTTAAAAAAGTCCTATACTAATACTTTTTCTTAATTAAAGAGTATTTACTTAAAGAGATTTTATTTATAAAATAAGAAATAATTATAATTTTTAAAAATAGCTTAGAAATAGTTATTTATTAATCTAGAGCCTAGTTTTATATTTAAGAACTTAAGTATAATAATATCTTTATAAGGGCCTAATTAGTTTTATAGCTTATTTCTAACCTCTTTAAGTTTTTTAAGCTTTTAATAAGAATCGCTATTAAGTATTAATCTATTAGAGAGTACGCTATTAACTAGCTAGACTTTTTAGTCCTTTTTCTTATATATCGTATTAGTTTTTATAACATAAAGAATTTTATAAAAGGCTTTTTTAACTATTTTATATTATTTTAATACTTTTTACTCTAGCTTCGTAATTCGTTATTTAATATATAACTCCTCTTATTAAAAAATAAGTATTCTTATTAAGAAACGTAAATTATCTTAGTTAGTTAATCTATTTAGTCTATTTTTAACTTTACTCCGAGCGGCTACTATTACTCTCTTAATTTATATAATCTAAGGCTAAATTATATAAAGCGCGACTATAGTTATAATCTAATTAGCTTAGCCTTAGTTTAAAACCGCTATAATACGCTCGTTTTTTTCTAACTTAAATTCTAAATAAAAGTTATTAGAACTAGTAATATCCCTAGTTATATTACTAATATCTAGTTTTTTAATCTAAAAACTTTTTATATATACTACTTGAGCTAGGATAAGATATCTTTTATATTTTAAAAACTGTTCGTCCTAATTATCCTTATAAGCATCCTTAGCCTCGTGTTTTAAATATAAATTAGAGTAGTAATTATTAACTTATTATATTTAAAAAATAACTTAGTATTTTATATAAATAAAAAACTTAGTAATAATAGATCGGAAGTGTCTTACTCGTCCTTAATAAAAAAATAAGTAGTTACTTTAAACTTATTAATTTATATATTTATAAAGTAAAAGCTATTAAAAGTTATCTAGCTAGTTAGATTATACTTAAGCGTCTATATTTAAAGCTTTATTACTATATAAAAAATACTAGCTTTTTTAATATATTATTTTAAAAAGATATTAACTTACGCCTTAATATCTAAGATAATAATAATTATTAAGCCCTTATTATCTTAATTTTTGCTAGATATTTAGATTTCTAACTAGAGGTAAGCGTTTAAGATTATAAAAGTTAGGAGCTTAGAAGTTAAATTAGCGCCTCTAATTTTACTAATCTTAGCTATATAGCTCGGCCTTAAAAAGAGGTTCTAGTTATATTTATTAAAAAAATCCTTAATACTTTTTTATTATTACTTATTCTTTACTAAATTTACTAAGAACTTCGGAGCTTTTAATAAGATTCCGTTAGTATTAGTATACTCCTAATTACGTATTAAAATTATTATTACTATAGTATATTTTAATATAATTTTTTATAAAAGGTTTATAAAAAGTGAGATCGGGGCCTTAAGCCTCTTTTTTATTAGCTTTTTTACCTCGGCCTTAAAGTTAAAATCGTAGGTCTAATTAGTAATTATTATTTTTTAAGTTTTATAAAAAAGAGGCTCTTAGGTTCTTTAAGTACTAGTATTAAGGGTACTAATCGGGACTTTAGTAAGCTAAGGCTTAGAAATAAATATAAAGGTTATATTCTTTACTATTTTAAAAACCTTATTATTATTATTAATTTCTATAATTTCTTTTTTTTAATTAAAAAAAGAAACCATTTTTTTTTAAATTATAAAAGCTAGCTCGGGTTATTAATTTTATATATTTTTTTAAAATATAACGTAGTTATTAAAGTACGGTTTTTAGGTAGTCTTCCCCTATAGATAGTATAAACGTCCGCTTAGCTATAGTAATTTAAGTTAGGTCGCACTACGTAAACGTATTTAACTATATTTATAAAATTAGCTAAGGGAAGTATAAGCATAGTTTATTAAAGTAGTCCGATTTAATAATTTAAAATTTACTTAGCTAAAAGCTTAGTATCTTCCTTAGTTAATATATTTACTATATAAAAAAGAAGAGTAATATAATTAATAATTATACGCTTTTTTCTATTTTTAATTATAATAAAAGGGATATCTCTTATAAACTCTTAACTATCGTACTTTCTATAATACTAAGCTCCCTAAACTAAAATAATAAAATAAGCGTCCTTATTAAGAGTATATTAATCGTAATCCTTAATAATCCGGTAGTATAAACTCTAGTAGTACTAGTAGCGGTTTTTAGGTTTTATAATCGGGGGCCGATTAGAATACGTAGCGCTTATATTAAACACACGGGCAGAACTTTAAAAATAAATACTATTTTAATAAATCTTTAGCTTATTTATTTCGTTAGCTAAGTTAGAATTAGTAGTATTATTAATAATTACCTAGGTAACCTAGGCCCCTATTATTAGCTAGTAATATTACTAACGGTTTAGATATTAGTACTAAGTATTTTTATATACTTATAAAATAAAAGATTATAAAGAGGTTTTAAGTTAATTTTAATTATTTATAAAGAGTAGGCTATATTTTTTTTTATATATAATTATATTAAAAAGTCCTATTTTAAACCTTATATACTTTATTAATTTAATAAAGCTATTTAAAGTAACCCCGACTTCCTCTATTACTTCTTTTATAATATTAGTATAGAACCGCTTATATACGGCCTTAATTAGGCTCTTATTAGTTATAATATAAAAGTCTTATTATTTAGTAAGAGTAATTATATTATTAATTTTAATAAATAGTACTTAAGTAGAGTTTAAGTTAGAAAATAAAATAGGTAGTTTTTTAATAACTCTTTTAATCTACTTTTCTTTATTTAAAAAGCGGTTAGTATTTTATTTTTTATACTTTTTTAAAAAGAAATCCTTAGCTTAGGCCTAGGGTAGTTCTCTAATCGCGTCCTTAATTAGAGTTTAATAATCTCCTCTTATAATATATATAATAAGTTTACCTCTAAATCGGTCCGGGACCCTATTAATCTTATACTAGTCCTCGAACTTTTTTAAAAAGTTTATAATATTATTATTTTTAAAAACTATAGTCCCCTCTTAATTAGAGAACGATATTTTATAAAACCCTATATTCTTTATTAAATTAGGCTATGGAATTATAAAGTTCTTAGTTTAAGACGTAATTATTTAAATTTAAATAGCGATAGTACTTAAAAAAGTATTAATTAAAATATTTATTCTAACTTAAGCTATAACTAGCTTTTTTTAATTAAATTAGTAAGTAGATTTATTATTAAGAATAGGCTTTTTATTGTTAAATAACTCCGTAGTTTATAAATCTTAATAAACTATAAAAACTAGTTTAATAAACGGTTTATTTAAAATAAAAGGGTTAGGTTCGTGCGATTAAACGTCCTAAGGGTTATTAATAATAATAAAAATAATATATTAGTTATTTATATTTATAGTCCGAGGTTATTAAAAATATAGTTTATTAATTTAGTTTATAATCTTAATAGTTTTATATTAGTCTATTTATTCTAAATAGAGTTTAAAAAGAGAGGAGAGGAGCTGTCCTAATAGCTAGAGTATAACTATTATTTTAATTAGTATAATTTAGGCCGTCCTTCTTAGCCCTTACTAAGCGTATAATTAGAGTTTTAATTAGACTTCGTATTAGGCCTACGGTAATATTAATTAAAATTATTAATAAGTCTAATTAAAAACTAGTTTTCTAAGCGCCCTTAGTTTAATATATCCGTACTTCTAAATAAGTTTATTATTAAATCTCTGGGCTATATTAATTAATAAAGAATAGTTTAGTTAAATAACTAGTTATACTTATTAAAATATTCTATTAGTTCTAATCTTAACTCGTTATTTATTTTATTATATTATCGCGGCGTCCGTATTTAAGCCTAATCCGGTCCTAAATATCTACGTATTTTTTTACTTATTTATCTCGCTTACTTATCGGGGTTTATTATATCCCCCTCTTATTAAATAAAAAACCCTTTTTTATATATCTTCGTTTTTATATCTTAATTATTTAGTTTTTCCTTTAATTAGAGTCCTACTACTCGTATTTATCTTAATTATTATACTACTTTCTTTTACTTATTTATTTAAATTATCTCTAATTAAGTTAGGCTTTTTTTTACTTATTCTCTTATTTAAAAAAAAAGGATTTTTAAAAAAGGAGACTATTAAAAAGGTATAGGGTATAAAAGACTTTTATAGTATAGTACTTAGGAAGAACTATTAATATTTATAAAAGTAATATAAGATACCTCTTTTAATTAGGTTAATACGGTCTTAATTAATAGAGTTATAACTAAAAAAAGAGGGTAATATTAACTAGATCGGAAGGGTAAAGTTCCTAATTATTTTATATTATCGTATTTAAAAATAAATTATTAAAAAAGCTCTAGTTCGATCTTAAAAAAGTATATATATAATTAAAATAAAAATCCGCGCTCTAAGCTCCTCTTCTTAATTAGGGGCCCTTTTCCTTATATCTTTTTCTAATTAGCTCTCTTATAGGTCCCTATACTTAATTAGTTTTAAAAAAAAAAATACTAGGACTAATCGCCCTACCCCATTCTATTACTATATAAAAAAAAAAAAGTAAATTATAGGATCGGGGCCTTTTTATTATTTATAATATAGCGCTTTCTTTTTAATTAGTAAAGGCCGCTTTTATAATTAGTATAAAAAGGTAGCTTCTTACTTAGCTACCTAACTTTTTTTTTTTTTTTTAACTACTTCCCTATAACTACTACTAATTAAACCTACTCTAATTTTTACTTTCTAATTTACTATATAAATACTAACTTAGCTATTTATAATAGCCTCCTTACTTCTTATTTCCCTTTTTAAACTAAATAATAAAAAGGATATAGCGCGAATTTAGGGCCTAATTATAATAAAAACCCTTAGAAATAATACTTAATACTAACTAAAAAAGTAGAATTTAAATAGATATATTACTTTTAATAAGACTAACCCTAGGATTATAATAAATATTAAGAACTCTTAGTTTATTAATTTTAATATAAACTACTAATATAAAGCGTATACTAACTATTATCTAAACTTAATACCTAAATAAACTAGTTTTTTTTAAATAATCCTAACCTCTTAGAAATTCGACTTTCCTAATTAGCTTAGCGTAGGGGACGTACTTCCCTTTTTTAATTAGCGCCCTGAGGTTTTTAAAGGTTTAAAAAACTAAAAGACTTAAATAAGTTAAACTTATTATAAAGTAATAAAAATCCTAACTAATTACTATAACTTTTAAAAATGCTTATTATATAAAAATTAAATTTAAAAATACGAGATTAGATCCGTAATAAAGGTTATAATACGAGACCTTGCTCTAGTATATAATATAATTATAATTAAAAAGGGATAGGAGAGTACTTTTAAACTAAATAAGACCCCTACCCTAAACCTTTAAACTTAAGAGATTATATAAAAGATTAAGATTTTAATATACTTAGTAATTTTCTTTTTTTATATTAATAATCTGGGCTATTTTATAAGAATAATTATTAATTAGTAAAATAGTATAGTTTATTAGTATAATCCGAAGTAAGCTTTTAAGTATTTAAAGAGGATATTCGTTAATAATATCTAAGTACTAAAAGCTTTTTATAGCTAGATTAATACGCTTTTTTATATTTAATAACTAATTAATATAAGCACTTACGTAGTCCCTGCGGTATAATAGTTAGGTAAATAGGAATATAGTTTATACGTACTTAAATAGTTTTATAACACGGTCCGATATAGCTAGCTTAATTTAATTTATAATACGTATTAAATAACTTATAAATACTTTAAACTATTTAATAATAAGCTCTACGTAGTTTAAATTTAGTAAATTAGCTATAAGTTTTAATACGACGGTTATTACTTTTTTAATATAATAAGACCTCTTTTAAAAAGGTTTTTTAAAAAAGTAATATACGATCAGGACTCTAAAAGTAGGCCCTATACTAACTTAGATAATTTTAATTACGCTATAATTAACGCCTTTAAGGCGCCGACTCCTTAGAAGTCCGGTTCTTACCTACTTAGTTTTAAATTTATTAACTAAAATCTGAGAATTTATAATTTATATAATTACGGTTATTATCCTCTTATTAATCTTATATATTTTAAAAAAAACGGATAAAATAGTTAAAAGCTTTGAGCGAGAACTTATTATTTTTAAAAAGTTATTTTTATTATTTTAATTTTTAAAAATATTAAAGAGTACTTAAAGATCTGTAATAAGTAGTAATTTTAATCGGACTTTGCGGGTAATTAAACTAATAAAGATTACTAACTAGCGTCTAGACGCTATTATTAATAATTAACTTATATACTTAATTAATACCCCTAAGACCCGTTAAGTTACGAAGTTTTATTAAATATATTATTACTTAAGTTATTACTACGCCTTAGCCTAGCTCTTAGTAAAGCTAGTTTAAATAATTAGAGAGGTAGTTTTTTAAATACTCTAGTTAGGGGCGGGGATAGCCTTATTATAAAAACTCTAATTAAAATACTAAGGGTTTAGTTAAAGTAAGAGGTTATTAAGTATATACTTTATAAATATAATTAAGTTATATAAGAGAATAGCGAACGTTAGTATTAAGAGCTAGCTAAGTTTTATTAAGATCTTTTATAGTATTATAATATATATAAAAATAAAGCTAATATTAATAAGAATATAAAAGAATAATAAGTTAATTAGTACGACGACTTAATTATAAAAGCTATATATATAACTCTAATTTATACTTTTTAAATACTATTATTAATAAAAAAAACTAGGGAGAATTAGGTTAATAAAGGTTAAGATCGGGAGATTACTAAAGAGGAATAGGATAAGAACTAAATAAAGTTAATAAAAAAAATAATAAAAATAGAGGAAATAAAAAAGGTAATTACGAAGAGGAAGGGTAAGTAGAGGGCTTAATATAATTAATTATATATAGTAATTAAGATTAATCTAAAATAATTTCTTTTTATAAAGGATTAGGGAAAAAGAAATTAGGAGATAATTAAAATAAAATAGGACAATTAGTCTTAGTAGTTCTTTTTTAAAACTAATTAAGTATAGGGATTTATAAAAGAGCTAATTAAAAATGAATATAAAAAGAAGGGCCTTAATTAAAAAGAGGAGCTCGGTAGCGTAGATTTTTATTTTAAAAATATATATACTTTTTTAAGATCGAACTAGAGCTTTTTTAATAATTTACTTTTACATACAATAATATAAAATAATTAAGAACTTTACTTTTTTAATCTAGCTAATATTACCCTCTTTTCTTAGTTATAATTCTATTAATTAAGGCCGTATTAACCCGATTAAAAGAGGTATTTTATATTACTTTTATAAGTATTAATAGTTTTTTTAAAGTACCGTACCGCGAGAGTCCCTTACACCCTATACTTTTTTATTATATTTACTCAATTTAAAGTAACTTTAAAAAGGCCGGTTTTATAAACGTATTTTTATTAAACCTAAACTTAATACTTTCGCCCTAAGATATTAAATATAGCTCGAAATATATAGTAGTATATATTTATAGTTTCGGTATTTATATAGACCCATATAAGAAGCAGAGCTTTATAAGTAATATATTAGTAATTTTAAAATAAAAGTTAAGAAATATTTTAAAAACATTTCTAATACTATAACATACCTTTTTTACTATTCTAGCTTTACTAGCCCTAGATAATTTCTCGCTAACCTATACCTCTTATATATTTATAGTCTATATTAACTATAAGTAACTTCATATCGTTAAACTTCTATTATTCCGCTTGCTCTTAAAAAAAGTAAATAACTATATAGTTAGTATTAAGTTAGTACGTATACTAAATATACTATATACCTATTATAATATTAAAATAGCTATCTTTTTATATTTATAAAAAAACTTACGCATATTCGCTTATTTACTTCTCTTTATTATTAAAATATAAGAGCTAAGGTCTAACTTCCCTTAGGAAATAGAAAAATTTATTATTTATAGATAATATATTGTAAAAAGTCTATTTTTATAAAACTTTAATAAATATCTATAATTATTCGCTCCTTATTCTTAACTAGGAATTTTTAAAATTAAGGAGATTAAAAAAAGGCGTTAAGACTCGTACTTAGTTTATTAATTCTTTAGAGAACTCAAAAAATACTTTAAATAATAGCCTTTAAAGTTTTATTTAGTAATAGTAGAAAATAGTTATATTTACTATAATATATTAAAAAAAATAGTATTATTTTAATATTTTTTAAAATAAAGTATTAATGTTTAATAAAATACTTTACTACTTTAAGTTTAGATAGTAGTTTAAAATAAGTTTTATTTAGTTAGTAATAACTTAGCCTTATTTCTTAATATAATATTTAATAAGCTTATTATAAGTAGGACGTTTTTAACGATTCGATATAAATATATAGTATTCTTATCCCCTTTCCTTTATAAATTGCGCATCCTTTTTATTTATAACTACTTTAATATATTATATATAATATTATTAATTTAATAAAATTAGATAGAAGTAGTAATTTATAAGTCTTTATAAACGATACGAATTTTAGTATAATAAGATCTATTACTAAAGATTAATAAGCTCTTATTAAATCTTTTATAAGTTATTTATATTATCTTATTAAGTAATCTTATACTTATACTATATTATATTTTCTTTAGTTTAAGGAAGCATATCGCATTCTGTTCTTAATATATAATGCCTTTCTTAAATCTAGCGTATATAGTATAAATAGTACTTTATTTAAAAAAAAAGCATTAGAAATGTTCTTAAAACGTTTTTAAAATATTTCTAAAATGTTTTTTAAATAACCGGACTTACCTAATGATTTTTTCTATAATATTGAATATCTTAACTCTATCTCGTAGGATATTATACTTCTTAACGAGGTCCTTTAAAATAATTATATAATAAAAGTCGTCACAGGGTATATATAAATAGGCTTTGCTACCTTAATAAGTATAATAGTATCGCGTTATAAGTATATCTCCTAGAATAATACTAGTTATTTGAAAACTAGTAATACCTCGTTAGGTATTATATTAAATCTACTATTCTTTAATAATTCCTAATATTAAGAGATAAAAAATTAAATATATTATATCCTATGGCCGCTCGATTTCTTTTATAAATAAGGCTTTAGTTAAGATAATAAGCGTAACTTTATTATTAATAATTAGAGGAAATTTAGGTATACTAGCCGTATATTAAAGCTATTATACTATAATAATACCTCGGTTATTTTAAGTTTTAGTACGGACATTTGAACTATTAGAAATAATAATATAATTATCGGGATTATTATTTATAACCTAGGTATAATATTAATATTTATTATAGAGGTTTTATATATATAATACTTACTTATTTAATTAACTCTTTATAAATAGGAGCTTAATATTTATAAAGATTAGGATATAAAATAAATACGCTATCGTAATCTAAATTTTCTTAAACATTTTATAATAAATTTAATTCGCTTTATTAAAATAAGGGTATTAAGATAATATTATTATTATATATAATAAATAAGTTTTACGAGAATAATTTTATAAAGTCGGTTATAATAAACGAATTTTAGTATAATTAAGAGGAAATATAATTAAAAAACATTTTTAAAATAATTTAATAAAGCGTAAAGTAGTATATTCCCTTACTATATAAAACTCGTAATATTTAAACTAGTAGTAAAACGATTATATAGTAAAATATTTTTAGCCCTTAATTAGCTAAAAATTTGCCTGGGGATCCACTAATAACTAAGTACCTACCATTGTGCACGGGACTCCTACCTCAACTAGGGGGGGTTATTATTAGTTTATCGCATCACTCGCGGCACGAGCTCTCAATTTGCTCGCGCGAGTCAGGCGTCCCCAATAGCCGCCAATCATCAGTACGGCCGACAATTGTACAGGATATTACCGCACTGACAAATTTATAGCAATTGATTAATTCAAGGGATCCTCATGGAGTGGCAGGCCCGCCAAGCCACAATGCTGTGGGATGCCGACGATGAAAGATGCTTAATTTGGACACAACGGCTTTGAGCAGAATCCGGCCAGGAGAAGATAAAAACATAAGCGATTCCAAAATTTAGGAAAATGATTGTGCTAGTCAATCGCTACTCACTCTATTCTCATTCACGCCCTTTACCTGGCACCTTAGTCAGAACGTTGTCCGCTAAGCATCAGATCAACTCATCCGAATCGCCTATCCTACAGCCAATTGTATGCAAACATCTGGAACCAGCTTAAAGTTCGGAACTATCTGCAAATAATGCCTGTTATCCAACGCTTGGCTCGTGCAGCCTACAACAGCCCTATCCACCACTTGCTAGCTCGCAATGGCGATTCAGATGACGACGACAATGATGGCGGCATCCGCATCATTCCCGGCGGAATAGTGGCAATAATCGTCGTCTGCGTTCTTGCCCTTGTCTCTGTAGTTGCATGCTGCTGTTGCTGCCGCAGGCGAAAGCGCAGGGGTACCGAAGACGGCAGCAAGGAAGGCAGCTCCAGCGACGGAAACAAGACGCAGCTCGATCCGACGAAGTACATCAAGAAAGTTGTCAAAAAGTGCATGAAGAAGATCAAGAAGATGGTCTCGAAGAAAAACAAGAAGGCGAAGGGTGGAGCGGCACCTCGACAAGATGGAACTCCATACGGCCAAGGGACTCATCCTGGCTATGGGCAAAATGAGCGCTCAATGGGATACAGTGGGGGATACGACAGACTAGATGGTGAGAATGAGGAACGGGTTGCGTTGTCCTCAGCACCCTATGGAGCACGGGGCGATCATTAGGGAAGTGATCTCAAAACAATTACCAAGAACATATTTTCTTTCATAGTGAAACCTCGCCGATCAGCGGCTGCACAGCATAATACAGCCTGAAGTTTGAATGCAGATGGTAGCCATTGTCGCGGCATTGATGATCTTGTTCTCAAATGCAATAATGACCATTGAAAGGCACCTGGCGAATAGGCATTGCCATCAAGCTTGGACTTCACTCACGCTGGGCGTCAAAAAATGAGCTATTTGCCTCGCACTACTGGGCAGTCCCTCCTAAGATCTTCAGAAAAGCAGCAACAGATAGTTGTTAGAGTTACCAAGGCGCAGTGATGGTAATGGTTGTGCTACATAAGACCATTGTCAGGGAGAGTGTGCTACCGAATGAGTTGGAGGGAAGGAGAGAGGGAGAACACATGCTGTTCCCCTGTGAAGACCGTCTCACAGCACTTGAACCAAGACGGGCTAGTATTCCAGCCTGAATCAAGTAACTACTTGCGTGAACTCAAGATGGATCGAGTATATGTAGGTAAGGTATCCGTATACGAGTAATTAAGGTATCAAATGACTCATTCTGTGCTCTGTAGGAAGTAGAATAGTTGCGCTGAATGACATTGGCCTTCATAAGCATACAGCATGAAACACTCTGAGAGCGGTGTTTGCCTATGCAAATAGGATATGAGTAATCAGCCACTCGTTTCTTTAGGAACCAAGGTAAGATAGGTCTGTGACTGTTCGAGCAGTGAGTTGGTTCATTTCAACATACTCTTTAAACACTGCGGAAACATCAGGGTTAGCCTCAGCGAAGTAAATTGTCTATTGTACCCACATCGTCTCCTCTCGAGTACTCTCTCGGCTTAAGACGGCAACCCTGTACGGGACATCACCCAGATTCCTTGATTATGGGCCAGTGAACATCTAGCAACACAGGACCAGAGGCTTCATTCCTGCATACTAAAGTCGTCCCTAGCAGGTGGTCTAGCTCAAATAACATGTGGAAAGGCCAATGTATTCGATGGAATCTCGAATCTCTTCTCGCGATATGGATCCATCGACTTGCTTCTCTCCTCGGCAGCTTTTCATCGTTTTTCTGTCATTTCGAGCGCAGTGCCCTGGTCATCGAGTCTTTCGCTGTGTACGAAAGGGCATGAGAACAGAAACGTCCCAGGCACCAGTGCTCGAAGCTAGCTCCAGCCTCTTTCCAGCGCTCCCAGGCATTCGTTCGTTGCAAAGCAGGCAAGGTGAGCCAAGAGTGAGCGATCAGATAATGAACCTAAATTCTGTAGGAAAGAATACTACATAGATGGATGTTCGATAAATCCTATTGATGTGAATAAAGCCTAGATTGTAACAAGCCCAAATCTTCGGAATTAAAAACTGATTAGTGATGGAACCCAACCTAAAAACAGCGCTGGTCCAATAACCGTCGACTCTTCGGGATCGTAGTCTCGGCCCTTGGTCGAGGAGTAGAGTCGGCCCGTCGAGACACTGCTCGGAAGATGTTAATTGATGAATGAGAGAGAAAAGACATCATATCCGTCATATCAAAGACGGTGTCTTGCTAATGGTGAAGAGTGCAGTCCACCAAGCAGCTTTAGCCTCTTGTGGGTTGAATCCGAGCGCTTTCTTCGTCTATCCCAGGCTCAGGCGCCGCTTTATCTAAACTAACTCGATCGATTTTGAAATCTAAGCCAAAGCAGATTTAGAAACATTCAATAAAATGTTCCTTTAACTTAGTATTGATTTAGAAAGGAATTCAATGGTCTTCTATTTTAATAATAAACTCTTACAGTATAAGTATGTATAAAAAAGCTCTAAGATAGAATATTTATCCAAGGGCAAAAAGAAATAATCAAGTCTAAGTATATCAATACCAAAATCCGGCTGGTTAAAGGTGGGAAATATTATCCGTCCTTAAGAGCTCTGCGTCCGGAAGTGGCGCTCTAGGCATACATACGTCATTCGTAAAGACGCTGACACTGTGGGGTAAGAGAGGATTTAGTGGAATCTAATCTCCGCTAATACCGACACCAATGTGGTCTATCATTGAGTATAAGACTGGGCTGAAGCTCTATCGCCGCTTTCCGTTTAACTCATGTCATCTACAATCACCTACTTGGACAACGCCAGTATATCTCATAGCCTCGTTATTTATCCCCGCATATACCAGTGATATCCCTTAACCTTTCACGCAATGCCCATTCCCGGAATCCCTCAACCGGCTGTGCCTTATGGTAGCCTCGTCGTCATTTCCGGCGTGAGTGGCTTCATCGGCTCTCACGTCGCCGACCAAACTTTATCAGCTGGGTACAGGGTGCGTGGTACGACGCGAGATGTCTCTAAGAGTCAGTGGTTGGAAGATTATTTCCAAACCAAGTACGGCAGCGATATGTTCCACCTAGCCTCTGTTCCAGACATGGAAGCTCCAGACGCATTCAACGAAGCAGCCCAAGGTATGAAAGTTT
This sequence comes from Colletotrichum cuscutae, assembly GCA_030869315.1. Taxonomy (NCBI): domain Eukaryota; kingdom Fungi; phylum Ascomycota; class Sordariomycetes; order Glomerellales; family Glomerellaceae; genus Colletotrichum; species Colletotrichum cuscutae. The sequence continues at coordinate 78,976 of MPDP01000049.1, read as the reverse complement.
TCCCACCCTCACAATGAGCAGGAGCTGATTCCGCAGGGGCTGTTGGCTTCATTCATGTGGCCAACGACATGCAGGGGTCTCGAGATCCGGCCGTTGCCATCCCTAGAGCAGTGAATGGTGCATTGAATGCCGCCAAGGCATCATCGGAAGCCGGTTTGAAGAGATTCGTCTTCACGTCATCCTCCTTCGCGGTTACCCAACCTAAGCCCGGAAAGGTCTTTACACTTACTGCCGAGAGCTTCAACGAGGAAGCAGTTGAACGCATCAAGCAACCTGGAGCCGACGGGGAAACTGTCTACTCCGCCAGCAAAGTGGAGGCGGAGCGCGCTCTCTCGCGTTGGGCGAAGGAGAATAAATCATCCTTAATCATAAACACAGGTGATTTATTGGAAATAGTTGGACTAACGTATGGTAATTAACATCGAGTCAGTTCAACCTAATGCGAACATCGGCCCGCTTATCAATGCTGAAAAACAAGGTTACCCGACCTCGGCTAGATGGGTCAAGAAGTTGTGGGATCAAGATTATGACTCCTTGAGGGACACACCTCCTCAGCACTTTGTCAACGTACAAGACGATGCCCGCTTGCATGTCATTGGATTGGTTCATCCACAGGTACGAGGAGAGCGTCTTTTTGCCATTGCTGCGCCCGTAAACCTACAGGACATAATAGAGATTTTGCGGGAGTCATATCCTTTCAAGCATTGGGAAGATTTTCCGACCAATGAGAGAGATCTGAGCTCCTTCATACCCAGCAGAAGGGCGGAGGAGCTGCTCATTGAGGCCTACGGTACAGGTTTCATTGGGCTTGTAGAGAGTGTAAAGGGTAATGCAGCCAATCTGGTTTAGGGTTTTCTCATCGGCCTAGCTCGGAAACGACTTCCAGATGGCGAGTAAAATAAAGCTGGATACCCGTCGACTGTTTTGACAACACTTGAGAGTAGACAGGAGATATCGGTCATTTTGATTCGGATGCCAACTGTACTGCTATTTATCGTCACGAATAACTTGGCAATCAGAGTGCTGGGCGGATGAATTAATTTAACACTTAATTATGTTAGAGACTACTCCTTTCCTCTCTTTCCACCTCGCCCTCTGACTTTTCATCTGCCTCGACCACTACCTTCCTTCTTCCTTGTTATTAGTATCCCTATCACAGGGATATTAGTTAATTAGTTCGAACTGTGGGTTAACAAAGTAAGTTAATTAAACTATTCTAATATATTACGTAAAATATAAAAAGGAGGTTTTAATTATAAGTTAAGCAGTTTATAATAATTATAAATAGGGCCCCTTGTTAGCCCCTATATAGCCTCGGCTATATACTAAAATTAAATTAGATTTTTAATCTAATACTAACTTTTTCTTTTTTTATTAATTTAATTACTATTATTATTATTATAATTAAAAATTTAATTCGACCTCGGGCCTTTTTACTAAATCGTTTTCTTTTACTCCTTTTCTTTACTGTTTTTATATAGCCTATTTTTTTATTTATACTATTACTTTTCTCTCGCTAATAAATTACTCTAACCCCTTATTAAGTATTATTTTTATAAAAGCCCTAGCGAGGTTATTATTATAATTAATCTAACGGATCTCGAGGATCTCTCGTTATTTATATAACTACTTAAAAGCTATAATATTTATTATAAGCCTCTTTTTTTTTATAATACTTAGTTTAATAAGGTACTCGTATAGCGAGTATAAATCGATATATATAATTACAGGGATTATAAAAAAGTTAAGTCAATTTATAATCCTCTTAAGTATAGTTAAAATTATATAAGCGAAGTTAACGCTATTAATTATACTATAGATTTTAAATATAAGTACGCTACGTATAACTTACTTATTTTTATTAATAAATAGTAAATAATATTACTTTAGATTATAAATTTATCCGTACTAAGGTTCTTATTAATAAAAATAATAATATATCCTAATTATAAAGCTAGGTTAGTATTATTTATAAATAACTTATTAATAAATACGTAGAGCCTCGCTAAAGTAAGCTTAATAAGCTAGTAAACGAGACCTCGGTTATAGTATTTTTATTATTATTATAATTATTAATTAAGAACGTTAAAATCGCTCTCTATAAGCTCTATAGCTTATATAGCTCTAGTATAGTTAAAAGTAGCCTCGGGCTAATAAATACTCGTAATATATACCCCTTAAACAAGCTTAGCCCTATATTACGTTTTGTAATTAGAGGACTTTAAATTAACAAAGGTAATCTTTTTACCTTACCTTTTTTCTTAAAATATTATATTATCCCCCTTAATTATTAAACTCCCTTTATTAAACGTTAATAAGGACTTTAGTATAAAGATCTTTTTTTAGTTTAGTTATAAATTTAGCTTTATAGAGCTCTTTATTCTCCTTTTTTATAAACTTAATATTTCCCCCTACTAGAGCAATCTACCGGGGCCGTACCCTGTATTACGTATTAAAGAAAACTGGGTATATTACGCTCTATACCTAACTACTTATCAAAATAGCTCCTAACCTTCCGCCGCTTCTAGCTATCTAGAGAGCGAGCTATACTTACTCTAACGTATATAAGTCCTCTTAATACTAGCCCACGTAAGTAACTAAATCCCGTATTATATACTCTTTTTTATTAAGGGTTAGGGGACCCCTTATATATTTCTTTATATTTATAATATAGCCTATATTAAGGGGATTTTTAGTTTTATAAAATATAATTTCTAAGTTAGCCTTAATATATTAAATCTTAACGTCCGTACTAACCCGGTTATTTATAGTATTCGTATTATTACTTAGTTAGATTCCGTATTACTAAAAGGTACTATGCTACTCTTTAGGTATACTTATATTAATTATAATAACTAGGGCGTTAAGGGGGCCTAAAAATCTATTAAGCCCTAGAGGGAGGGACCTATCGAGGGGTATTTTTAGTAAAATAGGTTCTTAACGAGTAGTAATTTATATATTAATAAGTACGTTTAATAAGTTTATTTAATAAGCTTATTTAGTAAATTTATTTAGTTTAAATAGAGAGTAGCTTTAGGTAATATTAGAAACGATAAGGATAAAAAAAATCTTTATAAGCTCTAAAGAGTAGCTAAATATTAGCCCTTTTAGCCCTTTCTCTAAAAACCTCTACGTCGCTATTAAAGTTTAGAACCTCTATAGTTAAAAAAAGCTACTTTTAACTATTGCGGCTAACTATTATAGCTAACCTCTACTGTTAACCTTTTTAACTAGCGCCGCTACGTAAAGGGTAGCTTACTTATCCTAAATTATATAGCGGTTTTTATATCGAAATTACTATATTACGTTAAGCGCGTACTTAGACTATATTGCGCGTATTATATAGTTAAAAAGTGTACTCTATTATATAATTTCTTTTAAAAGCGTAATCCCGTTAAGGTCGATCTTTTGCGCCTATAAAGCCGGAAAAAAAAAACTACTATATAAACTTAATATTTAATATACTTAGGGTATTATTAGTTTATATTTTTATTATACTAAAAGGGTCGTTTATATATATAAAGATTAAAAAATAAGGATCGTAGGTTAACGTAATTATTAATAATTAGTTACTATAGAAGTTATAGTTGCCCATCCCGAATTGTATAGCGGTTTTCGTATCGAAATTACTATATTGCGTTGAGCGCGTGCTTGGGGCACATTGCGCGTATTGTGTAGTTAAAAAGTGTACCGTATCGTGTGATTTCCCTTGAAAACGTGATCCCGTTAAGGTCGATCTTTTGCGCCTATAAAGCCGGAAAAAAACCACTACACATAGAAGTTATAGTACGTCGTTTACTAATAAGTACCCAATTTAATAAGGCCGTATAATAGCTTAAGTACTTTAATAATTATACTTTTTAAATACTTATTAGTTATCTCCTTTGGGAAATAAGCGAGGATCTTTTTTATAAGCCTAGTTATTAATTAAGTATACGCTTATTTAAAATTATAACTCTAGATTTAGTATCCTCTTTACTATAGTAATACTATTAGTACTATTATAAGGCGCTAGTTATAGCGTTAAATTATAAGTAACTAGGTAAGTAGCGTCGCTTTTTTAACGTTACCGTACCCTTATATAACGTACTTCGATTTTTTATATAGCTATAGGGTACCCTTTTTTTTTATCTCTCGAACTATATATAATTTAAAAATACGTAAATTCGTATATTTAATTAAATTATAAAGGATAAATCGATAGACCCCTCTAACCTATAGTATCTTTATTTTAATAAGGTTTAATCTTTTATAAAGTCTCCTTATTATTATAATTATATTATCCTTTTATAATTAAATTACGAGTATATAATTAGCCTTTTCTTTTATTATATAGAATATATTTTATACTTTATTATTAGTAATAATGTATTATATTAGTACCTTTTACTTAGGTCTTTTTATACGTCTTAATAGTATAGAGGTTGTTTTTTCCTTACTATTATTATCTATTTATCTTATCATAATAATTTTATTAAGGATAATCTCTTATTCCTTTTTAAGTTACTAAGGGGATTTCCCTAGCTCTTTTTTTTTTTATTAACCTAGTGTCTCCTTACTAAGATTAGTATAGTATAGTCGTACTACCGTAATTAATACTTTAAATAGTTAGTCTTAATTTTTTATAATAATATATAAATATTCGTTAACTAAAATTAATTTATATAAGCTTAACTACTATTTAGTAATTTCCCTATAGACCCTAATGTTTAAATTTAGTAATATATCGAGGTTAGGGTTTATATTTAGCTTATTATAAGTAGTAATAGCCTTATTAATCTAGCGCTTTATATTTGTTTTACGAAGTACTTTTATTACTTTATTAATTACCTAAGCTCGCTAAGCTATATTTAGTAATAGTAGCAAGGCTATTATTATTTTTAAGTATACCCCGAATACGAGAAGCGTTAGAACTAGCCCCTTGAGGCCCATAGTATTATTATAATACTTAAAAACTATTTAAAAATACTCTTTATTTATAGTATTAAGGTACTCGTTACGGATAATCTTAAACGCTCTTTTTAATTATAAATAAGCTCTTTCTACCTTATTAATACTATAATATACCTTAATAAGTACGACTTTTAGTTATATATTATATATAATAGTATTATTCCTATACTTTACTAACTTAAAGCTAGTACTTATATTAGTCCTAATTTTATTTAGTAACCCTTAGTATATATCGATCTGCGCTTTTTTAAGTATTAATTAAATAATTTTAGTAAATAGATCCTTAAAGAATTAGCCTCTTTAAAATAACATAGCCTTATTAATAATATATAGTACTAAATAATTATTTAAATAAAGAATATTAATAATAATCTCTTAGTTAAAGTTAAGCTCATTATATAATTTAAACTTAAATTTACGTAGGCTCTGGGCGTTTACTTAATATTAATAATATATTTTTATTAAGTACTTTAGAACTCTTATCTCTATATCGTTCTTTAATTACTTAAGGAGGTTATATAGTTTTATAACTAATAAGTAGCTAAAGTACTTATATAATACTTAAGCTCGCCCTTTATAAAATAGTTAATAAATTTAATATTTAATTCGAGCCTAATAAACGTATACCTTTATTACTTTTTAATAAGTATAAATTACTTACTATTTAATAATCTATTTTTTATATTATTAAATACGATATCTAATTAGTTTATATCCTTTAAGTATAATAAAAATAATATATTAATAAGTAGAATATAAAAAACTATCGTACTCAAGCGTATATTAACTTTTATTATACTTAGGGCGTATATCCCTTTGTTTAAGCCGAAGCTAATCCTCGTAATACCTATTATTAACGTATTTAATATAACTAGGGATATTTTTTAGAGTATATAGAATTACCCCTTATTTTTAGTTAATTATTATAATACTCCTATATTTAAAATAATTCTTTAAAAGATATCTAGGCCGTATTATTCGCTAGTGTAAAATACTTAAACTAATAAAGTAAAAAAGGAGCAGTTAATCTCGTTGATTTTATTAAAATCTACTTTATTAGTATAAGAAGTAAGATCTTTCTTATTTTCTAAATTTCTTATTATATACGGATCCTCTAGGCCGCTAATTATACTTTTACTAAGTTTTATACTTTTAAATCTGCCCTTATATATAATAAGAAATTAGTTAAATTGCTAAGGACTAGTTTTATTATTTACTACTCTTAATCTTCTATATTACTTATACGATTTAGTACGTTCTTTTTTTAAGTAATTACTTAACTAATAGTCGTCCTTTTTATATATAAAATACCTCCCCTTTTATTACCTCTATTCTAAATTTAACTAGCGGCTAGCTAAGGAGTATATTTTTTTAGCATAGCGGTTACTATATTTAACGTCTTTTCCCTTATTTATATATATATAATTAACTTAGTACTATTAATAAGGGTTATTGAATAATTATAAGTACGCTTAGCGGGGTATCCTAGCCTTAATATTAAAACTAGACTTTAGCCTCGAGTAAAGGGTTTTATAATACTTAGGAGGTTAGTATAGAGTTACCCTCGCCTCTAGAACTTTCTAAATAGTAATATATAAATATCTAACTTTTTACTTATTCGTCCCTTTATTTAGCTACTTTTTTACTAATTTATTAATATAATTAATAAGTTCCTTAAGAATCTCTAGCCTGATTTTTCCTTTTATTATTCTAATTATTAATTTAAATAATAATATCCTTAGCTTAAATAAGAGCTCTAAACTCCTATTTTAGGTCTTAAAGCGACTTTAAATTATATTAACTATACTTAAGAAGTTAGTTCGATCGATAGTACGTATTATTTAGTAATAGTAATCTATAGCCTTATTAATTAATACGACGTTAATTACTAAGTAGTATTATTACTCTTAGATTCCGACTTTTTTATAGTAGTTATAGAATATTATAAGGGTTTTTTATAAAACCTTATATTTCTTTTCTAAGTATAATTTCTTTTTAAAAAAGATCTTTATAAAGTTAGTAAATTATTTTATAATAACGATCGTTAGGTCGGCCTTTTTACATATCCCTCGTATATTAAAATAGTTATATTAACTCTATATAATTAATTATATACCTCTTTAGTTAATAAGTAATAAGCTACGTTTTAATAACGTTACTAAGCTAGTTACTAAGATTAATAAGATTATTAATAACCGTCCCTTATAAGTAGTCCCCGTAGTTATTACTATAGCGAGCGCCGATATATTACTATTAGTAATTTTTAATAAAGACTCCGGTTAGTTTACTTTTTTTTTAAATTCGTTATATTTAGATATTATTTAGTTAATCTAATTCTAATCTTATAATATAAATTCGTTAATAATAACTATTATAATAAGCGTTTTATAAGCTCTCTATCCTATTACTTAAGCTAATAAACTACTTTAATAATAAAGGAATTTAATAACCCTTTTTATTACGTTCGGATTAGCGCTTACGAACTACTCGTCTTTTTAATTACTTAGGTTATTAACGATTTTATAAAATAGGGGTTACCCCTCGAGCCCCTTTTAAGTATAGATATTTATAAAATAGACTAATACTACGTCGATTTATTTATTATTAAGATTATTAAAATCTCTATACGCTTACTTTCCTTAGTATTCTAATCTAATTTTTATTTATTTATATAGTATAAAAATTCCTTTTTTTTAGCTATATACTAACTTACTCCTTATTATTCCCTAACTCGTACTTCGATCTGTAGTAATTAGTGTATTTAATCTTAATAAGGTTATTTTAGAGCTACTTATTAGCCTCGGCAATATCGTATTATCATTAGTTACCGGATTTATTAAGGTCTAGGACCTTCTTACTTTTTTTAATCTCCTTATACTAAGCCTTATTATTATTTACTCTTATTTTTCTTAATTAGCTACTATTTCTTTAGTAGTTTTTTTTTAATTACCCAATTAATTAATATTAAAAATAGATTTATAAATAGCTTAATAACGTCTCGATTATATAGCGTTTTTTTTAAGTCGAAACCCGAGAGGTATATACGTTCGTTAGATAAATTACTACTAGTTAGTAATCTACTTCCTACTTTTTTAAAACTAATAATCTTATATTAGAAGCTAGTAATATAAAAAGGAGCTTCTTAGCGGTCCTCTAAAGAGTTCTTTTTTTATTATAATAATTATAATTTTAATAAGAGGCTGCGAGAGGGTTTTCTTAGGGATAATAGCCTCCTTATTAAGCTAACTTTTAATACTTATAATACTTATAATTCGTAAATTACGGCTATTATAATCTTTAAATCTCTTTTTTCCTTATCGTACCGTCCTTTATATTATATTCCTTAATAATATTTAAAAAATAGTTAAAAGGGTTATAAAGAGGTTATATAGGTTTCTAAGGTCGTATTTATAAGCTCCTCGGGAGTAGTTCTTCTATATACTAAAGATCTTTTAGTTTTATAATACTTACGCTTCTTATTACGTCCTCTAAGTATATTATACTTAAAGATCCTTTTTTTTTGATTATATAGTACGCTTTTATATTATACTTCTCGATCTCGTTCGTTATATTAATTAATTAAGTAAGTAGTTATATAAACAGTCCTTTTTACTAATTAATTAATTAATTTAATTAATTTCTAATTGCGGGCCGGCCGCAGATAAGTTAATTAATAAGGAAGGATTATATAAGGTCGATGACGGTAGCTCGGTTACTTTAATATTTCTATTAATTATTAGGGGTTATTTTAATATAATAAACGTCAGCTTTTTATAAGTAATTAAGAGCTATAATTCCTTTATTTCGTTTTTTTATAAAGATTTTATATCTTATTACTTACTTTTTATAAAGTTAAGTAGTACGATTCTTTTATTATATTCTATTTAAAGAGGTCGTCTTTTTTATACTAAGTACCTTACTAATTTATAATAATAAAAATTAATTATTAATTAGTATTAATATTCTTATTATAAGGATATTAGTTAATTAGTTCGAACTATAGATTAATAAAATAAGTTAATTAAACTATTTTAATATACTACGTAAGGTATAAAAAGGAGGTTCTAACTATAGGTTAGGTAGTCTATAGTAATCGTAAATAGGGCCCCTCGTTAGCCCCTACGTAGCCTCGGCCGTATACTAAAGTCGAATTAGACTTTTAATCCGACACTTCTCCCTTTCCCACTTTAACTACTAAACTTACCCGCCGTCTGCTATCGGATCCTTAGTATATTTATTAGGCAGATAATGCCGATTTAACACGGTACTACGAGGATTCGCTCATTTAAGGGTCTTTGTTGTGCCTGATTCAAAGCCTTCCTTCCCACACCGGCCCAAAGGGGGTTAAGCCTTATACCTCCGTTAGCACCGGCTTTTGCATATAACTCAATGTATTTTTGGCATCAAGCATGGGGTCAACTTATCGTTCGGCAAAATGCAGGTGGTGGTGTCACTAGAAGTGCTTTGAGCGTTGTTCGACGCAAACAACCAGCGTGGTTGAGATTTCGTGAGGTTCACTTCGTGGGGTTCAATATTTTGTAGCAGCAACTCCCCTTTTACTTTGGTACGCACAAGCATCGCGTATGCGAGTAATCACGCGTACCTTACACAGGTACTTCTATGGCGAAGCTCAGTCGAGATGTGGTGGTTGGGACCTCGGAGTCCTTGGACTGATTTCATCAGCCGCGACAGCATGTGCAGATTCTGAGGCTACCTTCGCTATCGGCGCCAATCACCACTTCTATTTGTTCTATCGTTAGCTCTGTATACGCTGCAACTTTATGTAACTAAGGTAGTTAATACTACCTTAGTGCTGGTTATAGCGTAATGAAGTCTGCTAGGTAGTTTCAGCACAATTATCCAGAGAAGACACTGTGTGGAATGGACTAACTTCTGTGAATGACTCTAGACTGATCGGATATTCTACATTAGAGCACTACATCATTGACCCTAGCTCAGTGATTTACGACTAGTGCTCTGAGAATCCGAACCCACCATTACAAAGTATAGACGAGCTCGAATGATCGAGTACCTGCTGACATTTGACCTTCGTCTTCTTAATGCTGGACTTGCTGATCGCCGGCGACTTCCTGACCCATTTACCGCTCTCGATCTCATCAACAAACCAGCTCGCTAACGTAGCCCTCTTCATACCAGCCTTCCATCCAGGCTTCGCAATATACCTAGCATACGTCGGCTGATCCTCACGATCCGCTCTCCAACTATCCTCGTCCGACTCGCCACTAATGAAGCCGATACGAAACAGGGTCCGGTCCAGCCCGTCCGCCTCCTCTTGAAATACGCGTCCGAGGTCGATAATTGCGTTGTACGCCGTCGACGCGATGATGCGGGTGAGGATAGCCAGCAGGAAGCGGGTGAACGAGGACGAGTCTTCGGTGATGGATAGTGTGCCCATGGCGAGGATGCGCTTCACATCGTTTTGCGCATGAAGGGGAAAAGAGCTGAGTAGATGCTCGAGTACGTCGTCTTCTCTACGACGCTCGATTGCGTTGGAGCAGGAGTGAGATGATGGCTTTGCTCCCCGCGACGGCGCTTTCGAGCTTGTCCGACTCGTACATCAGCCCCTGGATGGCCTATCGATAGACTGAGTTTATAACTCCATGCTGAAAAAGAAGTTCTCTAGGCTCCTTACTTACTTGAAGCAGTGGGCTGCTCGCCAGGTCTGCGGGGATCTTGGACGCGTTCCTAACGTAGGTGTCAGATTGGAAGTCCAATTCGACCTCGGCATATGGCCGAGGCTACGCAGGGGCCAATAAGGAGCCCTATTTATAATTACTACAGACTACTTGACCTATAATTAGAACCTCCTTTTTATACCTCACGTAGTATATTAAAATAGTTTAATTAACTTACTTCGTTAACTTATAGTTTAAACTAATTACCTACTATCTTTATAATAAGAATACTGATATTAATTAGTAATTAATTTTTATTATTATAAATTAGTAAGGTATTTAGTATAAAAAAGACAACCTGTTTAAACAGAACGTAATAAAAAAATCGTATTACCTAACTTTATAAAAAGTAAGTAATAAGATATAGAATTTTTATAATAGAACGAAGAAAAGAATCGTAGCCCTTAACTACTTATAAAAGGCCGACGTTTATTATATTAAAATAACCCTTAATAATTAATAAAAATAATAAAATAACCGAGCTACTATTATTAACCTTATATAATCCTTTTTTATTAATTAATTTACTTACGGCCGGCTTACGATTAGAAATTAATTAATTAATTAGTAAAAGAAATTACTTATATAATTACTTACTTAATTAATTAGCGCTCTAAACGGGCTTAAGAAAGTACGGTATAAAAGAGTACTACGCAATCGAAAAAAAGGATCCTTAAGTATAATATACTTAGTAAATATAATAAAAAGTATAAGAACTATGAGGCTAAGAGATCTATAGTATATAAAAGAACCCCCCTCCCCCCCCCCCGAGGGTTTTATAAATCCGACCTTAAAAACCTATATAATCTCCTCATAACCTTTTTAACTACTCCCTAAATATTACTTAAGAATATATTATAGAGGACGGTATAATAAAAGAAAAGGAGATTTAAAAATTATAACAATAATAATTTATAAGTTATGAGTATTATAAGTACTAGAAGTTAACTAAGAGGCTACTATTTTTAAAAAACTAAGAAGTAAACTATTAACTAATAATAATTTATTTAATAAACGTATACGCCTCTCAGGTTTTAATTTAAAAAAAAACGCTATACAATCGAGATATTATTAAGCTACTTACAAATCTATTTCTAATATTAATTAATTAAATAACTAAAAAAAAACTACTAGAATAGCGTTTAATTAAAAAGACTAAGAGTAAATAATAACAAAGCTTAGTATAAAAAAATAAAAAAAGTAAGAAGGTCCTAAACCTTAATAAAATTAGTAATTGATAATGATAGGTTATTATTAAAGCTAATAAGTAGTTCTAAAACGACTTTATTAAAATTAAATACGCTAGTTATTATAAATTAAAGTACGAGTTAAGGGATAATAAGGAGCGAGTTAGTATATAACTAAAGAGGAAAAATTCCTATCCTATATAAGTAAATGGAGATTAAACTAAAATATTAGAAAGAGCAGGCGTATAGAGATTTTTATAATCCTAATAGTAAGTAGATTAATACGGTATTAGTCTATTTTATAAGGATTTATACTTAAAAAGGGCTCGAGGAATAACCCCTATGTTATAAAATCGCTAATAACTTAAGTAATTAAAAAAACGAGTAGTTTATAAGTACTAATCTGAACGTTATAAAGAGGGTTATTAAATTCTTTTATTATTAAAGTATTTTATTAACTTTAGTAATAAGATAAAGAGCTTAAGAAATACTTATTATAATAGTTATTACTAACGGATTTATATTATAAAATTAGAACTAAGTTAACTAAGTAGTAATAAAATAAAACGACTTTAGTAAAAAAGTAAATTAACCGGACTTTTTACTAAAAATTATTAATAGTAATATATTAGTGCCCGCTATAATAAGAGCTGTAGAAATGATATAAGAGGAGCAGCTATTTATAATCTTATTAATCTTAGTAACTAGTTTAATAATACTATTAATACGTAGCTTATTACTTATTAAATAAAAAGGTATATAATTAACTACGTAAAGTTAATATAATTATTTTAATACGTAAGGGATATATAAAGAGACCGACCTAATAGTTATTATTATAGAGTAATTTACTAACTTTTTAAAAATCTTTTTTAAAAAGAAATTATACTTAAAAAGGAAATACGAGGTTTTATAAAAAGCCCTTACGATATTTTATAATTATTATAAAAAGGTTAGAATCCGAGAGTAATAATATTACTTAGCAATTAACGTCATGCTAACTAATAAAGCTACGAATTACTATTATTAAGTTATATATATTATTAATCAAACTAACTTTCTAAGCATAGTTAACGTAATTCGAAGTCGCTTTAAGACCTAAAATAGGAGTTTAGAGCTCTTATTTAAGCTAAGGGTATTATGATTCGGATCTATAACTAAAATAATAAAAAGAAAAACGAGGCTAGAGATTTTTAAAAAACTTATTAATTATATTAATAAATTAGTAAAAACGTAGCTAAATAAGGGGATAGATAAGTAAAAGGTTAGATATTGTTATATTATTATATAAAGAGTTTTAGAAGCGAGGGTAACTTTATATTAACTACCTAAGTATTACGAGACCTTTTGTTTAAAGCTAAGGTTAAGCTTTAATATTAAGGCTAAAATACCCCGCTAAACGTACTTATAATTTTATAACGGTCCTTATTAATAGTACTAAGTTAACTATATATATAAAAATAAAAAAAGAGACGTTAAGTATAGTAGCCGCTAGGCTAGAAAAATAGACTCCTTAGTTAGTCACTAATTAGATTTAAAATAGAAATAATAAAAAGGGAAGTGTTTTATATATAAAAAGGACAACTATTAATTAAGTAATTACTTTAAAAAAGAACCTACTAATTCGTACGAGTAATATAAAAAGTTAAGAGTAGTAAATAATAAAACTAGCCCTTAGCGATTTAACTAATTCCTTATTATATATAAAAATAAGTCTAGAGGTATAGAACCTAGCGAAGGTATAATTAGTAGCTTAGAAAATCCGTATATAATAAGAAACTTAGGAAATAAAAAATATCTTACCCCTTATATTAATAAATTAAATTTTAATAAAATCGACGACGTTTACTACTCTTTTTTCGCCCGGTTAGCCTCCGGAAAATATATAAAGCTAAATAAAAAGAAATAGTAAAAGCTCTTAATAAGTAGGCTTTTATATACGAATAGTAAAGAAAGATCCCTTAGATAATAAATATAAATAAATAGATAAATTTAATAGTACCGAATTCTATTTTATTAAGATTTAAAAAGAAATTAGTACCTCTCTCGATACTTAAAAAGAAATATAGTACTAAGTAATTTTAAAAGTATTTAAAAAGGTCCTTTTTATACTTCTCAAATTACTTAAACGCTAAGTTTATATAAGTATTTTATATTAGCGAACAATATAGCCTAGATGATTTCTAAAGGATTATCCTAGATATAGGAGTATTATAATAATTAACTAGAGGTAAAGGGTAATTTTATATACTTTAAAAAATATCCTAAATTATATTAAATACGTTAATAATAAGTATTATAAAAATTAGCTTCGGCCTAGGTAAGAAGATATACGCCCTAAGTATAGTAAAAGTTAATATATACTTAAGTATAATAGTTTTTTATATTTTACTTATTAATATAGTATTTTTACTATACTTAAAAAATATAGACTAGTTAGGTATTAAAAAGGTATAGGGTATAAAGAACTTTCGTAGTACGGTGCTTAAGAAGAACTACTAATACTTATAAAAGTAATATAAGATGCTTTTTTCGATCGGGTTAATACGGCCTTAATTAACAGAGTTATAACTAAAAAAAGAGGGTAATATTAACTAGATCGGAAGAGTAAAGTTCTTAATCGTTTTATATTATTATATTTAAAAATAAATTATTAAAAAGGCTCTAATTCGATCTTAAAAAAGTATATATATAATTAAAATTAAAATCCGTATTACTAAGCTCCTCTCCCTGATTAGGGGCCCTTTTCTTTATATCTTCCTCTAATTAGCTCTCTCGTAGGTCCTTATACTTAATTAGCTTTAGAGAAAAGAAATACTAGGACTAATCGCCCCACCCTATTTTAGTATTATATTTAATAATATAAGAAATAGATTATTAAATAGTAATTAGTTTATACTTATTAAAAAGTAATAAAAGTATGCGTTTATAAAGCTCGAATTAGATATTAAATTTCTTAATTATTTTATAAAGAGTAAGCTTAAGTAATTATATAAGCGATTTAGTTACTTTATTACTTATAAAGCTAAATAACCTCTTTAAATAATTAGGGAATAATATAAAAATAGGAGCTCTAAAATACTTAACTAGGATATATTATTAATACTAAATAAACGCTTAAAGCCTACGTAAATTTAAGTTTAAATTATATAACGAGCTTAATTTTAACTAAGAAATCGTCGTTTTTATCTTTTATTTAAATAATTACTTAGTACTATATATTATTAATAAAGCTATATTATCTTTAAAAAGCTAATTCCTTAGGAACTTACTTATTAAGACTTTTTAGTTAATATTTAAAAAAGCGTAGATCGATATATACTAAGGGTTATCAAATAAGATTAGAACTAATATAAGCATAAGCTTTAAGTTAGTAGAGTTTAAAAATAATACTATTATATATAATATTTAGCTAAAAATCGTACTTATTAAAGTATATTATAGTATAAATAAAATAAAAAGAGCTTATTAATAATTAAAAAGAGCGTTTAAAATTATTTATAATAAGTACCCTAATACTACGAATAAAAAGTATTTTTAAATAGGTTTTAAGTACTATAACGATACTATAAGCCCAAAGGGGCTGGTTCCGACGCTTCTCTTGTTTAGAGTATACCTAAGGACGATAATAGACTCGCTATTATTATTAAATATAGCCAAGCGAGCTTAAGTAATCAATACAATAATAAAAGCATTTTATAAAATAAATACGAAGAGGTAAGTTAATAAAGCAATAGCCGCCCATAATAAGCTAAATATAAACCCTAATCTCGATATATTATTAAACTCAGACGTTAAGGTATAAAAAGAAATTATTGAATAATACTTAGGCCTATATAACGTAATCTTAGTTAACGAACGTTTATATATTATTACTAAAAATCGAGACTAACTACTTAAAGTATTAATTATAGTAATACGACTATACTATACCGATCCTAGTAAAGAAATATTAGCTTAATAAAAAAAAGAAAGAGCTAGAGAAATCCCTTTAGTAACTTAAAAAGGAGCAAAAAATTATCTTTAATAAAATTATTATAATAAAATAAATAAATAATAATAAGAAAGAGTAACTCCTATATTATTAAAACGTATAAAAAGACCTAGGTAAAGAGCACTACTATAGCACTTCGTTATTAATAATAAAGTAAGTAATACATTCTATATAGTAAAATGTTACGGTAGTAGGTATTAGGACCCTGTGGGCCCTGTGGCTCAGCCTTAGGCTACGAGGCTAAGCTCTTAGTAGTTACGTAACGAGCTAGACTACTAGGCCTAAAGGGCTAGCCTACTAGTTTCTATTTACTATTCTATTTTTTCCCTCTTTATATTAAGCTTTTAGTTTATTAAGTTAATATAGTAGCGTTCTAACTTACCTTAAGTTCCCTTTTATAATAGTACTTAACGTTACTTAACTAACTATTCTTTAGAAACAGAATAATAATATCTTAATTAATTAATTACTTACTATACTAACTAGCTTCTCTTATTAAAAAAGCGTATAAAAAACCGAGTAATAGCTAACTAAATTAATAATATATAAATAGTATAATTAATACCCCCTAAATATATACCCCCTTTACTAAACGTAATAATTAAAGGATATAGCTAGGGAGGCTATGTCTCCCTTTATACTAACGATTTCTAATAGAGCCGCCGCTTTTATAAGTCCTAATAGAGCGTTATAAGCTCTAATGAAGGCGCTAAGCTTCCGGTTATTAACCCCGAGGTTGCGCTATCTGACTAGCTAATAAAGCGTTTCCTACCCTCTACTACTTAGGCTAATTACTTAGTATACCTTAATAACGTAACTAACTAGCTTACCTTACTTATTTATATTTATAATAATATCCTTTTTCAAAAGAATACTAAATAAAGTATTAACCTCGACCTTATTTACGAGCTATATTATAAGGACGACGGGAAGACCCTACTTAAATAAATTAAATAGTAGCTAAAAATACGTATTACTTAGTATTAATTAAAATAGGTCCTAGCCTCCGCTATTAGTTAGCTAAGTAGTAGTACTAAGTACTTATATAAAATAATTTATAAAAACCTCGATCTTATATATACTACTATTATAGAGCTCCGTATTATAAAAAAAGCCCTTACCTAAGCCTATATTAATAATATAACTATAGCTAAAAGACTTTCCCCTAACGGAGCAATCCGCCGGGGCCGTACTATGTATTACGTATTAGGGAAAACTAGGTATATTGCGCTCTATACCTAATTACTAATTAAAACAGCTCCCGACTTTCCGCTACCTATCTAGAGGGCGAGCTGTACCCACTCTAACGTATATAAGACCTCCTAGTACTAGCCTGCGTAAGTAGCTAGATCCCGTATTATATACTCCTTCTCGTCGAGGGTTAAGGGACCCCTTATATATTCTTTTATATTTATAATATAGCCCGTATTAGAGGGATTTTTAGCTCTATAAAGTATAATTTCTAAGCCGGTATTAATATATTAAATCTTAACGTCTATACTAGCCTAGCTATTTACGGCGTTCGTACTATTACTTAGCTAAATTCCGTATTACTAAAAAGTACTATACTACTCTTTAAGCGTACTTACGTTAGCTACGATAGCAAGGGCGTCGAGGGGGCCTAATCTATCGAGCCCTAGAGGGGGGGACCTATCGAGGGGTATCTTTAGTAAAGTAGTAGTTTATATATTAATAAGTTTATTTAGTAGACTTATTTAGTTTAAATAGAGAGTAGCTTTAAGTAATATTAAAAGTAATAAAGATAAAAAGAATCTTTATGAGCTCTAGTATAAAGAGTAGCTAGATATTAGCCCTTTTAGCTTTTTCTTTAAAAACCTTTACGTCGCTATTAAAGTTTAGAACTTTTATAGTTAAGGGCCGCTTTTAACTTTTATAACCGACCTTTACTATCGACTTTTTTAACTAGCGCCGTTACGTAAAGGGTAGCTTACTTATCCTAAATTATATAGCGGTTTTTATATTGAAATTATCATATTACGTTAAGCGCGTACTTAGGGTATATTATACGTATTATATAGTTAAAAAGTATACTATATTATATAATTTTTTTTAAAAGCGTAATCCTGTTAAGGTCGATCTTTTGTACTTATAAAGCCGGAAAAAAACTACTATATAGCTAAAAGACTTAAGTAATTAAAAAACGGCTTATAAGCTAGCTCTATTTAGGATACTAGTACCCTTAGTACGTTAAAATAGCGTTTAGTATGCCTAGAGACGTAGGGTAGTTATAAGACTACTCTAGCCTCGTCCTACTACGTCCCCTATAGTTCTTAAAAAATACTTAACGTACCCGTCTTTATTAATAATAATAATAACCTTAAGTTCGATTATTAGCTCTAGCGTATTACGAAATATTTAAAAAACGCTAACTATAGTACTAATAAGTACTACCTAGAGTATATTATTAAGAAAATTCAAAATAGTGCTATAGAGTTTATATACCTAATACTAACTTATAATAAAATTACTATAACTAAGTAACTATTTTATAAACTTAAATCGGCTTATACTAACCTAACTACTATAAATAATACTAGTTATAAAATAAATATACTCATAATTATACTTAAAAACGTCTACTAAAAGCACTCTGTATTTACTAAGCTCGCGCGTATTAATAAGCTTCTTAAATCTTAATAAAAACGCCGTTTTGATAATAAACTATTTATATATTTTCGTAATTAGGCTATTTTAAAGTATCTAAATAACTCGGCTACTTTTTAAAAGTATACTAAGTACGTTACTTAGCTAGCTAACGTAATATAGCCCCCTTTTATAGAGGACCGTATAGCTAAAACTTCTAACTAAACTCGCTAGACTTTAGATAAAAGTAATAGAAGTAGCGGAAGTAATAAAAATACTAAAAGTACTAAACAGAACCGAGGTTATACTTCTACCCGTAAGACGATCCCCAAAGCCTTATATTAAAAACTTAAAAATAGTAACGCTTACTTTGTCTATAGTAATACTAAATATATTTCTAAAGACTACCTTAAGAAGCCGAAGACTACTATAACTATTATAAACGTAGCCGCGGGCCCTACTAAAATAGAACCGGGTTTAGAAAACTAAACCCTTTAGTAAAAATAAACTCCTAGCTAGGGGATATATATAAAAAAAAAACGGAAAATTAGTAATTAATTTAGTAAACTTATAGGATCTCGTAGGGGGCTAGCCCCTTAAAATAGAGCTTATATTAGTATTTAATAGATATAGAATTTACCTAAGAGCCTTACTTAATATAGGAGCTAATAAGTACGGATTTATAAATAACTACGTCCCCCTAACAAAGCAATCCGCCGGGGCCGTACCGTATATTACGTATTAAAAAGAACTAAGTATATTACGCTCTATACCTAACTACTAATCGAAATAGCTCCCGACTTTTTATTACGTAAAGTCCTCTAAGTTCTAGCCGTTTAAAGAGCAAGCTATACCCACTCTAACGTATATAAAACCTCTTAATACTAGCTTATATAAATAGCTAGATCCCGTATTATATACTCTTTTTTATTAAGAATTAGGGGACCCCTTATATATTCTCTTATATTTATAATATAGCTTATATTAAAAAAATTTCTAACTCTATAAAATATAATTTCTAAACTAATATTAATATACTAAATCTTAATATTTATATTAGCCTAGCTATTTATAATATTCGTACTATTACTTAGCTAGATTTTATATTATTAAAAAGTACTACGCTACTCTTTAAATATACTTACGTTAATTACGATAGCTAGGGCGTTAAGGGGGCCTAAAAGTCTATCGAGCCCTAGAGGGGGGGACCTATCGAGGGGCATCTTTAGCCCGCTAGTTATTAACTATATACTAAGTAAGTTCTTAACGAGGTAGTAGTTTATATATTAATAAGTACGTTTAATAAGTTTATTTAATAAGCTTATTTAGTAAACTTATTTAGTTTTAATAGAGAGTAGTTTTAGGTAATATTAGAAGTAATAAGGATAAAAAGAATTTTTATAAGCTCTAAGTAGTTAGATATTAACCCTTTTAGCCCTTTTTTTAAAAACTTTTATATTATTATTAAAGTTTAAAACCTCTATAGTTAAGGGCCGCCTCTAACTATTACGGCCGACTATTATAATAAACTATTATAGCTAACCTCTACTATCGACCTTTTTCACTAGCGCTATCGCAGAGTAGCTTACCTATTCCGAATTATATAGTAGTTTTCGTATCGAAATTACTATATTACGTTAAGCACGTACTTAGGGCACATTGTGCGTATTATATAGTTAAAAAATATACCGTATTATATAATTTTTTTTAAAAACGTAATCCCGTTAAGGTCGATCTTTTGTGCTTATAAAGCCGAAAAAAAAAATCACTATATAAATAACTACGTAGCCCCTCTACTATAGTAGTTCTGCGCGGCCTTATTTTATAAATTACTATACCTAATCCCTATTACTAAGTTTAATAAGGAGTAATTAAATAATACTAGCGTAGTATAGACCGCTAACTTATATATTAATTAACGGGTACTTTTAAAAACACCCCTCTTTGAGCTTAATACGGGCCGCTACGACCTAATTTTAAAATAAAAATAGTTCAAATACTACGGGGTAAATCTTAATATCCGCCGCTAATAACTAATATAGCTTAAGGACCTACTATTATAAAAAACGCCCTCTACTATCGTTAGGGATATTAAGGACCTATATACCCCGAAAGCTATTGATATATAATACTAAATCGATACTAACCGCTAATAGGACCTATTTAAAATAAATATAATCCGCTATAACTAAAAGCTTTAGTAATAGCGGGCAAAGGGTATACTAATTAGGATATTACTATACTTACTAAAAACAATAGCTTATTAGATATAGTAATTAAATAAGACTAAGAGTATAAAAAAAATAAAACGCGCCCTTAATAGCACTACTATCGCCCCCGTAAAGAGGGCTAAATAGTAAAAGCTATATTTAATAGTAGTATAAATAAATATCGCCTTTATTAGCGCTCCCATATTTAAAAAGAACCTAAGATAAAATAACGTCGAGCTAGGCTCTATATTACTCTATAAACTAAACCATATTATAAAAAAAAAAAAAATAGACCCCTTATATAATAATAACTAAGTCACTCGCGACCTCGTAATAACGAACCTACTAGAGTATCTACGGCCCTAGACCGACGTTTTTAATAAGGCAGCTAGTAATGTACTAGCGTTTTATAAGCTATATAATTATAAGATTAAGCTCTTAAAGGGTAGTAAAGAAAAGCTAACCTACTACCATTTATATAAGTAGTTAGTACCTAAGCTAGAGGCTACGAGAGCTTATTTACTAAAGTACTTATAAAAAGGATTTATCGAGCTAGGTAATACTCTTTTCGCATCGCTAACGCTATTTATAAAAAAATATAATAATAATCTACGTTTTTACGTTAACTTTTATAAGCTTAATAAGGTTATAAAAAAAGACCGCTATTTATTACTACTTATTAACGAGACCTTCGTACGGTTAAATAAAATAAAAGTCTTTACTAAACTAAATATTAAATAGGCCTTTTACTATATCCGACTCGACCTAGCCTCTAAAAATTTAATAACGTTTAGAACTGGCTACGGGGTATATAAGTATAAAGTAGTACCCTTTGGGCTTTATAATAGGCCTACTACGTACTAATAATATATAAATAAAATACTAATAAAGTACTTAGATAACTTTTATATAACGTATATAAATAATATCCTAATCTTTTCTAACAATCCCCTTTAGTACTAAGAACACGTTATTAAAATACTAGACCGCTTATAAAAAGCAGGCTTATAAGTAAATATTAAGAAATATAAGTTTAGTATTACGTTTATAAAGTACTTAGGCTTCGTAGTCTTTATAGAGGGTATATAGCTTAATAGAAAAAAGGTATTTATAGTTAAAAACTAAAAACTACTTATATTACTTAAAAATATCTAGTCTTTCCTTAAGTTCTATAACTTTTATAAAAGATTTATAAAGGACTACGGCCGCCTAGCTAGGCCCTTAACAAGGCTAATGGGCAAGGGGGTTCTTTTTAACTTTAGTACCGACTACGAGTCTATTTTTAAAGCTATAAAACTAACGTTAACGTCGGCGCTTATCCTCTACTACTTTAAACTAGAACTATTAACGTAGCTAAAAACCGATACCTTTAATTTAATATACGCTAAAGTACTACTATAATAATAGAAGGATAACGGGCTATAGTACTTAATAGCCTTTTACTGAAAGATAATAAGTAGCAAAGAGCTTAACTACGCTATTTATAATAAAAAAATACTAATAATAGTACTATACTTAAAGAAATAGCGCGCAGAGCTTATAAGCTATAAATATAAGTTTAACGTTATTATAAACTATTATTTACTACTATTTTTTATAACTAAACGCTTACTTAACTTATAGTAAGCCCGCTAGGCTAGTACGCTAGTAAATTCTAATTTCTAAATTTATTACTACTTAGAGAGAAAAAACGTATTAGCTAACGCTTTATTATAAAAAACGGAGGATATTCGTACTTAGTAAGTACTAAAAAAAGCTAATAAAACCTAAGTCCTCTTACTACTAAAATTACTATTTCCTAATATCGTAGCAGAGTTATAAGCGCTATTAAACGCCGCTATTAATTAACTATAGTTTATAATTAGCTCGCTTATACTAAAAGACGAGCTCTAGGGGTACTTATTAATAAAAAGGATTTTAAAGCTTAATAAAGACCCTACGATAGCATCTCTTATACTAATACGAGCGCTAATAACTAAAGGGCGCGAACGCTAGTTTATTTAAAGTAATAGATTATTAATAATAAATAAGAAGCTTATAATACTTAAAAAAGAGAACCTCCGTATTATAGTTATTTATAAGGTCTATAAGTAAAAGCTCCTTGCTTACCTAGGGCGTAATAAAGTTATAAAAATAATTAGATAATAATACTACTAGCCGGGCCTAATAGTAAATACCTATTAGTATATATAGAATTACTATACTTATTAATAGTTATAAAAGCCGCGTAATAAGCTCTTAAAATAGCTAAGACCGCTTCTAGTACCTAACTACTCGTAATAATATATTTTTACTAACTTTATAACTATCCTTATTAATTAAAAAGGATTTAATAATATTTAAGTAATAATAAACTACTTAGGTAAGAGGGTAATATCTATTCCTTATTATAAAACTACTATAGTAAAAAATATAACCTAAATATTTTATATGTGGGTACTACTTATCTTTGGCCTATTAGGGACTATTACGTTAGACTAAGGCCCCTAATTTATTTTTAATTTTTTAAAAGAGCTCTATAAAATCTACGGGGTTAAACTATAGTTATTAATAGTAGATTACTTATAAATAAATAGCTAAATAGAGGTACTAAACTAGTATATCTTATAGCGGTTAAGGTTACTAATTAACTAATACTAAGATAATTAGAACGATCTATGACCCGTAGTTAACTTTACTTATACTACCTAACTTAGTAAGACTACGGAGCTATTACTATATAAAATTAAATTCGGCTACTAGCTATAGCTCTTTTTTAACTAGTCTAAGTAAACTTACTAATTCGGCTCTATAATAAAAAAAACTAAACTATACTAACGCGTAGCGTATAGCTCAGGAGATATATAAGGCCTAGGAGGTCGCTAGGGGTAATATAAAAACTACTTAAGTATAATATAAAAAGTATACTAACCGCCGCTAGCGCTCGGACGAGCTAAAACTAAGAGATCGGGTTTTTATTAATACTTTATACTAAAAGTCCGCTAATATAAATAAATTATGATAGCTATAAACCGGGCTATAGCCTATCGTTAGCACTAGCTAGGGGGGTATATAGATTATAAAATTATTAGTAAGTAGCTAGGTATAGCTAGTTTTTTACTTAAATAAGCTAAGGAAGGCTACTAATAAGTTATTACTAGGGTAGAACTAAGACCTATTACTACTAATTACTAATAATTATAGCGAGCTAGAGTACGAAGTCTTTAAGGTTATTAAATTACGTTTATATAAAAGAAAACTATAGTACTAGGCGGATTAAAAAGAGTACGATATAAACCTAACTAAGTATAATATAGAGAGCTTTAGGTATGCGCTAGCGGCGCTCTAAGCGTTCTATTATTAATACTTAATTACTAAGGGCCCGCTATAGAACTTAGACTTATAAATAAAAGCTATTATAACTAGTAATTTACTACCGTTATAAGATAATAATAATATAATAATAATAATTACGGCTATTAATTTCGTAAAATAAAAAGTAATTAAGAAGTTTATTTTTTAGTACTACGGATAGCGCCCTTTAGTATAGAGGGGGGGGGGGGGTAATATTACGGTAATAAGTATTAAGGCCCTATGGGCCCTATAGCTTAACCTTAGGCTATAAGGCTAAGCTCTTAGTAGTTACGTAACGAGCTAGATTACTAGGCCCAAAGGGCTAGCTTACTAGCTTCTACTTACTATTCTATTTTTTCTCTCTTTATATTAAGTCTTTAGTTTATTAAGTTAATATAGTAGCGTTCTAACCTACCTCGAGTTCCCTTTTTAAATAAAAAGAGAAAGCTAATTATATACTTATAACCTAATTATAAAAAGAGGGTATAATTATAATAACCAAGAGACCTTTTAAAAGATTAAACTTAATAAAAGTAAAGATACTTCGTAGTCGAAGGGTTTATTAATTTATTCTCTATAATCTAGTTAAATACGTAAATTTATATATTTTTAGATCGTATATAGTTCGAAAAATAAAAAAGAAGGGCACCCCATAGCTATACAAGAAATTGAAGTACGTTATATAAGGGTATAGCGATATTAAAAAAACGACGCTACTTACCTAGTCCCCTACGGTTTAATACTATAGCTAGCGCCTTATAATAATACTAATAATATCGCTATAATAAAAAGGGTACTAAATCTAAAATTATAATATTATATAAATATATACTTAATTAACGACTAGGCTTATTAAAAAGATCCTCGCTTACTTTTTAAAAAAGATAACTAATAAGTACTGAGAAAGTACGATTATTAAAGTACTTAAGCTATTATATAGCCTCGTAAAATCGGGTACTTATTAATAAGTAATATACTACGACTTCTATATAGTGGTTTTTTTCCGGCTTTATAAGCACAAAAGATCGACATTAACGGGATCACACTTTTGAAGGAAATCATATAATATAGTACACTTTTTAATTATATAATATACGTAATATATCCTAAGCACGCGCTTAATATAATATAGTAATTTCGATACGAAAACCGCTATTTAATTCGGGATAGGTAAGCTACCCTCTTTAGTAATAGCGCTAACTAAAAAGGTTAATAATTATAGGTTTCCCTATTACAGGGGAATTAGTTCGAACCGTGGGTTAACGAAGAGATTAATTTAACTATATAAATTTCTGCGTAGGTATAAAAGGGAGGTTCTAACCGCAGGTTAGGCTAGCTATAATAATCCTAAATAGGGCCCCTAATTAGCCCCTATACGATCGACTATATACTACGGTTAAATTAGACTTCCGATTTAATACTAACTTTTTCTTTTTTTTATTAATTTAATTATTATAGTTAGAGATATAATTCGACCTCGGGCTCGTTTACTAAGTCGTCTCCTTTTCTTCTTTTTTTCAATTCTTTTTATATAACTTATCCTTTTATTTATACGTTAACTTTTTTATTACCCACGAATTACTCTAACCCCTTATTAAGTACTACTTTTATAAAAGCGTTAGTAAGGTTATTATTACTATTAATCTAACGGATTTTAAGAATTTTATACTTTTTATACAATTACCTAAGGGCTATAATATCGATTATAAGCCTCTTTTCTTTTATAGTTCCTAATTTAATAAGATATTCGTATAGTGAGTAAGAATCTATATAAATAATTATTAAGATTAGTAAAAAGCTAAGTCGATCAGTAATTCTCTTTAACGTCGTTAAAATTATATAAGCGAGGTTAACGCTATTAACTATACTATAAACTTTTAATACTAGTATACTTCTCGTTACCCGCTTATTTTTAGTTAATAAGTAATAAATTATATTATTATATATTATAAATTCGCTCTTATTTATACTCTTATTAATAAGAATAATAATATACTCTAATTATAAAATAAGGTCCTTATTATTTATAAATAAGCTATTTACGAATATATAGAGCTTATTAGCCGCGAGGTTAATTAAATAATAAATAAGACCTCGATCGAGATTCGAATATTATTACTTAAGCTACTTATTAAGTACTTTAACGTCTTACTCGTTTAGTTCTATAACTTATACTACTCTAATATACTTAAAAGTTACTTTAAACTAGTATATACTCGTAATATATACCTCTTATATAAGCTTAGCTTTATATTACTTTTCAATATTAATTACGTTCGGATTAATAAGGCTAATTCTCTTACCCTACCCCTTTTATTAAAAAATAATAGTTTCCCTCTTAATTATTAAAATCCCGCTATTAAACACTAATAAGTTCTTTATTATAAGGACCTCTTTTAGCTTTATTACGAATCCCGCTTTTTAAAGCTCTTTATCCTTTTTTTTTATAAAGTTAATATTAAATAGGCTTAATATATCGTTAGTTTATATTTTAATAATTCTAAATTAGTTACTTACGTACTTAGAAACTAGTAAGTATAGGTCGTATATAAATATAACTATTAATAATTAATTAATATAAAAATCGTAATATATAGCTTATTAATAAGTACCCGATTCTGCGAGCCTATATAGTAGCTTAAGTACTTCGATAATCGTACTTTTTAAGTACTTACTAACTATTTCTTTTAGTAAATAGGCTAGGATTTTTTTTATAAGCCCTGTAGCTAATTAGGTATATGCCTAGGTAATATTACGGCTCTAAATCTCGTACCCTTTTTTCCGTAGTAATACTATTAGTACTATTATTAATCGTTAGCTATAGCGTTATATAATGGGCGATTATATAAGTAGCGTCGCCTTTTTAATATTACTATATTCCTAAATTACGTATTTAAACTTCTTATATAGTTAAGGTATTCCTTTCTTTTTAATTTCACGAACTATTTATAGTTTAAATATATAGAGGTTTATATACTTCTCTAAGTCGTAGAGATTAAATTAATAAACCCCTCGATTATAAAAAGTATCTATTTTAATTAGATCTAATTCCTTATATAGCTTTTTAATAGTTATAATTACGCTTTCTTTATATAATTTAATTACTAGCTCAAAATCGGCTTTTTTTTTATTATATAAAAAGTATTAATTACCTCGTCGCTAATAATAAATTACTACGTTAATACTTACCGTCGTAGTCTTTTATAACGTCTTACTAGTAATATTAGTACCCTTTTAGTAATTTCTTCTTCTTCGTCGTTTATTAGTACTATTATAATGATTTTATTAAGGATAATTTTTTATACCTCTGTTGCGGGTTCTATAGTTTCCCTTAGCTCTTCTTCTTTTTATAAGTTAGAAATTATATTACTAAGATCTATATAATATAGTCTTATTATTATAATTAATACCTCGAGAGGTTAATTACGATCCCTTATAACTACGTAAGATCGCTCGTTAATAAAGATTAATTTATATAGCTTAACTTATTATTAAATAACTTTACGCTATACTCATATATTCAAATTTAGTAATATATCTAAATTACCCCCTATATTAAGCTTATTACGTATAGTAATTACTTTATTAACTTACTTTTTTATACTTACCTCGCGCAGTACCCGTATTACTTTTTTAACTACTTAGGCTCGTTAACTTATATTTAGTAATAGTAATAAGGCTAAGGTCGTTCTTAAATATACTCTAAATACGAGAAGTGTTAATATAAGCTTATTAGGCCCTATAGTATTATTATAGTATTTAAGTACTATCTAGAGGCATTTGTTATTAATAAAATTTTAATTTTCTTTTTTAATAATTTTAAATACCCTTTTTAGCTACTAGTATACCCTTTTTACCTTTTTAATACTATAGTACGCTTTAATAGATACGATTTTTAGCTATATACTATAGGCCGTCGTATTCTCCCTAAATTTTATTAACTTAAAACTAGTACTAGCGTTAGTTTTAATACCGTTTAGCGGACCTTAGTATATATCGATCTAGCTTTTTTATAGGGCTATTTATACTATTTTTATTTATAAATCTTAAAAAAATTACCTTATTTAAAAAGATATAGCTTCGTTAATTATATATAAGACTAGCTAATTATTTAAATAAAAAATATTGATAATAATTTCCTCATTAAAGTTAAGCTTATTACGTAATTTAAATTTAAACCTACGTAGGCTCTGCGTATTTATTTAGTATTAGTAATATACTTTTATTAACTACTTTAGCACCCCTATTTTAATATTATTATTACTCGATCGTGTTAAAAAGTTATATAGCCTCGTAACTAACGGGTAGCTAAATCTTCGGTATAATTATTTAAGTTTACTTTTTATTAGGTAATTAATCGACTTTGTATTATTAATAAGCTTTATAAACGCGTACTCTTATTATTATTTAACTATTTTAAAGTACTTATTACTAGAGATCTTATTCCTTATATTATTAAATATAATACCTAGTCGATCTATATCTTTTAGATATAGTAAAAATAGCGTATTAATAAGTAAAAAATAAAAAGTTATCGTTCTAAAGTGCGTCTCGACTTTTACTATACCTAGGGTAACGATTTCCTTACCTAGGCTAAAGTTAATTCTCATAATACCTACTATTAATATATTAAGTATTACTAGTACGATCCTCTATAACGCTTAGAATTACTTTTTTCTTCTTATTAACTATTATAATACTCTAGTATTTAACATAATCCCTTAGAAAGTTTTTAAGCTATACCTTTTACTTATATAAAATACCTAGATAAGCTTAGTATTCGAGTAGTTTAAGTAGTATAAAAAGGACCCCCCTAGCTACTATTATAATTACTTAGTACTTAATTTTTCTTTAAGTATTAAAAGAGGTAAATCTAGTATTATTAAATTTAGTAAGCCGGATTATAATTTGCCCCCTTTACCCCTCTCTATGCCTATTATCTAGGGGACTTTCCTTTACTATCTATAAATAAAAGCTTACTTATTAAGAGCTTTTACTACCTTTTGCCCGTTTATTTTTATATATTTTCTAGAGGCTAACGGGGTAAAAAAAGAGTAGTTAATATTGTTAATTTTATTATAATCTAATTTATTAGTATAGGGTATAAGGTCTTTTTTATTTTCCGAGTTTCCTATCGGATACTCTAGGTTATTAATTTAGTTACCTATACTAAGTTCTATTCCTCCGGATATACCCTTATATATAACGAGGAATTAGTTAAATCGATTAGGGCTAGTTTTGCTTTTTATTACCCTCGATTTTTTATATTATTTATACAATTTAGTACGTTCTTTTTCGGAGTAGTTACTTAATTAATATCTATTTTTTTTATAAATAAAATACTACTTCTTTTATTATCTTACTCGCGAGTTAAATTTCTACTTATTTAATAAATCTAGGCCTCTTTATTAATAATTACTATACCTAGTTTCTTTCTCTTTTTTATTATACGTTCGATCGACTTAGTACTATTAGTAAGGGCCGTTGTACGCCTAGAGGTAGGTTTAGTACGGTATTTTTATTTTAATATTAAAACTAGATCTTAGCCTCGAGTAGAGCGTCTTATAATCTTTAAGTACTTAGTATAGAGTTATTTTTATTTTTAGTACGCGTTAGATTATAGTATAGAAATATCTAACTTTTTATTTATTAGTTCTCTTATTTAGCTAGGTTTTTATTAACTTATTAATTCGATTAATAAGCTTTTTAAGTATTTTTATTTATAATTTACCCTCTATTATCCTAGTTATAAATATAAAAAAATTATTTATAGCTTAGATAGGAGCTCTAAGTTCTTATTATAAGTCTCGAAGTAGCTTTAGATTACGTTAATAATACTAAGAAAGTTATTTCGATCAAGATTATATACTACTTCGTAATAATAATTAAATACTTTATTTATAAATACGATATTAATTACTAAATAGTACTAGTATTCCCTAATCCCGACTTTTTTGTAATAATTATAAAATATTATTAGGGTTTCTTATAAGACCTTATACTTCCCCCTAGAGTATAATTTCTTTTTTAAAAAGATCTTTTTAAAGTCTATAAATTACTTCGTATTTATTACTAGATTTTCGGTATTTATATACGATCCTTATGTTACTACGTACTATTAGTAACTTCGGGTCGTTTATTTCCTTTTTTATTAACTAATTAGCGCCGAACTTTATATTAATAATAGTAACGAGCTATAGATTAAAATAGGTAGAATTATTAATTATCGTACTTCTAGTACTATATTTTACCTCTATATATCTTTTTATAATAATAGATTATTATTAATAATTATAAAAAGGAAATTTACGTTGTTTACCTTTTTTTAAATTTATTAAAATAATTATATACCCATTAACTTATACCTAGTTCTCTAATATAAATTCCTCTTTTATAATCGTTATTACTAAGATTTTATATAGTTCTTATAATTATAATTATACTAATAATACCCCTCGCCCATAAAAGAATTTATAAATTACTTTTATAATTCCTAAATTTATATTTATAAACTATTTATCTAGTTAGTAACTAAGGTCGTTTATAATTTTATAAAATAGGGGTTACCCCTATAGCCCCTTTTTTTTATAAACCTTAGTTAAATAAATTAATACTATATTAATTTACTTCTTATTAAGCTAATCCGCGATCTTATATATCTACGTTCTTTAATAGTCCGGGTTAATATTTACTTATTTATAAAAGATTAGGATTCTATTTAAGATCGGGTTTCTTTCTTTTCTTTTTTACCCTAACTTACTAAGGGTCGTACTCTAGCTTATACTTATATTAGTAATCGCTAGCATATTTAATCTTAATAAAAATACATCTAATTTACGTATTAATTATAATAAGCCCGTGCTTTTATTACTTAATAAATTTATTAAGGTTTAAGAAATTCCTACTTCCTCTCGCTATCTTATTACTACTCTCGTTTTTACTATTTTTAATAACTACTACTACCTTTTTAAATCGCTAGCTATTATACTTACTAAGACCTCCTTTTTATTTAAAATAAAAAAATAAGTTTTAATAGCCCCCTTTTTTTAATAATAATAATAAACGTTTATATTACTATAAGAAGATATAATAATTAGTTTTATAATTTTTATTAGTTACTAATTTCTACTATTCTATATACTTCTAACCTCCTAAGCCTCGTACTCTCTATAACCTCTAAATAGCTTCTTTCCTTAACTTACCTCTTTTAAAGTAGTATTTTATAAAAATAGTTAAATATAAATACTAAGCGGCTTATAAAAGATCTATATAAACTATTAAGTATAGTTAGTAAAGTTAAGCTCTCCCTTTTTTATAAGATCGTAGGCCTTAAGGACTTATTAAAAATACTACTTATTACTCGTACTTAATAAGGTTAGATACCTTAGGGATCTTTTCTTTTATAGCTTCTCGGTACACTATTTTATAATTACCTAGGTATTATTTTTCGTAGTTTAATTACGTTAATTTAATAATTATCGCTCACTAGTAATTCCTTTTACTAATTCGGCTAGTTAATTTCTAATCGCGGGCTAGCCTTAGTAAAGTTATTTAGTAAAAAAGCTACTTAAAGTAATAGTAAAATACTAGTCGCTTAAGCGGTTTTATTAATTAATATAGTTTTAATATAATAAATATTAACCTCTCGTAGGTAGTAAAGGACTACGATTACTTAATTCCGTGCGGTATTCGAGAATCGCCTCTTTTTCGTTATTTTTATAAGGTTAATTAGTATAAATCTCCTATTCTATATAGTATTAAGAGGTCATCTCTTTTATATAACGAGATACCTTACCGATCTATAATAATAGAATTTAATTACTAATTAGTATAAGTTTCTTTATTATAAAGGAATTAGTTCGAACCGTAGGTTAACGAAGAGATTAATTTAACTATATAAATTTTTATATAAGTATAAAAGGGAGGTTCTAACCGCAAGTTGGGCTAGCTATAATAATCCTAAATAGGGCCCCTAATTAGCCCCTGCGCGATCGACTATATGCCGCGGTCGAATTAGACTTCCGATCTGACAATAATAGAGGTCGGTTATAATAGTTAGCCGTAATAGTTAGTTATAATAGTTAGTTATAATAGTTAGGGGTAGCCTTCCTTAACTATAGAGGTTCTAAACTTTAATAACGACGTAGAGGCTTTTAAAAAAAGGGCTAAATAGGCTAATATTTACTACATAGAGCTTATAAAAATTCTTTTTATCTTTATCGTTTTTAATATTACCTAAAGCTACTCTCTATTAAAACTAAACAAATTTACTAAATAAATCTACTAAATAAACTTACTAAATAAACTTACTAAATAAATCTATTAATATATAAACTACTACCTCGATAAGAACTTACTCTCTTAGTATATAGTTAGTAATTAATAAGTTAAAAATACCCGTTAATAAGTCTACCCCTCTCGAGCTAGGCACTCTCTTTAGCTAGCTTAACGCTATAGCTATCGTAACTGATATAAGTATACTTAAGAAGTAGTAAAGTACTTTTTAATAATACGGAATTTAGCTAAGTAATATTATAAGTACTATAAATAGCTAGGCTAGTACGGATATTAAGATTTAGTATATTAATATTAGCTTAGTTATAATAACTATAATAAGTAAGTTAGAGATATATAGGATTAGGATAATAAATAAGCGCCTTAAATAGCTCTTATAGGGCCCCCTAAATAAAAATAATACTTATATAAAAGAAGAGATAATAATAAACTTAGCTACTTATATAGGCTAGTACTAAGAGGTCCTATACGTATTAAAGTAAGTAAAGCTCGCCTTATAAACGACTAGAACTTAGGAGGACTTTACGTAGTAAAAGGTTAGGAGCTATTAATAAAAGGGAGATAATAGTTAAGTTAGTTAACTATTATTTTAGTTAGTAATTAAGTATAGAGCGTAATATACTTAGTTTTCCTTAATACGTAATATACGGTACGGCCCTAGTAGATTGCTCCGTCGAGGGGACTACGACTTCTATATTAACTAACTATTACTAGTTATATTAATATATAATCCTTATTCCTTAATTCTTATATATATAAACGACCCCTTTAGTATTATAAAAATATTAATAAATAATACCCTAAGTTTATTAAATATTAAGTTTATAAAAAAAGAGAATAAAAAGTTCTATAAGGCTAGATTTATAACTAAACTAAAAAAGATCTTTATATTAAAGTCATTATTAGCGTTTAATAAAGGGATTTTAATAATTAAAGAGGATAATATAGTATTTTAGTAAAAAGAGTAAAGTAAAAGAATTACCCTCGTTAACTTAAAATTTACTAATTATAAGAAGTAATATAGGGCTAAGCTCGCTTAAAAGGCTTATATTACGGGTATTTATTAACCTAAAACTACTTTTAATTATACTAAAGCTGCGTAGGTTATAAAGCTTATAGAGAGTAATTGAATACTCTTAATTAATAATTATAATAATAATAAAAGAACTAAAACTAAAGTCTTGTTTACTAACTTATTAAACTTATTTTAGCGAGGCTTTAGGTATTTATTAACGAGTTATTTATAAATAATAACGACCTAAGTTTATATAGTGCTTTTTTTCTAGCTTTATAGGCGTAAAAGATCGACCTTAACGGGATTACGCTTTTTAAAAAAATTATATAATACGGTATACTTTTTAACTATATAATACGCGTAATGTGTTCTAAGTACGCGCTTTATATAATATAATAATTTTAATACGAAAACTACTATATAATTTAGGATAAGTAAGCTGCCCTTTATATAGCGGCGCTAGCTAAAAAGGTTAATAATAAAAGTTAGTTATAAAGGTTAGAAGCGGCCCTTAACCGTAGAGGTTCTAAACTTTAATAGCGACGTAGAGGTATTTAAAAAAAGGGCTGAAAGGGCTAATATTTAGCTACTTTTTAGAGCTCGTAAAGATTCTTTTTATTTTTATAACTTTTAATATTACTTAAAGCTCTATTTAAACTAAATAAATTAATTAAATAAACTTATTAAACGAACTTATTAATATATAAACTACTACTTTATTAAAAATGCCCCTCGATAGGTCCCCCCCTCTAGGGCTTAATAAATTAGGCCCCCTCGACGCCCTACCTATCGTAGCTAATATAAGTATACTTAAGGAGTAGCGTAATACTTTTTTAATAACATAAAATCTAGCTAAGTAATAGTACGAATATTATAAGTAACTAGGTTAGTATAAATATTAAGATTTAGTATATTAACGTTAGTTTAGAAATTATACTTCATAAAGCTAAGAATCCCTTTAATACGGGCTATATTATAAACGTAAGGGAATATATAAAGGGCCCCTTAATTTTTAATAAAAAGGAGTATATAATATAGGATTTAGCTACTTACACAGACTAATACTAAGAGGTCTTATATATATTAAAATAGGTATAGCTTGCTCTCTAAATAGCTAGAACTTAGAGGACTATAGTAAAAGGTCCGGAGCTATTTTAATTAGTAATTAAGTATAGAGCGTAATATACTTAGCTTTCTTTAATACGTAATATACGGTACGGCCCCGGCGGATTGCTCCGTCGGGGAGGACCTAATTTTATAATAAAAGTATATTACTATCCTCGCTAATAAGAACCTTAATAAGGACGAACTTATAATCTAAAGTAATATTATTTATTATTTATTAATAAAAAATAAGCGAGTTATACGTAACGTACTCGTATTTAAAATTTATAATATAATTAACGGCGTTAACCTCGTTTATATAATTTTAATTATACTTAAGAAAATCATAAATTGACTTAACTTTTTTATAATCCCTATGATCGTTTATACTAATTCGTACTTACTATACGAGTACCTCGTTAAGCTAAGTATTATAAAAAAAAAGAGGTTTATAATAAATATTATAGCCCTTAGGTAGTCGTACGAATAATAAAAAATCCTCAAAATCCGTTAAATTAATAACAATAATAACCTTACTAACGCTTTTATAAGAATAGTACTTAATAAGGAGTTAAAGTAATTTATTAATAAAAAAAGAGTAATAATATAAATAAAAAAATAGGTTATATAAAAAGAATTAAAAAAAGAGTAAAAGGAGATAACTTAGTAAAAGGGCCCGAGGTTAAATTAAACCTCTAATTATAATAATAATAATAGTAGTAACTTAATTAATAAAAAAAAAAGAGTTAATATTAAATTAAAAGTCTAATTTAACCTCGGTATATAACTAAGGCTACGTAGGGGCTAATAAGGGGTTTTATTTATAATTATTATAAACTACTTAACTTATAGTTAGAACCTCCTTTTTATACTTTATATAGTATATTAGAATAGTTTAATTAACCTACTTCGTTAACCTACGGTTCGAACTAATCGACCACTATCCCTATAATAATAATACTAATAGGAGGCAATAATCCCATGTTATCGATGCAGCAGCTCTCGCAGCAAAAGTAAACCTACAGGACCTGTCGCACCAAGTACAAGAATCTTGATGCCAGTCATGTTGGGTATGCGAACTACGAACGGAATTTCGATTTAAGGGAAACACTAACAAGGGCAGCTGGATGCCAGTAACTCCACGATCCAGCCTTGACTTCAGCTTTTTCTATCACGTACGAAGCCTGTTCCAGTGTATCTCATCGTTTCAGCAGTTTGTCAACATTTATCAGCCGTATTAGTTATCGAGTGCCAACGCTGAAGGTAATCCGGTGGCTTACTTAAGTTACTTCTGTATTGCGGAATCAAATGACAATTTCAGTCCGCCGCCCCCACTGTCAGTAATTAATGCAATGCTATGCTACTCACCGGTCACTTATCCTATCTTATTGTATCGACAACTATCCATGATTTCTCGGCTATCCAACAGCATTACCTTAGTCTCCGCTTATGCGCACAGATGATCAAGCAGTCCTGCCGCAAGTGGATACTTGAACATGGCAAGAGCAAAGAGTAAAGTTGAAATATCGCAGTCTAGCATTTTCCAGAGACTCCGCAGCGTTGAGTAAGGTAGCCTCATAGAAGCCTCACCTGCGGGACCAGTTTCTAATTCCGCAATCAATTCGAATCCTCGTATTGTGGATGAAATCATCTAGTTAACCTGAGCATCACGCAACCAGCCTTCCTCCGTTAAGTAATGAATCTTGACAGCTAGTTTAACCTATTCCACTATGGCAGGTAAGACCCGATCGCGATAGCTAGGATTATTCCCACGACTTTTCTCACGGGAGAAAGATAGCTATCGAGAAGCGAGTCTCGTAACAATGAACCATTCTAGTCAAGATCGACCGGCCCGGTATAGATCTTTTAGCGGGCGTTACAAGAGAAATTAGATAAGTACCAGATGCGTGCATCATGATGTAGAGCAGAATGTCACCATATTATTGATCTTCGACCTGATCCCTCTTGTTGGCCCTCCGTTCGCCTCTGCAATCCACACCATGTACATTCCTGCAGGGCCATTGGTCTGTGTCCTCAACCCCATATGGTATGTTGGCCCAAACTCCAACAGGTCTCCTGTCGGTACCTTAGGGTAGAAAGATAGCATAGTGAGAGGAAATGAAAAGGAATGGGGTTGAATATTACATAAACTGTGGTACTGCAAAAAACACCCTTACAATCTCGCCAGAGGACGAATATCCCAGGCGACCGCGAATGCTGCGGGATCCTTTGGTTTGAGGTTGTTGTTTATGGAAACGACAACCTTGAACGTCTTTCCAGGGACATTCTCCCAAATAATCTTCTCAACATTGTCTGTAATAGCACTGTAAGTATGCAAATAGTGGGATAGCATTAGATTTCGCTTACTAGTGTGGTCGAGCCCGGAGCTCTTGCCCATATTGCCGTGTCGCTCAGACCCAGCTGAGAAAACATACAGGTTGATATCATTCTGCAGTTCCCCAAAGATGGACGCTGGATCGGGATATGCGAGAGACACGACCAGACGGTTTCTACCAGAAGGAACAGGTATCTCCGGACTGACCCATCTCCTGGCTGCCGTTGGGATCTGTCGCAAAGGGGGCACGTCGAATTGGGTGGCTTCAAAGGCGTTACCGCCCTCCATGAACGATGACTGTCTGATCATAGCGATAGAACTGTCAATGTCAACACGTCCAAAACCCTGTTCATAGTCGTAGCCGACGCCAAGACCCAGACTCTCGGAATAATTGACGGCGCCGTTGATAAGTAAGGCTTTCACTAGGGCTGCGCTTGGGTTCTGCTTGCCTCCCTCTTGTAATGCCTCACGTAGCAAAGCGACACAGCCTGCAACTAGTGGTGTCGACATACTTGTACCAGAGGCATAAATCCAATCGTTGTCCTCCGAAATTCTCCATGTGTTCTTCTTGCGAGATTGTGCACTCAAGGCTCTCGAGGCTGCTGAAAGGACAGCAACACCTGGTGCAACAATATCTGGCTTGATACGACCTACTACGGGTGTCGTTTTGTCGGCTTCGTCCACATGCGGCGATCTACGTAGGGTTGGCCCGCGGCTACTGAAAACTGCAGTTTCGTTGACCTGTGTTCCGAGATTTCCAACGTCTTGAACCTTGATAAAATTCTGCCCATCATTTTGTCGCGTTGAGCCTGTCGATCCGACAGTGATGCAATTCTTGGCAACAGCAGCGGCTCCTATCTGGCTTTTGTATTCATTTTCTTCGCCGTTATTACCGGCTGCCATTAACACAATGATGTCTTGGTGATCATGGACGAAACCGTCGATGGCATTCGCTTGGGTTTCATAGCCCAACTGACCTGTTTCGTTATCCCACTTCTTACCCCACGAATTATTATGGATCCGGAATCCTAGGTCATATGGCTTTTTGAAAAGCTGCGCGGCCAGATCCAATGGCTTCTCCATCTTCCAGTACCTCCCTGCGGGCTTATATAACATCAAGGACTGGACCATAAGAGTAGCGGCAGGCGCCGTTCCTCTGACTTTGATTGTAACCGCGCCGTTCTCGGGCTCCTTGATTGTGTAAATACCGCTTCCGCAGATGGATGCACACACATGAGTGCCATGACCTTCTTCGTCCATGAACTTCTCAAATGTGAAGTTCCGGTCTTTGGGGTCGTTGGGCCAGACGGAGTCTAGGTGCTGAACACGTCTATAAAGTGCTGGGTGAACTTTAACGCCAGGCTCGCTATTTGTAAGTTTCCCTCT
The DNA here is from genome assembly GCA_030869315.1 of Colletotrichum cuscutae. Taxonomy (NCBI): domain Eukaryota; kingdom Fungi; phylum Ascomycota; class Sordariomycetes; order Glomerellales; family Glomerellaceae; genus Colletotrichum; species Colletotrichum cuscutae. The sequence continues at coordinate 40,864 of MPDP01000049.1, read as the reverse complement.
TATAGGGGAATTAGTTCGAACCGTGGGTTGACGAAGAGATTAATTTAACTATATGAATTTCTATATATTATAAAAAAAGGAGGTTCTAACCGCAGGTTAGGCTAGCTATAATAATCCTAAATAGGGCCCCTAATTAGCCCCTATACAATCGACTATATACCGCGGTTAAATTAAACTTCCGATCTAATATTAACTTTTTCTTTTTTTTATTAATTAAATTACTACGGTTAGAGGTATAATTCGACCTCGGGCCTATTTACTAAGTTATCTCTTTTTCTCTCTTTTCTCTATTCTTTTTATATAACCTATTTTTTTATTTATATATTAACTTTTCTGCTATTTATAAATTATTCTAATCCTTTATTAAGTACTACTTTTATAAAAGTATTAACGAGGTTATTATTATTATTAATCTAACAAATCTTAAGGATTTTGCGCTTTTTATATAATTACCTAAAGATTATAATATTAATTATAAGCCTCTTTTCTTTCGTAGTCCCTAATTTAATAAGATATTTATATAGTAAGTAAGAATCTATATAAATAATTATTAAGATTAGTAAAAGGCTAAGTTAATTAGTAATTCTCTTTAGTATTATTAAAATTGCATAAGTAAGGTTAACGCCGTTAACTATACTATAGATTTTTAATACTAATATACTTCTTATTACTTACTTATTTTTAGTTAATAAGTAGTAGATTATATTATTATATATTATAAATTCGCTCTTACTTATACTCTCATTAGTGAGAATAATAATATACTTTAATTATAAAATAAGATCCTTATTATTTATAAATAAGCTATTTATAAATACGTAGAGCTTATTAGTTACGAGGTCGATTAAGTAATAAACGAGACCTCGATCGAGATTCGAGTACTACTACTTAAGCTATTTATTAAGTACTTTAATATCTTATTTATTTAGTTCTATAGCCTATATTACTCTAGTATAGTTAAAAATTACCTCGGGGTAGTATATATTTATAATATATACCCCTTACGTAAGCTTAGCTTTATATTACTTTTTAATATTAATTATATTTAGATCGATAAGGCTAATTTTTTTACTTTACCCCTTTTACTAAAAGATAATAGTTTCCCCCTTAATTATAAAAATCCTATTATTAAATATTAATAAGTTATTCGTTATAAGGACCTCTTTTAGCTTTATTATAAAGCCCGCTTTTTAGAACTTCTTATCCTTTTTTTTTATAAAGTTAATATTAAATAGGCCTAATATATTATCGGTCTATATTTTAATAATTCTAAATTAGTTACCTACGTACTTAGATACTAATAAGTATAGGTCATATATAAATATAATTATTAATAATTAATTAATATAAAAGTCGTAGTAAGTGGCCTACTAATAAGTACCCGATTTTACGAGCTTATATAGTAGTTTAAGTACTTTAATAATTATGCTTTTTAGGTACTTACTAGCTATTTCCTTCGGTAGATAGGCTAGGATTTTCCTTATAAGCCCTGTGGCTAATTGGGTATATGCCTAAGTAATATTACGGCTCTAAATCTCGTACCCCTTTTTTTATAGCAATACTATTAGTACTATTATTAATTATTAGCTATAGCGCTGTACTGTGGGCGATTATGTAAGTAGCGTTACTTTTTTAATATTACCGTACCCCTAAATTACATATTTAGACTTCTCATACGGCTAGGGTATTCTTTTCTTTTTAATTTTACGAACTATTTATAATTTAAATATACGTAAGTTTATATACTTCTCTAGGTCGTAAAAAATAAATTAATAGACCCCTTAATTACGAAAAGTATTTATTTTAATTAGATCTAATTCCTTATATAGCTTTTTAGTAGTTATAATTACGCCTTTTTTACGTAGTTTGACTATTAGCTCGAAATCGGCTTTTTTTTTATTATATAAAAAGTGTTAATTACCTTATTATTAGTAATAAATTACTACGTTAGTGCTTACTATCGTGGTCTTCCGTAACGTCTTATTAGTAGTATTAGTATTTTTTTAGCGATTTCTTTTTCCTCGTCGTTTATTAATACTACTAAAACGATTTTATTAAGGATAATTTCTTATACCTTTACCGCGGGTTATATATTTTCCCCTAGCTCTTCTTCTTTTTATAAATTAGAAATTATTTTACTAAGATCTATATAATATAGTTTTATTATTATAATTAATACCTCGAGGGGTTAGTTATGATCCCTTATAACTACGTAAGATCGCTTATTAATAAAAATTAATTTATATAGCCTAGCCTACTATTAAGTAATTTTATACTATATTTATATATTTAAATTTAGTAATATATCTAAATTACCCCCTATATTAAGCTTATTATATATAGTAATTACCTCGTTAACTTACTTTCTTATACTTACTTCGCATAGTACCCGTATTATTTTTTTAATTACTTGGGCTCGTTAGCTTATATTTAATAATAATAGCGAGGCTAAGGTCGTTTTTAAATATACTCTAAATACGAGAAGCGTTATTATAAGCCCGTAAAGCCCTATAGTATTATTATAATATTTAAGTACTATCTAGAAGTATTTATTATTAATAAAATCTAGATTTTTTTTTTAATAATCCTAAACGCCCTTTTTAGCTACTAGTGTGCCCTTTCTACTTTTCTAATACTATAGTACGCTTTAATAAGCACGACTTTTAGCTATATACTATAGGCCGTTATATTCTTTCTAAATTCTATTAATTTAAAGCTAGTACTAGCGTTAGTTCTAATACCGTTTAGCGGTCCTTAGTATATATTAATCTAGCTTTTTTATAAGGCTACTTATACTATTTTTATTTATAAATCCTAGAGAAATTACCCTACCTAAAAGGATATAGTTTTATTAATTACGTATAGGGCTAGCCGATTATTTAAGTAGAGGATATTAATAATAATTTCCTAATTAAAGTTAAGCTTATTACGTAATTTAAATTTAAACTTGCGTAGGCTCTGCGTATTTATTTAGTATTAGTAGTATACTTTTATTAGCTACTCTAGCGCCCCTATTTTAATATTATTATTACCTCATTATTTTAAAAAGTTATATAGCCTCGTAACTAATGGGTAGCTAAATCTTTAGTATAATTATTTAAGCTTACTTTTTATTAAGTAATTAATTAACTTTGTGTTATTAATAAGCTTTATAAACGCGTACCCCTATTATTATTTAACTATCTCGAAGTGCTTATTACTAGAGATCCTTTTCTTTATATTATCGAATATAATACTTAGTCAATCTATATTTTTTAAATATAGTAGAAATAGTATATTAATAAGTAAAATATAAAAGGTTATTGTTCTGAAGTACGTCTCGACTTTTATTATACCTAGGGTAACGATTTCCTTATCTAGGCCAAAACTAATCCTTATAATACTTATTATTAATATATTAAGTATTATTAGCGCGATCCTCTATAGCGTTTAGAATTGCCCTTTTTTTTTATTAACTATTATAATACCTTAGTATCTAGGATAATTCCTTAAAAAGTTTTTAGGCTATACTTTTTATTCGTATAGAATATTTATATAAGCTTAGTATTTGAGTAATCTAAGTAGTATAAAAAGGACCCCCTTAATTACTATTATAATTACTTAGTACTTAATTTTTTTTTAGGTATTAAGAGAGGTGAATTTAGTATTATTAAATTTAGCGGGCCGGATTATAATTTACCCCCTTTACCCCTCTTTATACCCATTATCTAGGGGACTTTTCCTTATTATTTATAAATAAAAGCCTACTTATTAAGAGCTTTTATTACTTTTTACTCGTTTATTTTTATATATTTTTTAGAGACTAACGGGGTAAAAAAAGAGTAGTTAATATTATTAATTTTATTATAATCTAATTTATTAGTATAGGGTGTGAGGTCTTTTTTATTTTTTAAGTTTCTTAGTAAATACTTTAGGCCGTTAATTTAGTTATTTATACTAGGTTCTATGCCTCCGGATGTGCCCTTATATATAACGAGGAATTAGTTAAATCGATTAGGGCTGGTTTTGCTTTTTATTACCCTCGACTTTTAATATTATTCGTACGATTTAGTATATTCTTTTTTAGAGTAGTTACTTAATTAATATTTATTTCTTTTATAAATAAAGTACTATTTATTATATTACCCTATTCGCGGGTTAAATCTTTACTTATTTAATAAATCTGGGCTTCCCTGTTAGTAATTACTATACTTAGTTTTTTTTTTTTTTTTATTATATATTTAATTAACCTAGTGTTATTAATGAGAGTTACTATACGCTTAGAGGTAGGTTTAGTATAGTATTCTTATTTTAATATTAAAACTAGATCTTAGCCTTAAGAAGAGCGTCTTATAGTCTTTAGGTATTTAATATAGGGTTATTTTTACTTTTAGTACGCGTTAAATTATAGTATAGAGATATCTAACTTTCTACTTATTAATCCTCTTATTTAGCTAGGTTTTTATTAGCTTATTAATTTAATTAATAAGCTCTTTAAGGATTTTTATTCGTAATTTACTTTTTATTATCTTAGCTATAAATATAAAAAAAATTACTTATAGCTCGGATAGGAGCTCTAGATTCTTATTATAAGTCTCAAAGCGGCTTTAGATTATATTAATAATACTAAGAAAGTTATTTTAATTAAGATTATATACTACTTCGTAATAGTAATTAGAGGCTTTATTTATAAGTACGATATTAATTACTAAATAGTATTAATATTCCCTAATCCTAACCTTTTTATAGTAATTATAAAATATTATTAGGGTTTTTTATAAGACCTTATACTTCTCTTTAGAATATAATTTTTTTTTAAAAAGATCTTTTTAAAGTTTATAAATTGCTTCGTATTTACTATTAGATTTTTAGTATTTATATACGATCCCTACGTTACTACGTACTATTAGTAACTTCGGGTCGTTTATTTCCTTTTTTATTAACTAATTAGCGCTAAATTTTATATTAATAGTAGTAACGAGCTATAGATCGAAATAGGTAGAATTATTAATTATCGTACTTCTAATACTATATTTTACCTCTATATATCTTTTTATAACAATAAATTATTATTAATAATTATAAAGAGGAAATTTACGTCGTTTACCTTTTTTTTAAATTTATTAAAATAATTATACGCCCTATTAACTTATACCTAGTTCTATAATATAAATTCCTCTTTTATAATCGTTATTACTAAGATTTTATATAGTTTTTATAATTATAATTATATTAATAATACCCCTCGTCCGTAGAGGAATTTATTAACTATTTTTACGATTCCTAGGCTTGTGCTTATAAACTATTTATTTAGTTAGTAGCTAAGGTTGTCTACGATTTTATAAAATAGGGGTTGCCCTTATAGCCCCTTTTTTTTATAGACCTTAGTTAAATAGATTAATACCGCGTTAATTTACTTATTATTAAGTTAATTTATAATCTTATATATTTACGTTCCTTAATAGTCCGGGTTAATATTTACTTATTTATAAGGGATTAGGATTCTATTTAGGATTAGGTTTTTTTTTTTTTTTTCTTTTTTATACTAACTCGCTAGGGGTTATACTCTGGCCTATGCTCGTATTAATAGTTATTAGCGTGTTTAATCTTAATAAGGATATATTTAATTTATATATTAGTTATAATAAGCTTATACTTTTATTACTTAACGAATTTATTAAGGTTTAAGAGATTCTTACTTCTTTTTACTATCTCGCTACTACTCTCGTTTTTACTATTTTTAATAACTACTATTACTTTTCTAAATCGCTAGCTATTATACTTACTAGGACCTCCTTTTTATTTAGGATAATAGGGTAGGTTTTAATAGCCCTTTTTTTTAATAGTAATAGTAGATGTTTATATTACCGTAGGAAGATATAGTAATTAGTCTTATAATTTTTATTAGTTATTAATTTCCGTTATTTTATATACTTTTAGCTTACTAAGCCTCGTGCTCTTTATAACCTCTAAATAGCTTCCTTCTTTAACCTATCTTTTTTAGAGTAGTATTTTATAAAAATAGTTAAATATAGATATTAAGTAGCTCGTAGAGGATCTATATAAGCTATTAAGTACGGTTAGCGAAGTTAAGCCCCCCCCTTTTTTTCTATAAAATTGCGGGCTTTAAGGACTTATTAAAGATATTATTTATTATTTATACTCGGTGGGGTTAAATACTTTAGGGATCTTTTTTTTTGTGGCCTTTTAGTACTCTATTTTATAGTTTCTTAGGTATTATTTTTTGTAGTTTAATTGCGCTAATCTAGTAATTATTACTTATTAATAATTTTTTTTACTAATTTAGCTAGTTAATTTCTAATCGTAGGCTGGCTATAGTAAAGGTATTTAGTAGAAAAGCTGTTTAAGGTAATAGCGAAATACTAGTTACTTAAGTAGTTTTATTAATTAACGTGGTTTAATATAATAGACGTTAACCTTTTGTTAGTAATAAAGGACTATAATTGCTTAATTCTATATAGTATTTAAGAATTACCTTTTTTTTTATTATTTCTATAAGGTTAATTAGTACGAATTTCCTATTTTATATAGTATTAGGAGGTCGTCTTTTTTGCGTAGCGAGATACTTTACCGATTTATAATAGTAGAATTTAATTACTAATTAGTATAAGTTTCTTTTTTATAGGGGAATTAGTTCGAACTGTAGGTTGACGAAGAGATTAATTTAATTATATGAATTTCTGTGTGTTTTAAAAAAAGGAGGTTCTAACTGTAGGTTAGGCTGGCTATAATAATCCTAAATAGGGCCCCTAATTGGCCCCTGCGCGATCGACTGTATGCTGCGGTCGAATTGGACTTCCGATCCGACACTATTTGACCTTCCCAGGTCGAAGCCAGTGTCTGCAACGCAAATACGTTGGTTAGCCCCTTCGTAGGAGCTTGACAAGGTCAAGAGATCGACATTGAGGATTGCGCGCGCCTCGTTGTTGAGCACCCCCACTGGCCGCACCTCCTCAATTCTGCTAATACTATCAAGTTTCGCAATCTCTGAGAGGTCATCTTGGTGCACGGTGACTCTGATAATTGAAGGTGAGATTTGAAGATCTTGTAAATCTACTCTGGCTTTCTGTGCGATTGATGTTGCCAGGTTGTTGGCGTTGACGTTGGGGCTCTTATGAAGGATACAGTCTACCTCATAGCGAGTCTTTTTGTTGTCCCTCTCTATAAGTTCCTTGAGAGTCACGGTGGTTTTGAGGTCGGGCAAATATCTGATACAGTTAGCGATTATTACTCTGCAATGTTAATGACTACTCACGGAATCACACTCTTGACAGCGGCCATAGCCCGAATGGCACTGAGGTCTTTGGGCTCATATCGACATAGGTAGGTGTTGCGCGAGACATATTCCAGGATTTTGACTTTACTGTCCTCCAGTTTCTGCTTTTGACCAGGGGTCAAGTCACTGTGACCCTGGATAAGGATAAAATTGGTGCTCTCTGCATCCTTTGGCACGCTATCAGGCGAATTTACGAGATTGGCCGTGCTGCCGTTGATTTGAATAGTAGCCATCTTCGTATGAAATGAAAAATCGTTCCTGAAGAAAGTGGAAAGAGGATGTCGAAGCGGAGTGAAGTAACCCTGTGATGGAAGACGGCAGTTGTAAGTGAAGGGAATGGAGAGGAAGAGACCCTGCCGAAGCTGAGCAACCAGCATTAGGTGGCTTTGCGGGTCGCACTCTCCCTTGTAGGCGCTAATACGGTGGGAATTGACCAACGGCAAAATGTGTGGTTGCCAATGCCAGCTCAGAGGGCTGAGTACGCATTGTGATCGAAACAACAGCTGAATACCAGGGTTAGGTCTAGAACGTAGGTGGCAGCCTGGGATTTGCAGGACTAGAGGCAATAGCCTGAGACAATGGACATGGCCTAGCCGATTCTGGCCCATGTACTTACTTGTGCAGAAGCGCCTCGGATGGGTAACCCTAAGCCAAAGCAGAGGGGGAGAATCTTAACCAAAGCAAGTCGATGGTTATTGCCACGAACAGTAAACGGAAGCAATCCCCATAGTGAGTGAATGCATGGTACAGGCTAGTTTTTCAAGTCAAACACAGTAGATTACTGACATCAATCTTGAACGTTGGTTAAAAGCGTAATTCAAGCAAATAATCTCGAAATATCCATAAGGTCTAAATCCTTTTACAGCACGGATTAAGCTACTATAGAACCTTGTTGTTGACTAGACTTTCCTGACCTGACAGCGCGAACACTTCTGTATCAAAAAACCGTCTCACTCCATCATCGCCCTCCCATTTCTTGCCCTCCAGCTTCTTTTCTACTAGAACCTTACACCTATCAACGGCGTCACGACAACCAATCAAGTTATTCCACTGTTCTAGATTATCTAAATGCTCCGGATCCGGAATACGATCGAAAAAGTGGTCGTAATGCTTGTGTGAAACACTGTCTTGGCCATAATAAGTGTGGAAGATCTGAATGGGCCCCCAACGATCTATAGTGCCGTCTTTAAATTTGAGGGGATCTGGAGAAGAAATGTAAGCAGTAGGAACTGGATGGACCTAATCAGAATCCTTACCGTCTGATACTCTGTCTTTCTCGTTCAGTAGTTCACGCTTTGCATGGCCAATAGCATACGAATCTTGGATAACATGGAACATACTGCCGAGTGCGCGTCGCCCGATGTCAAGGCCCTTGAACTTGGAGTCCTTGGACAATAGAAAGGCAAGAGACAGCCAGTTTGGCGGGAGAGAATCGTCAGGAAACAAAACGCCAAGAGGTGACTGTGACACCACAGTGCTGGGGGTAATCTTGTCATCTTCACCAGTTGCCAGCTTATACATAACTTCCATCCAGGTCATGATATTTGCTTTTGTGACTTCAGGCTCCTCATCTCTGTCAGATGCCATACAGTGAAGAAACTGAAGGTCACCATAGTGTGAGCGACCGGTAACATTTTTCATCCTAGTGAAGCCGAGGTTGTTTGGGTTCCACTCTTTTTCCGCTGACTTGAACTTCAGTGCCCAGTCAAAGCCGAGTGTGTATGAATGATTTGAGTCGTGAGTGTCTGAAAAGAGTTGATAATCAGGATCGTCATTCCACACTGCTCCGCGAATGTGCTCCCAGTCGTCGTTGGTGGCGCTCTCAAGAGTTGTGCCCTGTGGGGTCCCAGATTTGCTGCTGATTAGAGCAGACAAAGTGAGAGACTCATGGAATGGTTTGCCGATGATCCCATTCCAAAGTCCTCCACTGACTGACATTTGGGGGGCGACCTCTTTCCCAGCTTGGCCACTGGTGTCTGCATTTTCGTGATCTGTTGAGGTTGCCATGGTTGGTATTCGCCGCTAGAATCTTTTGCTGAGGGAAGAAGCTGAAAAGACAAGTTTAACGTGCAAATGCGTATACTACAATTCACAGCCTATATAACTAATTGCTCTGGGCTGTAAGCACGCTAGAACCAGCTATGGTAGTCTAGACACTCCGAAAGCGGGGTGGGCGTCGTGCGAGTGCATGGGAGTCCATTCACGACCAGGGTGCAGGTCATTATCTTTCAGCTGACTTCGCCTGAGGCTGCTAATGTCCCAGCCCCCAGTCTATCTAGAGCCCTTCCCCAATCCTGCTTTGAAGTTGTGCTGCGGATCATCCGTCGTGATCGCGATAGCCAAGGAGAGTGGTAGGAAGGCCCTGGTCAAGAAATAGATGTGATTCCTGTGCCTCAAAGATCGAATAGTCAACACTACTAAGTGACTGAGGTGTTGCGAAACAGCTTGCGCGGGCAAAACTCCACTAGAGTGGCGGGCTGAAAGCGGAGCGACCGTAAGCGCGAGTCTCGACCCAGTAGCCCCATGTCAGGACCGTCCCGCCCGCCACATCCCGGGGCACTAACCTATCGGACAACACTAGTTGATGTATCTAGACAAACCACCGTTCAAACTAAGCCAAATGTAACAGCGCTGTAGTATGTATCATTGTGGCATTGTGCCATAATCAGGTGCAGTGGTATAATAGGTAATCAAGATAATTGGCTCAGATGGATATGTCAAGAAGCACAGCTGGCAGAGACTAAGACTGTACATCCCCGCTTAATCAGGTGAGAGCCTGGGTTCAAAGCTGCTAGTGAAACTATTGATGCAGAAGCTGCCTCTTCGCATCCCAGCTGATCTCTTACCCTCACATACAGCTGAGTTCGTGTATTTTCAGGTCGTTCAAGCCATGCTGTTAATGACGAGCTGTACTCAAGTGAAGACCCCTGATCCACCTTGTAGTGATGTGATAGGTATAGCAGCCACCAGAGTAACGGCATATGGCTTGGAAGTTTCGCGAGAGCCAGCTTACGTTGTCTCACGGCTTCTCCGAGTCCTCCTATCATGGCCTGCTGTATGTGTCGAAGCAGTGACTAGAAAGTTTTCTACCCCTCAATGAACGAGCGGTTCACGTTACGTATAAAAGGCAGCAGGATTCGGCTCTCTAATAGAATTTGATTGTTATCGAGAAGCACTTCTTCAGCTATAGATACCTCCACTATAAAAATAAGCACCTTTATGTAAACCTTATTGTTAGTATCCCTATTATAGGGTAATTAGTTCGAACCGTAGGTTAACGAAGAGATTAATTAAACTATATAAATTTTTATATAAGTATAAAAAGGAGGTTCTAACTATAAGTTAGGTAGGCTACGATAATTATAAGTAGGGGCTATAATTAGCCCCTATACGGGCTACTATACGCTAAGGTCGAATTAGATTTTTAATTTAATACTAACTTTCTCTTTTTTTTATGATTTAATTACTACGGTTAGAGGTATAATTCGACCTTAAGCCCGTTTACTAAGTTATCTCTTTTTCCCCTTTTTTCTTACTCTTTTTATATAACCTATCTTTTTATTTATATATTAACTTTTTTATTATTTATAAATTACTCTAGCCCCTTATTAAGTACTACTTTTATAAAAGCGTTAGTAAGGTTATTATTACTATTAATTTAACGGATTTTAAAAATCTTACGCCTTTTATACAATTACCTAAGGGTTATAATATTAATTATAAACCTCTTTTCCTTCGTAGTCTCTAATTTAATAAGATATTCGTATAGTAAGTAAGAATTAGTATAAATAACCGTTAAGATTAGTAAAAAGTTAAGTTAATTAGTAATCCTCCTTAGTATTATTAAAATCGCATAGGTAAGGTTAACGCCGTTAACTATACTATAGACTTCTAATATAAGTATATTTCTTATTACTTATTTATTTTTAGTTAATAAATAATAAATTATATTATTATATATTATAAATTCGCTTTTACTTATACTCTCGTTAGCTAGGATAATAATATACCCTAATTATAAAATAAAGTCCTCGTTATTTATAAATAAGCTATTAATAAGAAAGTAGAGCTTATTAACTACGAGGTCGATTAGGTAGTAAATAAAGCCTTAATTAAAGTTCGATTATTATTATTTAAGCTACTTATTAAGTACCTCGATATCTTATTCGTTTAGTTCTATAGCCTATATTACTCTAGCGTAGTTAAAAGTTACTTTAAGTTAGTAAATACTTATAATATATACCTCTTACGCGAACTTAACTTTATACTATTTATTAATATTAATTACGTTCGGATTAACGAGGGTAATTTTCTTATCCTACCCCTTTTACTAAAAAATAATAGTTTTTCCCTTAATTATAAAAATCTTATTATTAAACATTAGTAAGTTATTTATTATAAGAACCTCTTTTAATTTCGCTACGAATCTCGCTTTCTAAAGCTCCTTATCCTCTTTTTTTATAAAGTTAATATTAAATAAGCTTAAATATCGTCGGTCTATATTTTAATAATTCTAAATTAATTACTTATGTACTTAAAGATTAGTAAGTACGGATCGTATATAAAAATAACTATTAATAATTAGTTAATATAAAAATCGTAGTATATAACTTATTAATAAGTGCCCGATTCTGCGAGCCTATATAATAGTTTAAGTACTTTAATAATCGTGCTTTTTAAGTACTTGATAGCTATTTCCTTCGGTAAGTAGGCTAGGATTTTTTTTATAAGCCTTATAGCTAATTAAGTATAGGCCTAGGTAATATCGTAGTTCTAAATCTCGTATCCCTTTTTCTATAGTAATACTATTAGTACTATTATTAGCCGTTAGCTATAGCACTATACTATAAGTAATTACGTAAGTAACGTTACTTTTTAACGTTACCGTACCCCTAGATTATATACTTAGATTTCTTATATAGTTATAGTATTCCTTTTTTTTTTTAATTTTACGAACTATTTATAATTTAAATATACGGAGATTTATATACTTTTTTAAGTTATAAAAGATAAATCGATAGACCCCTTAATTACGAAGAGTATTTACTTTAATAAGATCTAATTCCTTATATAGCTTTTTAATAGTTATAATTACGCCTTTTTTACGTAGTTTAACTATTAGCTCGAAATCGGCTTTTTCTTTTACTATATAAAAAGTATTAATTACTTCGTTATTAGTAATAAATTGCCGTGTTAGGGCTTGCTGTCGTGGTTTTTTATTACGTCTTATTAATAGTATTAGTACCCTTTTAATAATTTCCTCTTCCTCGTTATTTATTAGTATTATTACGACGATTTTATTAAGGGTGATTTTTTATACTTTTACTACGGGTTATATAGTTTCCCCTAGCTCTTCTTCCTCTTATAAGTTAAAAATTACCTCGATAGGATCTATATAATATAGTCTAATTACTATAATTAATACTTTAAGTAATTAGTCGCGATCTTTTATAACTATATAAGATTGCTTGTTAATAAAAATTAATTTATATAGCCTAGCTTATTATTAAATAGTTTCGTACTATACTCGTATATCTAAATTTAGTAATATATTTAAATTAACCCCTATATTAAGCTTATTATGCGTAGTAATTACCCTATTAATTTACTTTTTTATATTTACCTCGCGTAATACTCGTATTATTTATTTAATTACTCGGGCTTATTAGTTTATGTTTAATAATAATAGCGAGGCTAAGGTCGTTTTTAAATATGCTCTAAATACTAAAAACGTTAATATAAGCCCGTTAGGCCCTATAGTATTATTATAGTATTTAAGTACTATTTAGAAGTATTTGTTATTAATAAAATCGGGACTTTCCTTTTTAATAATTTTAAACGCCCTTCTTAGTTATTAATATACCCTTTTTACCTTTCTAATACTATAGTACGCCTTAACGGGCACGACTTTTAGCTATATACTATAGGCTATCGTATTCTCCCTAAATTTTATTAACTTAAAGCTAGTACTAGCGTTAGTTCTAATACCGTCTAGCGGACCTTAGTATATATTAATCTAGCTTTTTTATAAAGCGGCCTATACTATTTTTACTTATAAATCTTAGAAAAATTACCCTATTTAAAAAGATATAGCTTTATTAATTACGTATAAAACTAGCCGATTATTTAAATAGAAAATATCGATAATAATTTCCTAATTAAAGTTAAGCTTATTATATAATTTAAATTTAAACCTACGTAGGCTTTGCGTATTTATTTAGTATTAGTAGTATACTTTTATTAACTACTCTAACGCCTCTATTTCGATATTATTATTACTTAATTACTTTAGGAGGTTATATAGCCCCGTGACTAATAGGTAGCCGAATCTCTAGTATAGTTATCGGAGCTTATTTTCCGTTAGGTAATTAATTAACTTCGTATCGTTAGTAAGCCTTATAAATACGTACCCCTATTATTATTTAACTATTTTAAAATACTTATTACTAGAGATTTTATTCCTCGTATTATTAAATATAATACTTAGTTAATTTATATTTTTTAGATATAAGAGAAATGGGGTATTAATAAGTAAAATATAAAAAGTTATCGTTCTAAAGTACGTTTTAACTTTTACCGTACTTAGGGCGACGATTTCTTTACCTAGGCCGAAGCTAATTTTTATAATACTCGCTATTAACGTATTAAGTATTATTAATACGATTTTATAGTACTTAGAATTACCCTTTTTTTCTTATTAACTATTATAATACTCTAGTATTTAGGATAATCTTATAGAAATTATCTAGGCTATACTTTTTATTTATATAAAATGCTTATATGAGCTTAGCGTTTAAGTAATTTAGGTAGTATAAAAGGGACCCCTCTAGCTACTCTTAGAATTACTTAGTACTATACTTTTTTTCTTTAAGTATTAAGAAAATAGAATTTTATACTATTAGATTTATCTTTTTATTTACCTCTATATTCGTTATTTAAGGGACCTTCCTTTATTATTCGTAAATAAAAACCTACTTATTAAAAGCTTTTATTACTTTTTATTCGTTTAGCCTCGTATATTCTCCCGAGGCTAACGGGGTAAAAAAAGAGTAGTTAATATTATTAACCTTAATATAATCTAATTCGTTAGTATAAGAAGTAAGATCTTCTTTATTTTCCGAATTTCTTATAGAGTACGGATACTTTAAGCTATTAATTTAGCTACTTTCGCTAGGTTCTATACCCCCGGATCTGCCCTTATATATAATAAAGAATTAGTTAAATCGCTATAAGCTAGTTTTACTATTTACTACCCTCGACTTTTTATACTACTTAAATAATTTAATACGCTTTTCTTTAGAGTAATTACTTAACTAATATATATCTTTTTTATAAATAAAATACTACTTTTTTTATTACCCTACTCGTAAGTTAAATCTCTACTTATTTAACGAATCTAAGCCTCCTTACTAGCGATTATTATACTTGGTGTTTTTTTTTTATACGTTCGATTAACTTAATATTATTAATAAGGGCCGTCGTACGTTTAGAGGTAGGTTTAGTATAATATTTTTATTTTAATATTGAAACTAGATCTTAGCCTCGAGTAGAGCGTCTCGTAGTTTTTAAGTACTTAATATAGGGTTATTTTTGTTTTTAGTACGTGTTAGACTATAGTATAAAGATATTTAACTTTTTGCTCATTAGTCCCCTTATTTAACTAGGTTTTTACTAGCTTATTAATTCGATTAATAAGCTTTTTAAGGATTTTTACTCGTAATTTACCCTCTATTATCCTAGCTATAAATATAAAAAAAATCGCCTATAGCTTAGATAAGAGCTCTAGATTCTTGTTATAAATTTTAAAGCGGCTTTAGATTACGTTAATAATATTAAAAAAGTCGTTTTAATTAAGATTACGTATTACTTTATAGTAATAATTAGAGGCCTTATTTATAAATACGATATTAATTACCGAATAGTACTAGTATTCCCTAATCCCGACTTTTTTATAATAGTTATAAAATATTATTAGGGTTTTTTATAAGACCTCGTACTTCTCTTTAAAATATAATTTCTCTTTAGAGAAAATCTTTTTAAAGTTTATAAATTACCTCGTATTTACTACTATATTTTCGGTATTTATACACGATCCTTGCGTCGCTACGTATTATTAATAACTTTAGGTACTTTACTTTTTTTTTTTACTAGCCGATTAGTACCGAATTTCGTATTAATAGCGGTAACGAGTTTGTTTGTTTTTTTTTTTTTATTCTGCCTTTGCTGGCTGCTCGGGCGGTTCTCGGTATCATTTACACGGTATTAATACACAGTATCAATGGATACTCCCACTGTCTCGATAGACTGCGGTAACGAGTTATAAATTAAAATAAGTAGAATTATTAATTATCGTATTTCTAGTACTATATTTTACTTTTATATATCCTTTTATAACGATAAATTACTATTAATAATTATAAAAAAGAAATCCGGGTCGTTTACCCTTTTTTTAAACTCGTTAAAGCGATTATACGCCTTATTAACTTGTGCCTAGCTCTATAATATAAATTCTTTTTTTATAATCGTCGCTATTAGGATTTTATATAGTTCTTATAATTATAATTACGCTAGTAATACCCCTTATTTATAAAAGAATCTATTAACTACTTTTATAATTCCTAAGCTTATACTTATAAACTATTTATTTAACTAATAGCTAAGGTCGTTTATAATTTTATAAAATAGAGGTTACCCCTATAGCCCCTTTTTCTTATAAACTTTAGTTAAATAGATTTATACTACGTTAATTTACTTATTATTAAGTTAATTTATAATTCTATATATCTACGTTCCTTAATAATCCGGGTTAATATTTACCTACTTATAAGAGATCGGAATTCTATTTAAAATTAGGTTTTTTTTTTTTTTTACTTTAACTCGCTAGGGGTCGTATTCTAGCTCGTGCCCGTATTAGTAATTATTAGCGTATTTAATTTGAATAGGGATATATTTAATTTGCGCATTAGCTATAGTAAACCTGTGCTTTCGCTACTTAACGAATTTATTAGGGTCTAGGTAATTCCCGCTTCCTCTTATTATCTTATTACTACTCTCGTTTTTATTATCTTTAGGGACTATTATTAACCCTCTAGATCGCTAGTTATTATTCTTATTAAAATTCCCCTTTTTATTAAGTATAAAAAGGTAGGTTTTTTTTATAATTCCTCTTTTAATAATAGTAGTAGACCTTTATATTACTATAGGAAAACGAAGTAATTGGTCTCGTAATCTTTGCTAGTTATTAATTTCTACTATTTTATATACTTTTAGCCTCCTGGGCCTTATGCTCTATATAATTTTTAAATTACTTCTTTTTTTAACTTACCTTTTTAGGGCGGTATTTTATAAGAATAGTTAAAAGTATACGCTAAGCGGTTTATAAAAGAGCTATATAGGTTATTAAGTATAATTAGCGAAGTTAAGTCTTTTTTTTATAAAATCGAAGACTTTGCGGACTTATTAAAGATGCTTATTAATTACTATAAATCTTTATTACGTTAAGATCGCTCGTACTAAGTAAAGATTAATATTTTAAAGATCTTTTTTTATAGTTTCTTAGTACCTTATTTTATATCTTTTTAGGCGGTTTTCTTTATTATTTAATTACGCCGATTTAGTAATTATTACTTACTAGCGATCTTTTTTATTACTTAGTTAATTTTTTAGAATTAGTAATTTTGCGCTAGGAGCTAGTATAAAAAAGAGCTTTTTAGCGGCCCTTTAAAAAATATTTTTCTTTTCTTTTTAGAGTTATGTTTTTTTAGCTTTTTTTTAGGTTAATTACTATTTTAGTAAGAAGTTATAAAACGTTTTTAAGCTATTAACTTTTTTTACCTTTTTAAAGTAGCTACTTTTTTCCCTAGGCTATCCTTTAATACTCGTAATATTCTTAACCTAAGGCTATTAGGATTTCTAAATCCCCTCTTCTCTCGTTAAACCGTCTCTTTTACTATATTCTTACGTAATACCCGGGGGGTATCTAAGGGGGTTATAAGGAGATTATTTATATTCCGGGCTTTAAAGTTATATTTATAAAACCCTTGTTATAATAAACCTTTTTATATACTATAGATCTCTTAGCTTTATAAGTCTTATATAAGTTTTTATTATACTTATTAAAAATATTTACTATACTTAGGGAACCTTTTTTTTAATCGCGCGGTGCTTTTTTATATTATATTATTAAGCTTATTTATTACGCTAATTAATTAAGTAAGTAGTTATTACGTAAGTATTTCTTTTTACTAATTTAACCGGCTAGCTCCTAATTACGGGCCGGCTGCGGGAGAGTTATGTTAATAAAAGGGCTACTTAAGTCGATATTAAAAAACTAGTTACTTAAGTAGTTTTATTAATTAGCGTAGTTTAATATAATAAACGTTAACCTCTTATAAGTAGTAAAGGGCTACGATTACTTAATTCTATATAATATTCGAGAATTACTTTCTTTTTTATTTACTTTCGTAAGGTTAGTTAGTATAAATCTCCTATTCTATACGGTATTAAGAGGTTATCTTTTTTACGTAGCGAGATACTTTACTAATCTATAATAATAAAATTTAATTATTAATTAGTATTAGTATTTTTATTATACGGTAATTAGTTCGAACTATAGGTTAATAAAAAGATTAATTAAATTATATAAATTTATATATAAGTATAAAAAGGAGGTTCTAACCGTAAGTTAAGTAGGCTACGATAATTATAAATAGGGGCCGTAATTAGCCCTTGCGCGGGCTGCTATACGCCGAGGTCGAATTAGACTTCTAATCCGACACTTATCTTCCTCTAATATTTTTAAAATAGCCGACTAGATATCTGCTCCCTGGAAAGAATCTGAGTCTAAGAGCGGACAGAAGTATTAGGTTTCTACCTCTTATTATAATATCACCGACCAGGGTGGCGACGCCCCTACTGCCAACGGTCCCCCTTCTAATATCTAGGTTAATTAGAGACTTAATACCGAGGGCTCACCCTCTCCAGAGATCCGAAACAAGATGGGCATTACCTACTATAAGCTCGAGGAGGCTCCCTAGTACTCGGTTAAGAAGTACCGCCTAACTATATCCACTACTAACTCCTATAACTATACCTTCTTCGACAACGAGCCAGATCAATATGGCCTAAATGTCTTCCGAACCAATGGCCTGCACTATGGCGAGTATAACTCTAAGGACCCCAGAGTCACCAGCATTACCGGCAAATAAGTCAGAAGTCAATGTCGATCCAAGGGGCAAGCGGCTTCGAACGAAGTCGGGGTTAATCACGGAAGGAGAGGTCGAGAACTTTATGGTGGAGGGCTATGTAGTCTATCTGGTGGTCTTCAGATAGCTAACTGGATATCTTGAATCTCGCATATCTACACTCTCACTCTAGAAAGCACACTTTTGGTTTTATAATGCTTGGTCAAAGTCCCGAAGTTACCTTGTGAGGCGAAAATAGGTTGTCAACCTCGACTAAAGAACCGGCGCTAAGATAGACCACCGCTTCATCAATGAAATTTACGTTAGTATAGGGTCACAAGAAGTGTAAAAGTACAGTACTTCGTCTCTTTATATCGTCCTCTAAGCCGTGGTTTGTAGCCACTATCCGATCTCATCTCCCGGCGAGTACCATAGTTGAAAGAAAGCTGGTCTTTCTGATTTCAATAGAGGTTCGGCCGTCCGCTATAGCCTCGTTCAAGATTCTCTGTTTTTTTTTTTCTTTTTCTTTCTTCTGTTTTCTTTGATATTTGAATCAATTTTTAAAGTGCCCAGTGCAGTAAAAGCAACAGGCCCTGGTGGGTAATTGTTGTTTAAGCGCGGCATTCCTGACATTGACATATTACCTTCTCGAATTAAAGGCAAATCCAGGGATGGGCTTCGAGACATTCTAGCGTAGCATAGCGAAGAAGTGGGTTGAATACGTTTTCTAGTCCAGACATATATATCCGCATCTGGTCGTGATCTCTCCACAGAAATTCGGGACCCGGACTTGCTCCGAGCCAAGGTTTCTCCGAAGGCCGAAGTCGGCGTCTCGATTAGGTAAAGTCCGGTATAAACCTGACACC
This sequence comes from Colletotrichum cuscutae, assembly GCA_030869315.1. Lineage (NCBI taxonomy): Eukaryota > Fungi > Ascomycota > Sordariomycetes > Glomerellales > Glomerellaceae > Colletotrichum > Colletotrichum cuscutae. Next base: position 21,539 of record MPDP01000049.1, on the reverse strand, counting down.
GTGATTTGGACGTCACGGACACACAAAAGCAATTGTCTTGCGCTCGTTGCGTTTGAGAATTCACAGCCCCGGAAATCTTGCCCAGATCTGAACTGTTTTGATGCAGACTAATATTTTAGAGTATGTAATCCGGACATTAACATCAACGCCCACCTGTTGTTCCCGATGGACTGATCGGTCCGTCGATCTCCCAACACCCCGAACGATGACCGCTCAGCCCTCCGCGACCTTCTCAAATCTCGTCAACGGGACCGCAAAGGCGTCCGTGGTAACCCTAAGTCATGTATACCGTGCCGCGAAAGAAAGGTCAAATGCGACAAGGAGTTGCCGTGTTCGAGCTGCGACAAACGGGGACACCCGGATCTATGCAACTATGAAAATTCTACAAGACAGTCGCTCGGTATCCCGCAGTCGCCAGCACGATCTGCGAGAAGAACTTCTGTAGTCATTCCAACTTCAAACAGATCTCAAGAACTCGAGAAAACAGACGCGATCAGCTTTGATATCGTCGAGGAACGTGTAGGAGACCTCGTCCCTGGCCCAGAAGCCCAAAACAGGCCCACTCCACATATATCGACAACGTCGAATAATGCATCCACTGCGCGAGAAGATGGCGATCGACTATTCCTAGCCGATAGTTCGGTGATAGGCATGATCAGACGGCGCTCAATCCGGTCTAGAGATGATCCAGCTCGACAATCTGCTTTCGAAACAGGCATACTACCTCTTCTTGGCGTCAATGAAGAAGTGAACACGTCTGTATCATCCTATCAGTCTCTACCAAGCGACCAAGAGATAGTCAGATTGTTTGAACTCTTTCGCCGTCGAGTCCACCCCTTTCACGTCATGACCTTTAATTTAGCTACCATCGAGCAACGAATTTGTCAACTAATCAATGCAAGGAGAGGATCAGACCTTAGCTCCGAGTCGTTTGAAGATCCTAGGTGGCTGTCTCTACTTCACGCTATCATGGCGGCTGGAGCTCAATTTTCCGATATGAATTTGCAAGACCGTCTTGCAGTGTCTCAACGGCATAGTATGTTCTAGATCAGCCCAGCATTCCATCCACCTCGATGAGATGCTGATCAGCTACAGCCAAGCAGTCATTTGATCTCCTACGGTCAACAGATTATCTCGCGAATCCATCCAAGGAGGCCGTCCAGACACTCCTTCTCTTAGGGAATGTGCTTCAAAATGATATGAAACCTCAGGCGGCTTGGGTTCTTGGGGGCACAACAATCCGCCTCGCGCAATGCCTCGGTCTTCACAAGAAGACAGCCCGCCCGCCAAAATCTCCGCTCACAGATGAAGACGCAAAGTGTTTGAGGTAAATTACATCGAGGTTCTCTGTAGGAATACATCTGCTAACCACTGGTCAGATTAGCAATTGTTTGGCAGGATGCCCTCCTCGCGCTCGCTTTTGGTCGCCCACCAGCCTCCTATGAGTTGGATTTTGAAAGCGACTTGCCTCAGCTCTCAGAGTCTAGCGAGAGTTCGGGTCTATCCTACCTCCAAGCTATGAGCTGGCTATGTCATGTCACATTGCGCCATCTCTCGTCTCATTTGCAGTCGTCACTCGGGCCAGTTGCGGTACTCGACGGCATCAAATCCATCGAAGCCTCTCTTTCGCCCCACTTAATCGATCCCACGAGAAGTACTGCAATACCACAGATTCAAGAATACTACGCTTTCGAACTTCACCGACATTTTGTCATAGCTACTCTTTGTCGCCCGTTCGTATCGAGGAGTGGATCAACAGGGCTCAGTCAAAGTGACTATCGGATCGGAAGTCCAATTCGACCGCGGCCTACAGTCGATTGCGCAGGGGCCAATTAGGGGCCCTATTTAGGATTATCATAGCTAGCCCAACCTGCGGTTAGAACCTCCTTTTTATACTTATATAGAAATTTATATAATTAAATTAATCTCTTTATTAACCTACGGTTCGAACTAATTCCCTTATAATAAGGAAACCTATACTAATTAGTAATTAAATTCTACTATTATAAATTAGTAAAGTATCTTATTATATAAAAGAGACGACCTCTTAATACTATATAGGATAAGAGATTTATATTAATTAACCTTATAAAAGTAAATAAAAAAGGAGATAATTCTCGAATACCGTACGGAATTAAGTAATCGTAGCCCTTTACTACCTATAAGAGGTTAATATTTACTACGTTAAACTACGTTAATTAATAGAACTACTTAAGTAACTAGTATTTTACTATCGCCTTAAGTAGCTTTTTTATTAAATAACTTTTCTACGGCCAGCCTACGATTAGAAATTAACTAAATAATAAAAAGGACCGCTAAAAAAACAATAATTACCTAATTATAATTAGGTTATAAAAAAAAACTACTTAAAAAAATATAAAATAGGGTACTAAGGAGCCGTAAAAGGAAAATCTCTAAGGTATTTAACCCTACTAAGTACGAGTAATAAGTAGTATTTTTAATAAGTCCTTAAGGCCCGCGATCTCACGAGAAAAGGGAGAGGGGTTAAGTTTACTAACCGTACTTAATAACCTATATAAATCCTCTATAAGCTACTTAGTATTTATATTTAACTATTCCTATGGAATATTATCCTAGAAGAGGTAAGTTAAAAAAGGAAGCTATTTAAAAATTATAGAGAGTATAAGGCTTAGGAGGCTAGAAGTATACGGAATAATAGAAATTAGTAACTAATAAAGATTATAAAACTAATTACTATATCTTTTTATAATAATATAAACGTTTATTACTATTATTAAAAAAAGGGGGCTATTAAAACCTACTCTTTTTATTTTAAATAAAAAAGAGGTCCTAGTAAGTATAATAATTAGTAATTTAAAAAAGTAGTAGTAGTTATTAAAAATAATAAAAACGAGAGTAGTAGTAAGATAGCGAGAGGAAGTAAGAATTTCTTAGACCTTAATAAATTCGTTAAGTAGTAAAAGCACGGGCTTATTATAACTAACGTATAGATTAAATATATTTTTATTAAAATTAAATACGCTAACGACTATTAATACGAGTATAAGCTAGAGTACGACCCTTAGCGAGTTAGAATAAAAAAAAAGAAAAAAAAACCCGATTTTAAATAAAATCCCGATCCTTTATAAGTAAGTAAATATTAACCCAGAATATTAAAAAATATAAATATATAAAATTACGAATTAGCTTAATAATAAGTAAATTAACGTAGTATTAATCTATTTAACTAAGGTTTATAAAAAAAAGAGATTATAAAAGTAACCCCTATTTTATAAAATCGTAAATAACCTTAGTTATTAACTAGATAAATAGTTTACGAGCGTAAGCTTAGGAATTATAAAAGTAGTTAATAGATTCTTTTACGGGCGAGGGGTATTATTAACGTAATTATAATCGTAAGAACTATATAAAATCTTAATAATAACGATTATAAAAGAGGAATTTATATTATAGAACTAGGTATAAGTTAATAGGGTATATAATTACTTTAATAAATTTAAAAAAAAGGTAAACGACGTAAATTTCTTCTTTATAATTACTAATAATAATCTGTCGTTATAAAAGGATATATAAAAATAAAATATAGTACTAAAAGTATAATAATCGATAATTCTATTTATTTCGATCTATAGCTCGTCGCCGCTACTAATACGAAATTTAGTACTAATTAGTTAATAAAAAAGGAGGTAAATAACCCGAAGTTACTAATAGTACGTAGTAACGCAGGGATCGTATATAAATACTAAAAATTTAGTAATAAATACGAAGTAATTTACAAACCTTAAAAAGATTTTTTTAAAAAAGAAATTATACTCTAGAGAGAAGTATAAGGTTTTATAAAAAACCCTAATAATATTTTACGATTACTATAAAAAAGTTAGAATTAAGAAATATTAATACTATTTAGTAATTAATATTATATTTATAAGCAAAGCCTCTGATTATTATTATAAAATAGTACGTAATCTCGATTAAAACGACTTTCTTAGTATTATTAATATAATCCGAAGCCGCTTTGAGACTTATAATAGGAATCTAGAGCTCCTATTTAAGCTATAAGTAATTTTTTTTATATTTATAGCTAGGATAATAGAGGGTAAATCGCGAGTAAAAATCCTTAAAAAGCTTATTAATTAAATCGATAAGTTAATAAAAACCTAGCTAAACAAGGGAATTAACGAGCGGAAAGTTAAATATCTTTATACCGTAGTATAATACGTACTAAAAGTAAAAATAATCCTATACTAAGTACTTAAAAACTACGAGACGCTCTACTCGAGGCTAAGATCTAGTTTTAATATTAAAATAAAAATACTATACTAAACTTACCTCTAGGTATATAACGGCCCTTATTAATAGTACTAGGTCGATTAAATATATAATAAAAAAGGGAAAAAAGCTAAGTACGGTAATTATTAATAAGGAGGCCTAGATTCGTTAAATAGGTAGAGATTTAACTTACGAGTAGGGTAATAAAAGAAGTAGTATTTTATTTATAAAAAGGATAGATATTAGTTAAGTAATTACTCCGAAGAAGAACGTACTAAATTATATAAATAATATAAAAAGTCGAGGGTAATAGAAAGTAAAACTAGCCCTAATTAATTTAACTAATTCTTTATAATATATAAGAGCATATCTAGGGGTATAGAACTTAGTATAAGTAACTAAATTAATAGCTTAAAGTATCTACTAAGAAACTCGAAAAATAAGGAAGACCTTATACCCTATATTAATAAATTAAATTATAATAAAATTAACGATATTAACTACTCTTTTTTTACCCTATTAGCCTCCGGATAATATATAAAAATAAATAAGTAAAAGGTAATAGAAGCTCTTAATAAGTAGGCGTTTATTTATAAATAGTAAGGAAAAGTCCCCTAGATAATAGGTATTAAGAGGGGCAAAGGGGGTAAATTATAATCCGGCTTACCGAATTTAATAATACTAAATTTACTTTTCTTAATACCTAAAGAGAAATTAAATACTAAGTAATTATAATAGTAGCTAAGGAGGTCTTTTTTATACTACTTAAACTACTCGAACGCTAAGCTTATCTAAGTATTTTATATAAGCAAAAAGTATAACTTAAAAACTTTCTAAAGGATTATCCTAGATATTAAAATATTATAAAAGTTAATAAAAAGAAAAGGGCAATTTTAAGTACTATAGAGGATCGTGCTAGTAATACTTAATACGTTAACGGCGGGTATTATAAAAATTAGCTTTAGCCTAAGTAAAGAAATCGTCGTACTAAGTACGGTAGAAATAGAGACGTACTTCGGAATAATACCTTTTTATATTTTACTTATTAATACCCTATTTTTACTATATCTAAAAAATATAAATTAACTAAGTATTATTTTTAATAATATAAAGAATAGAATCTCTAGTAATAAGTACTTTGAGATAGTTAAACAATAATAGGGGTACGCGTTTATAAAGCTTATTAATAATACGAAGTTAATTAATTACTTAATAGAAAGTAAGCTTAAATAATTATACTAAAAATTTAGTTACCTATTAGTCACGAGGCTATATAACCTCTTAAAGTAATTAGGTAACGATAATATTAAAATAGGGGTACTAAAGTAGTTAATAAAAATATATTATTAATACTAAATAAATATATAGAGCCTATATAAGTTTAGATTTAAATTACGTAATAAGCTTAACTTTAATTAGGAAATTATTATCGATATTTTCTATTTAAATAATCGGCTAGTTTTATACGTAATTAATAAAGCTATATCTTTTTAAATAGGGTAATTTTTCTAAGATTTATAAGTAAAAATAGTATAGGCCGCTTTATAAAAAAGCTAGATTAATATATACTAAGGTCCGCTAGACGGTATTAGAACTAACGCTAGTACTAGCTTTAAGTTAATAAAATTTAGGGAGAATACGATAGCCTATAGTATATAGCTAAAAGTCGTGCCCGTTAAGGCGTACTATAGTATTAGAAAGGTAAAAAGGGTATACTAGTAGCTAAAAAGGGTATTTAGAATTATTAAAAAAAAAATCTAGATTTTACTAATAACGAATATTTTTAGATAGTACTTAAATACTATAATAATACTATAGAGCCTAACGGGCTTATACTAATACTTCTCGTATTTAGAGTATATTTAAAAACGACCTTAGCCTTGTTATTATTACTAAATATAAGCTAACGAGCCTAAGTAATTAAAAAAGTAATATAAGTACTGCGCGAAGTAAGCGTAAAAAAGTAAGTTAACGAGGTAATTACTATATATAATAAGCCTAATATAAGGGGTAATTTAAATATATTACTAAATTTAAATATATAAGTATAGTGCGAAATTACTTAATAATAGGCTAGGCTATATAAATTAATCTTTATTAACGAGCGATTATATATAGTTATAAAGGATCGTAACTAATCCCTCGAAGTATTAATTATAGTAATAAGATTATATTATATAGATCCTAGCAAGGTGATTTTTAACTTATAAAAAAAAAGAGCTAGGAGAAACTATATAACCCGTAGTAAAGGTATAGGAAATTATTTTTAATAAAATCGTTATAATAATACTAATAAATAATAAAGAAAAGGAAATCGCTAAAAGGGCACTAATATTACTAATAAGACGTTATAAAAGACCACGACGGTAAGCACTAATATAACAATTTATTACTAATAATAAAGTAATTAATACCTTTTATATAGTAAAAAAAAAGCTTATTTCGAGCTAGTAATTAAATTACGTAAGAAAAGTATAATTATAACTATTAAAAAGCTATATAAAAAATTAGATCTTATTAAAATAGATACTTTTTACGATCGAGGGGTCTATTAATTTATCCTCTACGACTTAAAAAAATATATAAACCTTTATATATTTAAATCGTAAATAGTTCGTAAAATTAAAGGGAAAAGAATACCCTAACTATATAAAAAGTCGAAATACGTAATTTAGGAGTACGGCGATATTAAAAAAGTGACGCTACTTATATAATTACCTATTATATAGCGCTATAGCTAACGATTAATAATAATACTAATAGTATTACTATAGAAAAAGGGGTATAGGATTTAGAGCCGTAATATTACCTAGGTATATACCTAATTAGCTATAGGGCTTATAAGGAAAATCCTAGCCTATTTACTAAAGGAAATAGCTAATAAGTACTTAAAAAGTACGATTATTAAAGTACTTAAGCTACTATATAGGCTCGCAAAATCGGGTACTTATTAGTAAGCTATATATTATAATTTTTATATTAATTAATTATTAATAATTATATCTACGTACGACCTATGCTTACTAGTCTCTAAGTACGCAGGCGACTAATTTAAAATCGTTAGAATATAGACTAACGATATATTAGGCCTATTTAATATTAATTTTATAAAGAAAGAGGATAAGGAGCTCTAGAAAGTAGGCTTTATAATAAAACTAAAAGAGGTCCTTACGACGAATAACTTATTAGTATTTAATAATAGGATTTTTATAATCGAGGGGGAAACCGTTATCTTTTAGTAAAAAGAGTAAAATAAAAAAATTAACCTCGTTAATCCGAATATAATTAATATTAAAAAGTAATATAAGGCTAAGCTTATATAAAGAGTATATATTATAAGTATATACTAGCCCGAGGTAACTTTTAACTATACTAAAGTAATATAAGCTATAGAACTAAATAAATAAAACGTCGAAGTACTTAATAAGTAGCTTAAGTAGTAGTACTTAAATCTTAATTAAGGTCTTATTTACTACTCGATCGACTTTATAACTAATAAGCTCTACGTATTTATAAATAACTTATTTATAAATAATAAAGACTTTACTTTATAATTAGGGTATATTATTATTCTTATTAATAAGAGTATAAGTAAGAGTAAATTTATAATATATAATAATATAATCTATTACTTATTAACTAAAAGTAAGTAGGTAATAAGAAGTATATTAGCGTTAAAAGTCTATAGTATAGTTAATAGTATTAACCTCGCTTACGCAATTTTAATAATACTAAGGAAAATTACTAATCGGCTTAGCCTTTTACTAATCCTAATAGTTATTTATATAGATTCTTACTTACTATATAAATATTTTATTAAATTAAGAACTATAAAACAAAAAAAGCTTATAATTAATATTATAACCCTTAAGTAATTATATAAAAAGCGTAAAATCCTCGAGATCTATTAGATTAATAGTAATAATAACCTTACTAACGCTTTTATAAAAATAGTACTTAATAAAAGGTTAGAGTAATTCGTAGGTAATAAAAACGTTAATGTATAAATAAAAGGATAAGTTATATAAAAAGAATAAAAAAAAGGAGAAAAAGAAATAACTTAGTAAACGGGCCCGAGGTCGAATTATACCTCTAACTATAATAATTAAATTAATAAAAGAAAGAGAAAGTTAGTATTAAATTAGACGTCTAATTCGACCGCAGCCTATAGTTAATTATATAGGGGCTAATTAGGGGCCCTATTTAGGATTATCGTAGCTAGCCTAACCTGCGGTTAGAACCTCCTTTTTATACCTACGTAGAAATTCATATAGTTAAATTAATCTCTTCGTCAACCTACGGTTCGAACTAATTCCCCTATAATAGGGAAACCTACAGTGACAGGTCGAACGTCCTCGAGCACTTTCGAGAATCTCTCAAGCGCAGCGTCCGGGCTTATGTTCGGTTGAGGTCAATCGCGGGACATGCTAGGCGTTCTTGGGCCTTTACACATAATGGGCTAACGTCGGTTCTTCTCTTGAGCTTAATGCGAGAGACTAGGTATCTTGCCGAGACCAGAACCCTTCAGGACGAGCTCATTGTAAGTCTTTCAGAGGAAGGTAACTCCGCCTTGCTCACAGACCCCGATACCAACGCACAGCTTTCAGGCACTCTCCATAAGGCCTTGAAGGCTCTGCGGACTCTTCGAGCATTGACGGAGCGTGACGTCAGTTCGCGTGGCTCAAACCAGGAGCAAAGCGACAAAAACATTCCAACTCCTGGCCATATGCCCACCGTCGGCGAAAGGCCTGCAATAGGCCAAGATAATGCGTTTCGGGTCACGGAGCAAGCTGAGTGAGTCAATCCATAATTTAGATTCCGAGACGAATGCTAACAAGCCAGCTTTTGGGACATGGGCGACGCTCAGTGGGAATTTCCCATCGATTTCGACATGTCCCCACTGGGCGCGTTTGACTACATCATGTCGGATCAGAATTATGACAACAATTCATTTCTGCCCAATCTAGTGTGAAGTTGAAAACTTTGTGTGGGGATTTAGTAATCATTCAATTAACGTTCAGTCTAAACACTTTGATATTCAGTTGGAATTGAATCCAAATGACTGCCAACGCTGCAGCACCTTCTCCTGGACCTCAGTCGGATAGGACCCTTGGAAGCTCGCAGCTTCCCAGTCACGGCCAGTGGTGTACTCAGTCGGCATCAGACAATCGGAAACAACTTTTCCCCCCATGCGGATGTTACCGTTGCCGTGCGACATGTATGGAATTAACGGAAAGCCGCGGACGTCCTCGAAATGGTACTCATCCAGGCCAGGGCGGCAGCGGGTGGAAAAGGCCCAGATTACGTCCTTAAAGTCGTACACGTCGATGTCGTCGCCGACAATGACGAGGCGGTGGATTGTGTAGCCGACCTTATCATTGAAGACAACATCGCCGATGGTTCGGCAAAAATCCTTTGCGTTGGTCTTCATTGCGCGAAGCTTCTCGGTGTCGACCTGTAGGGCGACCCATGTCACCTGGGATTCAAAGGGGGAGAAAGCCTCCTTGATGGGCAAACCCTTAGACTTCAGTAGAAATCCGATCTCAGCAGCGGCAAGGGGTCCGATCATGGTGTGCTAGTTCGCGTCAGTTTGGTACTGCTATGAGAACAGGTGGCGATGATGACCTACCGTCTCATCGGTCAATCGGCCGCAATTCGATACTGGAAGAATAGCATCCTTTCGGTGTGTGATGAGGTCAACCCTGTACTTCCGCTGGGGATGCGCGTCGCCAGGGAAGACATATCTTGAAGGATCGTCAGTATCTTTGCGGATTTCTTGCAAACAATTTCAAACAGTCCACATACCCGTGCATCTCTCCAAAGGGACCCTCAGGTGCCGCCTCTGTAGCAGAGCAAACGCCCTCGAAGACAATTTCCGAGTTGGCAGGGACATAAAGCCCATTGGTGTCACACTTGACAACCTCCAACGGTGCTCCAACCAGTGACCCAATGTACTCCGCCTCAGACAGGCCGCTCGGTAAAGGCATGCTCGAAGCCATGATGGCGGCCGGTGGCACGCCAAAGACCAGCGCCCACGGCATATCCTTACCCTCCTTTTTCCACATCTGATGGATCTGCCAGATATGTTACGGCTCGATAACGAGCCCCGCAAGGTGGTTCCTGTCGTACACCATGGCGCGAGCGATGGACCAGTTCGTCCATTTCCCGTCCGGCGATTGAACGACATGCATACCGTACGTCTGGATGTACTTTCCGCCGTCAGACTGGTGCAGCATCGGTGCCGGCAATTTGGTGAGGTCAAATTGGTCTGGAGTCAATCGGATCTCCTTGCAGGACCCGGTATCAGAGACAACGGGGGGGATTGGAGTCGCACTCTTGGCGGCGATCATCTTATCGAGTATCTCCTTCATAGTCGACGTGGGAGGGAGACCGAGGTGCCTCGCCAGTCTTCCAAAACGCTGGGAGGGGTCAGACCGCAGAGAGTTTGGCGCGCCGAGGATACGCCAGAAGCCATCTGCATCTTGACCCTTGAGCTTGTTGAAGAGGGGTGCTCGTTCATCGGTCTCAACAACCTTCCGAATGATGGCGCCGACTTCGAGATTCGGGTCACATTCTTCGTTGATCTCAACGAGGTCGCCGTCTGCTTTAAGTGCTTCGACAAAGGAGCGGAAGCTGAGGTGCGGGAGATCTTGAGAGTTTGATGGTGGCATTTTGGTTCTGTTGATTGAGATTGATAAATTGAATGTGTATGCAGTCCAAAAATGGAGGAAATTTGATTTGTAGTTGGTGGTTGGATGTGATTATAATGCAGCCAATGTAGATGACCATGTTGCGTTCATATATATCACTTTCGTCAACACCGAACGCCAGCATGGAGTACGATGAGCGGTGGTAGTGATGCAATATCCCCGAATTCCCCGAGATACGTGCTCAGAGATCCCTGAGCTAGGATGGAAGTCGGTCCTCTTCCGTACCGGTGCCGGAAGTCGAGAATGTGGATACCCGAGTGGCTCCGGGTTCGGACAATTCGGTTACCGTCCCATCGATCGTTTCTGAACTCTCCGATTTCGCCGAAAAGACTTTTATCGTGATCCCATTAAATATGTAGGGTAGTACCGCTGCAAGAAGAGTGTGATCCAGAGGTACGCAATTATAACTGGCTCAAACATCATTCCAAGCACTTTCAGACCCAAAAGCAAGAATACGTCCACAACATCTTCGGCAAATCACTGTCATTTACACTTCAGAGACACCACGTCGGTAAATGCTTGTGAAGAGCTACCAACAAAAAAGCCATCAACGAAATGAAAGACATCACACCTCGCAAAAAGATCATTGTCGCCTTGACGGGCGCGACAGGAGCCCAGATTGGTATTCACGTTCTTCAGACCCTCCGGAGGCTCAATGTCGAAACGCACCTCATTATCAGCAAGTGGGCCGCCGAGACGATAAAGTGGGAAACCGATTACACACCCGCGGCGGTGAAAGCACTTGCAGACCACGCCTATAGCTCGCACGATCTAGCCGCACCTATCGCAAGTGGCTCATATCGCGTGGATGGCATGATTGTTGTACCGTGTTCCGTCAAGACCCTCGCTGCGATCAATGCGGGTATCTGTGATGACTTGGTAACGAGAGCAGCAGATGTTTGTCTGAAAGAGCGCAAGAGGCTGGTCTTGTCTGTCAGGGAGATGCCGTTTAGTGAGATCCATTTGAGGAATATGATGGAGGTCACGAGGGCGGGGGCGATTATCGCGCCGCCTGTTGTCGGATTCTATACGCGGCCGTCGTCAATTGATGATGTTCTTGATCAGATGGTCGGAAGGTTGTTGGATCTTTTCGATTTGGATGCGAGAAACTTTGAAAGGTGGGATGGGATGCAGAAGAGTACCACAAATAGCAAGTAATGTTGATTACAATCGACTGTACACCAGATCACTTTCGCCGAATGATAGTAACGGCTGACCGAGATATTGTTGGACCACTGTGGAGTGTGACGAGAGCAAGCCGGATGTCTACTTCTGGTGTACCTCGACATCGGTGATAAGTCCTAGTGCCTTTTGCAAGCTAATGTCTAGGTCGGGCCGCAATAGGAGTCGAGTCCTGCAAAAAGTTGATCCCATCCAAATGTGTTGGCGTCTCCAAGGAGATCGTTCCATAGGCTGTCAAGACCGAGGACGTCTTCTCCAGCCAAACTAGATTTCTCAGCACTGCCACCATCATCATAAACAGTCCTCAGTCCGGCCGTTGCAACCGCTTCGGGATCGTCAGTCGAGAGTCCTGCGTCGACAGACTCTCTGTCATCTTCTACCTCTGATGGGACAGCGTCATCCATCCCCTGGACACGATAGCGACGCAAAACGCCCGTCAGGTTCTGAACAAGCTGCGCAGCAATCACCGATTCTTTTCCGGCCAATGCCAAAGCACGGCAAGCTTGTACAACCTCGGCATGCAGCTCTGCTGATGTATCAGATACTAACCATGACTCTTTACCGTCTGCTAAGCCCTCACGACTTGAGACGCCTCCTGAGTGAAGTGCCAATATTGTACACGCCATGAACATATGACCGATAACACAGCCTAGACGGCAGCCGATTGCTCGCGAGCTGAAGGTTTGCACTGGCTCTTTAGTCTGTGAAACCTTGAGTAGACGTGTGGCGATTGCGAGGACAGTCCGGGCTGAGCTCAGACATATCTCTCGCGATGACTGGTATTGTGCATCTTGTTTGTCATGGAGCAAGAATGGTCGGTGTAATCGAGCGCGTCGCGAGAGGAAACCGAGGAGAACAACATCTCTCTGCAGCGATAGGTAGGGCGGCGCGGTCTCTGGAATGGGCCCATCGGGACGGAGGAATGGGGGGAAGTCGGCAATAGCATCTGCAAACAGACGATCTAACTCGAGGACATGTTCGTAGTCCGTTATTTCAGCATCTGGAACTCCTGGTGTTCTGGCATCGATGACAGAACGAGAAATACCAGCGAGTTGGATGCGCCGGATGAAACAGCTCATCGTCGTCGCAGTATCTGAAGGCATGCTAATGGCCTTATTCGAGAGGCTCGCCTCGTCATCATTGATGTTCCGAGGCTCATTAACATTCATTTGTCGCGGCTGAACGTTGTACGTCCCATCCGTGGGCCCTCCCATGAGACCCAGCATCCTGAGCTATGATGAGCAATAGTCGATAGAAGAGGAATGAGAGCGACGTACCAGTCTGTAGCAGTAATATGCCACCATACCCTTCTCTTGATTTCCTTTTCAGACTCTTCGTCCCGCTGTTCCGAGCCAGGGCTGTCGATTAGGTGCAGGCTCATCTCTCGAGCGGACGACAACGAACAGCCATGAAGGAATCTAAACCTAGCTGAGCAGCCTTCCATGTTGTAGACAAAATAAGCGAGGACCGAACGTGTTTGTACCTCTTCCAGACAGACCCAAGTATTGGCATGTGATTTTTCTAGTATGTTGAGAGAGGATCTGAACCAAGCTATGGCGGTGTGCGTAGCTTCTTCCAAAGACTCGAAGGTCCCGTTGGCTTTGGACCCCTCGGTGAAGAAGAAAGCACTCGTTGCTGCGATTCCTAGAATCAGTGCAGCGTGTGCTGGATTTGGTTCACCTCCGCGAGATAAGGTGCAATAGAAGTTGACGATCATGGACCTGGCTGCTGTTGGATGAAGTATGGGAAGGAGATGAAACGGATTGTCGAGGAAGTCTTGTAGTAGCAGCAACGCCTCTTTTTGGGCCATCAACCAGGTCGATAATCGTCCTTCTGAATCAATGGAGGGTGTAAGGCCGGAGGTTGTGCTTGCGGGTGTCTTGGGAAAGTGACAGACATTGGTAACGTGATAGTCCACCTTTTCAAATGGTAGAGTGACCTGGGTAACAGTCCATTAGGATTTCGAACTCTAAAGTCTGGATATTGTGTTTCTCACGTTTAGACTATTTCGCGTGAATGTTGAATCGAGAAACTTCGCGGTTTGCTGCCGTTCGTTATCCATGAACCTCCGTAGATGAGGATGCCGTGTTGATAAACCCAGACTTCGGCGTCGGGACGGTTTTGACCGCTCTATCCTTTCAGGTCCGACAGTGTCCGCAAGCTGCTGCATGGAAAATTCTGTGCCGGCAGAAGACACTGGCCCGAACACAGCGTGCTCTAGATTACGGAGCCGACTCAGGATAGAGTCGTCGGCATTCTCGCTCAACCTTGGCGCATGGCTATCCGTAGTTAGCTAAGGTAGACCGGTCGTCGATATGTATGCACCATTTCTGTGGTTACCTCAATTCCACAATCGGATTTTGTGTCCCCGGCTGCCCTGCGCATGACAAGCCGCGCATCACACAGCTCGAACACGGGTCTCCGCGGTCGCACTTGAGCTTCTTCTTGCGGCACGAGTCACACGAAACTTGGGGTTGACGACGTCGTTTCTGGGCTGCGCTATCACTATCAGGTCGCATTGTGCGCTTCATGATGAATTAAATGATTCGTAATTGCTTTCTTGTGCTTCGCCACTGGACTTTGTTGATGTTGATGAGGCAAAGTCCAAGTTCGCTCCTGGCCGCGGACCTTCCTCGGACGCCAACGGGTTACTCCACGGATAATCCGCGGTGCTTACCAACTCCATCTACGCCACCTCATCCAGAGCAACAATACGACAGCAAAGCGATAATATTTATTAAATGCGCATGGGGAACTGCTGGAATTGATCCTAGCTATGCTAAGTGCCTAAATCAACCTTGTTTATCTTTTGGCTTTTTTTTTTTTTTTTTTTTTGCCGTTGCTTACGCCAGCCAGTGTCCTGAACTTGATATTCTAGCCACAAGACACAACTTACATTGCCATGGAGCCATCTCAACCTCCCCCCGGTTACGATAGGTGAGCTTATGGTTTTCGGAATCTGAATATAATCACAAAATCTCATTCGGAACTATCAGTTTTAGATCGCGGCTCGCTGTCGTAGGTGCTTCGCTTTCGCTTTTTTGCACAGCTGGCTTCCTTAATGCATTCGGCATTTTCCAAGAGTATTACCAGACGTTTCTCGGAGAATCTGAGTCCAATATTTCCTGGATTGGATCCATATCTATTTCTATCGTCTACCTATGTGCACCAATATCAGGCGTTTTAACCGACAGATTGGGACCTACGGTATGTGAAAATTGATTGCAGCCCTGCCGACCTCCACGTACTAAGGTGCACGCTTTACAGATTCTCCTGTGTATTGGCAGTATCGGTCAACTGTTTGCTCTTTTCATGACCTCTCTCTGTAAACAATACTACCAAGTTTTCCTAGCCCAGGGGATTTTGCTTGGGGTGAGTATGTCGCTCATTTTCTGCCCCCCTGTGGCTGTGGTGTCACGCCGCATACCTCATCGCCGTGGCCTTGCTCTAGGTCTCACAATTGGCGGGTCCTCCATCGGTGGCATCATCTGGCCGATCCTGCTAGAGCAACTTCTCAACAAACGCCAGCTTGGTTTCGGATGGACTATGCGAGTTGTTGCTTTCACTATGGCTCCTCTTTTAGCATTCGCCTGCATCACTGTGGTTGATGCCCCCGCACCCCAAGCATCTTTGAGTCCAATCCATGCGGCATCAGATGGGGACGAGAAGGGAACGACCTCATCGAATGACGAGATACAGTCCAAATCGAAGGCCAACTACTCTATCCTGAAGAACAAGACCTTTATCCTTCTCTGTGGAGGGTTAGCACTCGGCTACTTTGGACTGTTTACTCCCGTCTTCTTTGTTACGGGCTTCGGCGTTCAACATGGCTTGTCCACATCGACGGCATTTTACTTGTTATCTGGGCTCAACGGTGCTTCATTCCTGGGACGAGTTATTCCTGGGTTTCTCGCAGACCGGTATGGGCATTTCAATCTTTGCATGCTGGCAACTCTTGCGGCTGGTATCGTTGGCTTTTGCTGGACGGCGGCAACGTCTCTTCCTGGATTGGCAGTGTGGAGTTTGGCGTACGGATTCTCCTCTGGAGTGAGTAGATTCACATTTTGAACTTCCATGACAATGGCTGACGTATTTGCAGGCCATCATGAGCTTGCAGGGTGCATGCGTCGGAAAAATTGCCCATCATCGTCATCAGGGGTTGGCTGTCGGCTTCATGATGGGCTCCATCGCTGTAACGTGAGTCGTCACATTTCTGCTATTCCATGCCTAGGGCGATTTGTGGACACTGACCATGACAATGGACAGCGCTCTTGTCGGGCCTCCCATCAGCGGCCAGATTCTTGCGCATGCCGGATATCTTGCGTTGTCGATGTGGACCGGCGCAACTCTCGTGGTTGGAGCTGCCATCCTTGCTGCAGCTAGATGGCGGTTAAACAGCAGTGTGAGTGCAACCGTCTAGATCTATATGGTATTCAGTCATTTGCAGTATGGTCCTGGCTTCACGTGTAATGTATGTTCGGAGTCAAGAGTACTTCGTTAAGCGGCACATCGTTCGGAGGTATCGTTCATACCTTTGGAGACTACTGGGAGTACTTACCTAAGCAAGACCGCTCGGACCAGTGGGGTCCCTGCTCCCTTCGGGCCGAAGCTGTTCCGGGTACACTGGGTGCCTGGCCGGGATTTTGATGTTCCGTAAGGTGTTCGCCGATGATGGGATCTCTAGTATGGCTCGTGTTTGGCTGGTAAATGTGGCTTCTCTGGAGCGCAGGTTTGGGGAGAAAAAGCTTTCCGACCCTTCGAAATGAACACAAGCTGACCTCACACGATCTTCCTAGACAATCGCTTGTTCACATTTTTGCTTCACTTTCTTGTCACTCGTTTCATCAAAATGCCTCAATCTATTCTTTTTGTCTTTTTGTATTGATCTTTCCATTGCCAGGCTTTGCCCGAGCCTCACTCTTTGAACAGATTTCTCGGACCTTGCTGTTCCGAATAGGATTGGCCAACCGAAGGCACCCTGATCTCCCTTCACTTGTGAACCGATTCCTTGGTCTGCATCTTTTCACAGGCCGGGGCGGCTCGGAATGAGCCCATCGCCTGAATGGCCCACCAGTTCCACATCGCCGGCGCGAGCCACGCTCCCCTCGACCCGTGGTCTCAAGGAGCGGGCGTGGTGAGGGACGTTCTCACTCGGTGGTCCGAGCTCGATATAACACAAATTGGCTCTCTTGTTGCCATAGCCGGCACCCTTCCTACGGCTTGGAGACTCATGCAATGTGCCTGGCAGGAAGCGTATAGTTGTATTCGGCGCTTTTTCCTCGCTTCCGTCACAATACCGGGCGGCGACCCGGTTAACCGGAGCGTCGTGAAATGGGTCCTCGCCAACCGGCCCCGGCATTATCGCGCCTTTACCGGTCGTACCGAAGTTGGACGCGCCAACCCAGACCGTGCTGCCGCTCTGAAGAAGTCGCGCCATACCGTTCAGTATTGTCCACACTGGAACACACGGTGGCTCTGGTTCAAAGGCAACTTTTTTGTCGTCACCCGTGCCGTTGGAGATTTCAATTCTTCACTATCGGATCCCAGCTACGATGGAATCGGAGGCGAGGACCTGACAATCAGCTGCTTCGGATGGTCGGCGCATCCTGTCCAGAATCTCATCGAAGCCTGCCGCGAGTACGCCGACAGGCAGACGCAGTACTTCGTCATCATCTACTCCCGCGACCGTTACGGCATGTCTTGGAAACCTAAAGCCCGCAAGCCCCTCCGCCATCTGGACACCGTGCACTTTGACCTCAGCTTGAAGCAGGAGTTGCTTGCTGATATCCGGAATTACCTGGATCCGAAGACTCAGATGCGCTACCAAAGCCGGAGTATGCCGTACCGGAGAGGCTACCTCTTCTACGGCCCGCCTGGAACTGGCAAGTCCTCGCTTTCTGTGGCGATTGCCGGCGAGTTTGGATTAGATCTCTACGAGGTCAAGATCCCCAGTGTGGCAACGGATGCCGATTTAGAGCAGATGTTTCAGGAGATTCCGCCGCGATGCGTGGTTCTTCTCGAAGACATCGATGCCGTGTGGGTGGAGCGTTCAAGCAGCCATGAGAAGACCAGCAACGGGAATGGACGAGGACATTCACCGGAGAGCAGCAATGTGCCCAACTGCACTCTTTCCGGACTGCTGAATGTTTTGGATGGCGTTGGATCGCAGGAGGGCCGTATCGTCATCATGACTACGAATCGACCCGAGC
This sequence comes from Colletotrichum cuscutae, assembly GCA_030869315.1. NCBI lineage: Eukaryota > Fungi > Ascomycota > Sordariomycetes > Glomerellales > Glomerellaceae > Colletotrichum > Colletotrichum cuscutae. Next base: position 3,187 of record MPDP01000049.1, on the reverse strand, counting down.
AACTCGACAGTGCCTTGATTCGGCCCGGCCGAGTCGACATGAAGGTCCTTCTGGGCAACATTAGCCCAAAGTCAGCGGCGGAAATGTTCGTGCGGATGTTCTCTCCCGAACTAGGGTGCACAACACACCTGAAAAAGGAAGAAATTGAGAAGCTTTCTGTCCAGTTTTCCAGCGTGATACCGGAAGACACCTTGACCCCATCTCAATTGCAGGGGTTTTTCCAGGTACATCTAGAGAGTCCGTATCATGCGGTAGAAAGCATCGCAAGTTGGGTTCAAAAAGAACTCGCAAGAGCCCACTTCAAAGAGTTCGAGTTTATAACTTCCAATGGGAAGGCTTAGAAGTTGAGTGTGTAATAGCTATTTGCCTTACTGTACTATTATATGTATGGCTGGTTCAAGACCCTGGATGGAGTTTCGTTATTTCTTTTTCCCCCTCTTCATTCGTTTGCCGCTATTGTTTGTGTTGGGAGAGAAGGGCTTACGTTAGATGATGCCAGCAGCAAATGCATTCCTCATGTGTGTTCTTTCAAAGCTATGGTCGATGTAGCTATCGGCGCGCGCATCGCATTTTCTACAGAATATTATTGAACACCCTTGTAACGAATGATGACCAGGCCTCTCTTTCGTTTGGTCTATCTACTCTGTTGATTCGGTGCCTAAACCAGTACTCATACATACTTACCCTGCCATCTTTGACCCAGAGGGCTTGCACACCCAGCCTCTCAACTTCAATGGGGTGGAAGTAGTCTGACATCCCCAGCAGTGCCTCCTAGCATCAATACTAATCAAGACCCATCTCCGGACTGCCGTCACCCATCTCGTCTGTCTACTAGTTAGCCTTCCAATTTCAAACGCGGGTTCCTCCGTGACCAATATGGGGAGAGAAAGCTCACGAGCTCAAAAGCCTAAATATTTGAGACGACAAAGGAACCTAGACAGTTTCCGAGAACGAAATCGTCGTGCATGAAAGGCAAGAGTAGCCGGAATTTTTATACAGCCGCTTCCACACTCCGTCGACATGGGGACAGGGTCGTGGGCCATGAGCATGGCCCTGCCTTGGCGCCGATGGGTTCTGGAGTGGTGGCCATGAATGGCGTTTGCAGTATTTGGTCTTCATATCCCGGTGATATATGTCACGAGGCAGGAACCGTATTGTATGTAGAGTTCACGGAGCGCTCTTGGAGCCGATGCGAGAGTGCGTCATCTCATCGGACGAAACCACCCCAAATATACAATTCTGTCGACTGAGGGACTCTCCCTCAAACGGACATCTGACGAGGGCTAGTGAAAAGCAAAACAGCCTCGAATACCCTTATTAACTTTCCGCAAACCTAACTAACGGTGCTGCAAGTCGGCGCCTGGGAGTAGTAGTTTTTGTGAAGAATAGCGGAGTCGCGACACTTCCTTAGTCTTAAATAAGAAGGTTGCATGACTAACGCAGGTTTCTGAAGCCATTTTGCGAATATACGAGTTCTGGAGAAAGTTGGAGAATATATCTCCTTTCTGCTCACTGTCATGCTCCTAAAGCCGCCGTTTTTATAAGCTTTGGTATATTTTTGATGCACTCTTTGGGCGGATTCGGATGGCAAACTATTAGTATCCCTATTATAAGGATATTAGTCAATTAGTTCGAACTATAAGTTAACGAAGTAAGTTAATTAAACTATTTTAATATACTACGTGAGGTATAAAAAAGAGGTTTTACTATAAGTTAGATAGTTTATAGTAATTATAAATAGGGCCCCTCGTTAGCTCCTACGTAGCCTCGGCCGTATACCGAGGTTAAATTAAACTTTTAATCTAATATTAACTTTTTTTTTATTAATCTAACTACTACTTCTACTACTACTATTACTATTATAATTAGAGATTTAATTTAATCTCAGGCCCGTTTACTAAGTCGTCTCTTTTTACTCCTTTTTTTTACTCTTTTTATATAACCTATTTTTTTATTTATATTATTACTTTTCCTTTACTAACGAATTACTTTAATCCTTTATTAAGTACTACTTTTATAAAAGCGTTAATAAGGTTATTATTATTATTAATCTAACGAATCTCGAGGATCTCTTATTATTCGTATAACTACCTAAGGGCTATAATATTTATTATAAGCTTTTTTTTTTTTATAGTACTTAGTTTAACGAGGTACTTATATAACGAATACGAATTAGTATAAATAATTATAAAGATCGTAAGAAGGTTAAGTTAATTTATAATCCTTTTAAATATAGTTAAAATTGCGTAAGCGAGGTTAACGCTATTAATTATGCTATATACTTTAAATACGAGTATATTACGTATTACTTACTTATTTTTTATTAATAAATAGTAGATAATATTACCTTATATTATAAATTCGTTCTTACTAAGCTCCTCGTTAATAAGGATAATAATATATCCTAATTATAAAGTTAGGTCGTTATTATTTATAAATAATCTATTAATAAATACGTAGAGCCTTATTAAAGTAAGTTTAATAGGTTAGTAAACGAGACCTCGGTTATAGTATTTTTACTATTATTGTAATTATTAATTAAGAGTATTAAAGTCGCTCTCTATAAGCTCTATAGCTTACGTAGCTCTAGTATAATTAAAAATAGCCTCGGGCTAATAAATACTCATAATATATACCCCTCGGGCAAGCTTAGCCCTATATTACTTTTTATAATCAGGGGATTTTTAGTTAATAAAGGTGATTTTTTTACCTTACCCCTTTTATTAGAATATTATATTATTCTTTTTAATTATTAAAATCCCTTTATTAAACGCTAATAGGGATTTTAGTATTAGGATCTCTTTTAGTTTAGTTATAAATTTAGCTTTATAGAGCTTTTTATCTTCTTTTTTTATAAACTTAATATTTAATAAACCTAGGGTATTATTTATTTATATTTTATTAATATTAAAAAGGTCGTCTACGTATATAAAGACTAAGAGGTAAGGATCGTATATTAATATAATTATTAATAATTAGTTAATATAGAAGTTATAGTATATTATTTACTTATAGGTGCCCGATTTAGCAAGGCTATATAACGGCTTAAGTACTTTAATAACAGCGCACATACCCATTCAAATCAATCAAACAAATAAGTCAAACAAACAGTCAAATATAGGAATTTCAGTAAGTCAAACAATCAAATATTCTAGCCCGTATATTTGATATATTTGATCAAATCTAG